>JAQSEB010000086.1:1552500-2007512 GCA_030063045.1 Pratylenchus scribneri | reverse complement strand
GATCGGATCAGTTCCATCGATCGACGAAAAACAACCGCGGGTTCTCTTCCCCCCACCCATTTTCTTGTCCTTTTCATGTGATTTTTATTTCATCCTATTAAACCGTTTTCGGTTTGGAAACTTAATTTACATTCGATTTGGAAGAGAAATTTTGGAAAAGGAATGAACGGACAAAATTGGGAATACATTTCCTTTAGAAGGCGGAATTAATTTTACAATTCTTTTTAAACTTGGGTAGGAATAGCCCAAATTTTGGAGAAAATGGATTTGACATTGAGAGTGAGATGGACACAGAATGAAAATAAATGGACAAAAATGGAATTTTGGCTAAATATGGGAGGTAAAATGAATAATGAACCAAGTTGGATGGCCATACGCCCAAAAAAAGGTGATCGATCATTGAATTGTGATCTATAACCAATTCTATTTCATTTGTTAATTGCATTATCTCATTTTCGGCTTGACCAATGACCATTTAGGGTAGACCCGGAGATGGGCATAGAATAACCAAAAGTGCCTCTTTTTGATACTAAAATCATCAATATCGTTTAGCACTAATTAGCTAATAAAAGCGCCATCGCCAAGTTGGGACGTCGTCACCCAATTGTAGAGGTAGCGACTGATTCCGTCCATTTCATGGGACGACGATATGGAATGATTAGGGAATGGATTGGATAGTTTTTACCTCGGTCTGAATTCCTAGGCCTATAATAAATTTTTCCTTAAACCATCTTAATAATTTCCCTTCTCACCAAATCGCCGCCCATTCCCTTTATGGCATTTGATTGAAATTGGCTTGAAAGAATTGTCTGGATAAGTGGGAATCTAGGAAAGAAGCATAGAAGCGGGGCAATGCCAGCAATTATCGAAGTATGAAAATGAAAAGATGAGTAAAAAAATGGAGGAAGAGGGATTTTGAATTGGAGAAAATCTATTCAATTTTTTTCTGAATTTCGGGAACCATTTTTGTGATGAAATTAATTAGCCTATGTTAAATTATACAAATTCGGAATTATAATATTATCTATTTTTTATAGTCTACTTTCTTTTTTTTTTCTCAATGGATAAACTTTAAACTTTTAATTAAAAATTAATAATTTATCCACAAATTTAATTTAAAAAATGGCATTTTTGAGGCCATTTAAATAAATTTGGGTATTTAAGATTAAATTTAGGATAATTAGCCAAGAATTGAATTTATATTTTAATTTTTTTTTATTTTATCATTTCAGCTAATTTCGCAAAATTAAATACCATCCATTTTGCTTTCATTTGTATGTAGGAACCAGTAGGGGAAAATTCAAAGTTTTGTGGTAAAAATGAGAAAGGAATTCAACGATTCAAAGGACAATGTGGGTCAATGGCGACAAGAAGGGCTAAAATCCACTATCTGTAATAGATAATTATGTTATGAGCTGATCCGGGTAGAAAATTGGGGAAATGGATAAATATGATGGAAAAAGAATTTGACCAAATTTGGCCAATTGAAACATTGGTAGAATGGAATTGAAAATGTTAAGCCTTTGCCTGAGTCCTTGTGGATGAGATACCGAGAATTTAGAGCCAATCTTAAAAAGTCTGATTTAGCCAAGTTATATGACCTCAAAAAAATCATTATTTTTCTATTTGGATTAATTAATTGTTATTTGGTCAAATTAATAGACTCCCTTTGATTTTTAATTCCATAAACATGTTTTGAATTATAAAAACATTTTTCAAATTTTACCTCTCTCTGAAATTTTAAGCCTATTGCACTTTCCATTTTGCACCTTTTCGACTATTAAAATTAAATTTTCAACAGCTAATTTTTTATTTTCAGTCACCCTTCCCCATGAATAATATATTGAAATCAATGCTAAGAAAATACATCAGCAGGTGACAATTACTGCGAAAATGCACCAGCAGATGTCGCATTTTCGACCATCAATGCCAGGTTCTAAAAAAAAGATTATGGAATTTAGGATAAGTGCCGTTTTTTGTGCCACGGAAAAAAACGATTCGTTCACAGAATAGTTCCACTTTCTACTATACTATTAAAATTAATGCATTTCATTTTTTGCTCGATTGTAAATATTAATATTTTTTATTTTGATCTTAATGTTTAATTTATTACTAGGGCTCGGAAAAAGAGTTATTTCACTATTTTATGCTGATGAGCATTAATTATGCTTATTAAAAATGTTGAAAAAGCATATTTAGTCTAAAATTTTTCTCAATAAATCAGTTTATCGTAAAAAATTTTTTACTTCTGATCATTTTGGTCAAAATTTATGATATTTAAAAAAAAAATTTTGATAAAATTTTTCCTTTTTTGAATTTTTTTTCACTATTTTGGGGAATTTTTGACTATTTTTGTTACTTTTTTGGGAATTTTTGCACTATTTTTTTCATTATTTTGCGATTTTTGATAATTATTTTTCCGAGCTCTACTTATTTATTACGTAAAATTAAAAATTACTACTTATGCATTTCCAACAAAGATTTTATTCCTCTTCTCTCAATCCCAACCCATCTTTTACATCTACATTCTACACCATTCAATTATATCGAAATGGTAGTCCAATTACCAAAATAAATGTGGCATTTGTAAACATTTTCGACCTTCTCGCCAGATTTTTTTCCACTTTTTTGACTTAAACCAAATTTTGCCACATTTTTAAAATCTTCGTAATTTTTATTGAAAATCATTGAAATTTCATAAATTTTCTCTAAAATTTTTCCTTCGCGGCCATTTTGTGTACTTTTGTCACATTTTTGACAATTTTCCATATTTTTCTCATTATAAGCCACATTTTGGACAGACTACTAAGTCATTTCACACTATGTCATATTTTTGTAAGATAATTAGGTCAGCCTAATCCAAACCATCGAACTAATGAATAATGATGTGAAAGTTCTTACCGGCATCATTCGGTATTAATCAATATTATTTTATTTTTTTGGACATCTCTTAAAAGGCAAAAGGCATTAAAAACGTGGTCATGTCCACAATGGTACAAATATGGTCATTTCCAGAATAATACAATAAAATATTCATTTAAGATTGAAAAAAAAAATAAATTAATAAATGTTTTGAATAAGAAAACATAAAATGTTTGGATGCACAAAAACACGAATTGTTTGGAGGGACAAAACACAAAATGTTTGGAGAAACACAAAAGATTTAATGTTTGGAAAAACAAAAGAAACATAAACATTTAATGAAAAGCACAAATTTAGAAAAATAAAAAAAACATTTTATAAAAATTTGGAGAAATAAAATTTAAAATCCAATAATTTCAAATTTATTATTAGCATTTAAAACGATTTTGTTTTATTTTTACTATTGTGGATATGACCTAGCACCATTCTATTTACAGTGTATTTTATTTTATTTCCGGTAAATTTTTATAATTATTTTATCATATGGCTCATTATAAACTTTCGTTTAAAAACACAATAACAATGCCCTTCAATTAATCCAAAACTACTATAAAGGTAAAAATGTATTACAAAACGAACTCAAAAATATTCCTCCCATTAATGCCACAAGTTGATTGACGTCGAAATTCGCTTGTCCTTTTTATTTCCTTTCCACTTCTTTTGTTTATTAATGCTTAATTAGGTATATTAAGTATTGGCTGTTCTCTCTCATTAATAAAAGTTCGAATAATATTTCCATAATTTTCCATAATTAAAAGTATTGAAAATAAATTTTTCAAATTTTGATGACTAATTTCAAATTGAAGATTTTTTGAAAATTTTCTTAATAAATTTTATTCCATACTCAGTCTATCATTTCGGAATTGAATTATATTCTTCATTCAACCCATAAAGGGCTGTTAATTTAAGTAAGGTCTGTGGATTATAGCATTTTCTTCAAATCCGTATTTTTCCTAAAAGTGACCCCATGTTTAATTTTTTTCAGAGCATTTCAAAGAAGGCAAAAAATTAAATTTTTCATTCTTTTTGTCCTTAAATAATCTTCAAAAAGGGCTTTTATTAGAAGGGATTTCAATTAATGACAGGATTAAAAATACGGTAATTTATTTTTACCGTACTATTAATGATCTATTATATTTCTAAAATTTTTAGAGGATCAGCCAATTAAAAGCTGCAAAATATGAATCAATCAAACCAGACAGATTTGGTGAATAAAATTTTTATTTTATTTAAAATTATATTTATAAATATATTTTAAGCTCTATGTGACATTCAAAAATGCTGGCGTGGTACCTTCGCTTGTCGCCATGTTTTCTTTCAAAGTATTCATTTCTGCATTGGGCGCACTATTCAATACGGCATTAATTGTTGTCACTGTCCGGAGCAAGTGTGTTTAAAACTTTAAACATTACATTTTTTTACAATTAAATTTTTTCCTATCTATAATATAATTTAGTTATATGATAAAATATCCTAATTTAATTTTTAGAAATTTTTATTTTACTGAGATTCTACTATTTTAAACTTATTTGAAATAATGGTAATAATAGGAAATAGAATATTAATTTTTATAAAACTGTTAGAAAAGACCCAGGTTTTCGTTTTCTTATTTTAGGGAAAATGCGAATTTCTAGTATATCTTTTTTTTCTCTCTCGGTAAAACTGGAGCATAAAAGGTCAATTTGCGAAATTAGCTAGAAATTTTATATTTTATTACATTCTAATTTCAGGACTTTATACTAAATTTGAATAAAAATTTATGAATTTAAAATTTTATATTAACAAAAAATTTTTGAATTTTTTTTCAATAGAATATCGGTTATCAATCAGATATCGGAATATAATTATCGAATTTTTCTCGATCCCTAATTTTTATTCCCTCCATCCCCTATATTAGATCTTTACATGGTAAATGCAATTTGCTGATTGCCATCCATTCGGCCATCACCATCCCACAACATTTGAACCATCTAATTCCGTTCTTCATTGTTTTAAGTGGCAAAAATTTCATTTTTCTCTCCTACTGCTTTCTCTTTCAATGTATTTCCGTTTTTGCCACCACTTCCGCATTCCCATTTGGTTTGTTCATTGGCATGGATCGCCTGTTTGCTGTTCTCTTTCCAATATGGTAAGATTTTCTTTCAAAGTGGATAGAAAAATAAAATAATGGTAATTGGTAATATTATTTATTGTTTATGCCTTTTTGATAAAAAATTTTTTATTTTTCTTTTTTCCCTTAAATTTATGCTTTTTAAAGAATTTTCGAAGTCAAAGAATTCGAATATTTGATTTAATTAGAGATTTGAATAGGTTTGAAAGTACTAAACCGGTTTTGCGTGAAATGGTTTCGTTAAACAAAATAGAAATCTCATATAGGTAAATAATGTTTTTATGCATCACATAATTTATTTGTTGAATAAAAATTATAAAAATCTCAATTTTATTAAAGAAATAATTAAGTTCCTTGTGATCTATACGAAAAATTATAAAAAATTTTAAAAATATACAAAAAATATTTATAATGGAAATTTTAATAAAATTAATTTTGTTTTATGATTGGAAAATCCAAAAATTTTTTCCGCGAAAAATTATGAAATAAAAAAATAAATAAAATAAAATTATGTAATAAAAAATAAATAAAATTAAATTGTGATATAAAAGGGAAAATATATTCAATTTCTTTTTGTTTATAGCCTATAATTATTATCATTCATTTAATGTCTAATTCTGTCAATAATATAAATAAGTTTTTTATGCCTTAAAATATTTTTAAAAATATTCCAAAATTTAAATTCTTACATAAAAATAACATCAATAAAATCAAGTGATGAAAATGGATCTGAAAATGGTCTAGAATAAATAGAAATGGATTGGAGAATACTCGTTTTACCAATATGAACTTTCTTAAAACTTTATTTTCATAATTATTTTTCCTATATTTGCCTTTAAAAAATATTTTAAACTGGTTTTTGAACCAATTTAGTTTAAATACTAAATAAACTCAATATCAAATTCTTCGATCTCAACAACCCCTTTATATAAAAAAATTTTATTCAAAAAAAGGGGGGGGAGACAATGACAATTGACAATGACAATATTACCAAAATAAAAATAAATTTTTTTCAAGGTATAAAAACCGAAATGGAAAAATTTATCTGTTCATTATTGTGATACTCGGCATTATCCCAGGTCTAAATGTGGTCTATAGAAGTGCAATTGCCTCTTCGGAAAAACCAAATTTGTAAAAATTTTGCCAACGAAAAATAAATAAAAAAATAATTTTATTAAGAATGGTAATGTGCACTGTGTCCGATCCGGCCCAATACAACAATTCATGGATTAGTATCCAAGTGATTGTGTTTAATGTTTCCACCGTTTGTTGCTATTTGCTAACCGGAATTATCTTAATATTTTCGAATATAGCTATGCATGAAAGTAATTTTATTATTTCTAAAATAAATATGGAATAATTTAATTACCCAAAAATTGACTGAATTTATTCGAAATTTTTCGTTTCGTAAAATAATATATTTTCGATGTAATATAACTTTTCTACAATAAGATGTTAGGAATTTTAGGGTTAAGTTTACGTAAAGTCAAGCATGGGTTTGTTTAAGAATAGAGCTTGTTAGTATTTAGGCTAGAATTCTAAATTAATCTTATTTGGTCAAGTTATATGACCTCATAAATATTATTTTTCGGCACCTAAAATTTCCAATAAATTCAATCATTTTTCAGATAAATTAATATACTCCCATATAAATATTATTCAAAAATCGTATTATAAGATAGATATATGTATGGTTTATATTTATAGGATTTTAGTTTTTTGGATCCGACTATAATTTAAAAAAGCAAATTTGAAAAAAAATTCTAACGCATTTATATCTTTTATAGTTAAATTTAATTTATCTAGTAGGATAAAAGAGATAAACAAATATTTTTACCCATGAATTTGATCAACAGTATTTTCTGAAATATTTTTAATAAGGCATTTAACTGATATGCACTATTGTTGTTTTTTTTGGATTTTTATTATTCTTAATTTAAACTTAAAAATATCCCGTTTTCAGAGCGAATCTTCAAATCTCTTTCAATAATTCTTGCCATCGAGATTTTCGGTTGGCTGCTGAACAATTCTCTTCGCATCTATTTTGGTTCCAACATTTCCTACAATGTTTCAGCGTTGGACATTTTTTTCATTCTCAATTGGTTCTCCGGTATTCCCTATATTGGATTGATGTTGAATGCGCCGATGCTTTATTATTTTAGGTATTTTACTTTTTTTTGGTTAAATTATTTATAATATTTTTATTTGCGATAATTCTTTTAATTTAGAAATTTACTAGAATATTAAAATATATAGTTTTGAATATTTTTAAAAAATAGCGGATTCCGATATTTACTGAAATTTATATTTTCTTAGATAGATTGGTTATCGTTTAATTTTCATATTATATAAAAATTAAATCTACAATAAGCTTTTAATATTCTATAATGTTACAAAATTTGAATAATATAGAATATTAAAATTAGGAATTATTAGTTTAAAAAAATATAAAATTTATGAATGAATGGCTAAAGAATTTTCGCATTTCATAGAATCAAATTTTGCCTAATTTTTGATAATTACAATTTCTAAATTGTTAAAAAATACTAAAAGAAAGCCAATAAAATATTTCTGATATGCTTTTTTCGAAAAAACATTTTGATTGATATTAGAAAGATATTTCAAAAATTTTTTAAGAAATACACAAAGAAATAATCCAAAAATTGAAAAAATTTGCCAAAAAACTTTCATGTCAAAAAATAATATATTTTTGATTACATATAACTCGTCTATAAAACTAGGTTTTAGATTTTAGATTTAGGGCCAGAATAGGACTAAAGCTAAGTATGTTGAAAATCTTATAGAAGTTTTTGATTTATGGTCCAAAATGGCGTCAGAATTTTAGGGTTATGTAGGATGTGATTCTTAAAGAAGCCTATGGCCCTAAAAATATATTATTTTTGCGACACAAACATTTCGATAAATTCAATCATTTTTTCGGGTAAAATGATTACACTACCAAAATCGAATTGATTTATTAACCATTAAGATAAATTTAATTTTATAATATTCTAATTTATCAAAAATTATATACATTTTTCCAATATATTTCAGCAAAGAGTATAAACGCGCATTTCAACGACATTTTTGCATCGTCGCTGGTTGGTTCGGCCAAGATTGGACATCATTTGTTGGGAATACTAGTGTGAACATGCAAAACAACAACAATACATTCCATACAAATTCGCACATGAGAATTCAGCGAACAATTATCGCACATCAAACATGCACATGAATGGAAATATCTGTCGGTTAAAATTATCAAAATCGACTTTATTTTTTGAAAAATTTCCAATTGCGATATGAAAATCACATACAAATTTAATATTTACAAATATCATCTAACTTATGAACTTATGAGTATATACAGTAAATAAATATTTTGGAATAAAATTTATGCTGAAAGTTATTAAAGATGAGACGAAAAAAATTGAATTAAAAAAATTGTAATTTAATCTTCTAATTTAACCATAATTAGATGTAGAGTTTAAGATCAGCAGGATCGGGTATATAGGGCCCAGAGGATAGGTTTAGAGTTGGGTAGCAGGGATGGAATCGATGGTCCAAAAATAAATTTTTCGAAAACGAAAATCGACATTTTGAATGGTATATGGCAACCGTTTTGTTCGCCCTTGTTCGCCCTGATGAGCATTTGCCTGATTCTGTTGTTGGTCTACTATGGCATTTGCCGTTTTCCGAAGGATGCTTCGTAATTTTAAATTAATCAAAAAAATAATTCCATGAAATTTATACATAGAACCAATCGTTCATCAACGAAGAGCGCCGACCCTGAGGCAAATGGCGATGGCGACGATGATCGCAAAGATGAGAAGAAATATGGGGAAGCCTAATGATGAGAATTAATCAAAATCGATGAAATGATGTGCTGTATTCTTTTATGCATAGATAAATTTATTTGTAAATTTAGTGAACAAATATTTTCATTATTTTGTCATCAACACAATGAAGAAATGTTAGTAGGAGAATTTCTTCTTCTTTTTAACAATTAGAAATGAAGATTGATCAGTGATCAGTGCCAACTTTCCTAATTTCGATGTGCAAAAATTCACTTATATAGCTTAATAATGCTATAGTAAGAACGTGGTTAAATAACTATGGTAAAATGAACTCTGGTTATTTGACCAAGGGCAAATGAACTGCAGCTAATCGAGCTCTATCGAATGAGGTATAGCTCGACCGTATCGGTGCTATTTTCTGCTATTTTCCTTCCATGCTTTATAAAAAATTCAGAACAAAAAATTTTTAAAAAAATTTTGTATCAATCGATAGAGGAAGGTCAATTCTACAATTTGATATTATTTTCAAATTTTTTGGATGATTAAATAACGTTTTATGCTGTCTCAAAAATGATATTCCCTGTAAAAAAGGCCTTTTTTACCTAGCCTTCTTTATTTAATTTTAACACAACAATGGATTGGCGAAAAAATACAAAATTTATATGGTTGGATAGAGGAGACTTCAATCTACAAGGAAAAAATTATTCCATATTTTTAATTAAATTCCCAGGCTTTTTATATGGCCCTAAAGTTGATGGTAAATTTTTTTACCATGCTAGGGGGGCATGGTAGCATTTTTACCATGAGCTCGTGGTTATTTAACCACGTGGTTACGTTCTTATGAACCGGGGTAGGTTTTTACCATGACCTCATGGTTAATCTACCTGTCATTTAACCAGGAACCGGCGGTTACGTCTTATGAATTGGATCACATGGTTATTTAACCACGAGGTCATGGTTAAATAACCATAACCACGTTCTTATGAACCCACTCCAGCACTGCCGGGAAGGTGCGTAATTTGACTTATTTAAATTTAATAAATCCTAATTTTAAAAAAGTTAACCGAGTGGAATGAACTCATTCTCAAGTCTACTATGGGTTTCCTAGAAAGTGATATTTCTAAAATTGCCTTGTCCAAAATCTAATAATCAATTCTGCAAATGTTTATTAAGGAAATTTTCTGTAACCGTTATTTTAATAACTGAGAGAAATACTTCAAATTTGATAGGACATTACTGACCTTCTTATCCCAGTTAATCCTCCAAATCCGTCTCTAATCCATATTATCAATAAGTTTTTTTCATCCAATTTTTCCCCTCTTTTTATGGATGAAATTTTTTATTTAACCCGGAATAGGCCAAAGGATCCATTGTGATTGTTTCGACTTTTCACTTTCCTTTATCACTATCGTATATTAAGGTCTTATTTTGGATTGAAAATTTTGAAACAGAATAAGAATGCCTTCATCAATTTATCAGCTTTAGATAATAGTACACAAAAATGTGTCTATATTCTAAACTAAATAGAAATTTATGGAATAAAATTCGCCAAAAGAATGTGGAACCAAAAAATGATAATCCGAGAAATATAAAAAAAATCCGTGACCATAAATTTAGTTTTCGGTTCTTCAAATGCCTTATTAGGACATTCATCATTACTGCTGATGTACATGATGATTACGATGTTGAGACTGGGCAGTTGCATATTCTTTGTCATTTGGCACTTCTAGAAAAATTTTAGATAAAAAAGTTTAAAAATATTTTAATGTAAGAATTTTGCGTCCATATAATAATTTGGCCATAATGAAATAATAGGATTTATTAGATTTTGATATGGATTCGGCTAATAAGCTTTATCCAAAAATCATTATGGCCTCATAGATGTCAATTTTGCTATATGAAAATTTTTTCTAATATAACAAATTAATGTTCGTGATCCAAAAAATTTCGTATCGTTTATCGTAAATTATAATTAGGATTTAAAAATTATGTCAAAATCTTAGCCACATTTGGCAAAATGAGTCAAATGTCTTATATTATAAAGTTGACTCATCATCGGTCAAATCATATGGGAAGACTAAATATTTTTGATCAAATTTTAATTTTTATTTCATTTGAATAATTTTCTTAATTTTTTGATTTTTTAACATAAAAAAATATTCTTGCCTTTCTCTCCGGTGGTTTCTTTCACTTTCAAATGTGAATAAAATTTGCCGAGTTTGGCAAATGGCCCATCAGTTTGAAGCATTTCCATAATTTCATTGCCTATTGATAGATAATGTTTCTGGGCTTCTTCTGGAGTTATTCCATTCTCTGGATTAACCTTGATTTTTTCGTACACATTCTTCAGCCCTAAGAATTTTTATAAAAATGAATTCTAATAAATATTTACAAAATAATCGAATTTCAATAATTATACAAAAAAAAAATTTATAGGTATGCGACTTAAAATTATTTGCAAAAAAATGATTGATTTTTAATTAAAATTTCTGATTTTAATTGATTAATTCAGAGAGATTTGCGTGAATATAACTATTTCATAAATCAATTCAATTCAATTGGTTATATTTAATATGGAATGGATATTTCAGCTGTTTATCTTTTAGATCCCCAAAACTTTATAATACCCATTCGATAGATCTCATCAATACACATCGTTTGTTTATGTTTTTGCTTCAATTCTAACTTAGTTTTGAAACAAAATGGGTTTAAACCGTTTAATACCCTTTAATTGTTGACCAAACCAAAATTGGTTTAAACCGTTTAATACCCTTTAATTGTTGACCAAACCAAAATTGGTTTAAACCGTTTAATACCCTTTAATTGTTGACCAAACCAAAATTGGTTTAAACCGTTTTATACCCTTTAATTGTTGACCAAACCAAAATTGGTTTAAACCGTTTAATACCCTTTAATTGTTGACCAAACCAAAATTGGTTTAAACCGTTTAATACCCTTTAATTGTTGACCAAACCAAAATTGGTTTAAACCGTTTAATACCCTTTAATTGTTGACCAAACCAAAATTGGTTTAAACCGTTTAATACCCTTTAATTGTTGACCAAATCAAAATTGGTTTAAACCGTTTAATAACCTTTAATTGTTGACCAAACCAAAATTGGTTTAAACCGTTTAATACCCTTTAATTGTTGACCAAACCAAAATTGGTTTAAACCGTTTTAATACCCTTTAATTGTTGACCAAACCAAAATTGGTTTAAACCGTTTAATACCCTTTAATTGTTGACCAAACTATGACAAATTATATACCATTCAATGTGTCTTGACAAGCTCTATCCAATTTTGGGTATATTCCGTTTCTGAATGTATGATTAACCCTTAAAACCCTAAAACCATTATATAATTATTTTAGCCTTATCTAATCTTTCTTCTATTTTTACCATTTTTTGGCAATTAAATAGTATCCGATTTGTATTTTTTAAGTTTAAATTTTTTACATGTTTTGAACGCTTCCATTTCCTCTTTTAATTTGTTCATTTTGTTTTTCGTATCCACATCTTCTACTTTCGATTTTTGTTCCGCATGAGTTACATCGAAAGCATTCGGATCTACATCATGCTTATAAAATTCAATGGCATTTCCTACAATTTCGATTGTCTTTTCCACTTTTTTGGCAGCATTAAATTTCTTATCAAATGCCAATGCGAAAATGGCCAAAAGATCGATGACCTGATGCGCATGTCTTTTGTGGAATGCCTTGATTTGGTTGTAGATAATTTGCGCAGTTGATGCATCCACAAGGCTGGAAAAAAATTTATAGAAAAATATGCCTATACTGAAGAAAATATGCAACATTTTTTTGCTACCCTTTGAATTCCAAGAGATATTTTCCATGGCTGGCACATTTCGTAACTTGTCGAATCGAAGCCGGCACCTGCACAGCCCTGATTCAAAGCTAAAATCTAATTCTTAGCCCTAATGCAAAAGTAGTAGACAAAAAAGTCGGAATAAGGTAGTTATAAAACCCAAAAGAGGATCACCACTGAAATTGAGATTGTAAATGTAATTATCCTTAAGTCTTAACATCCAAGTTGGTGAGGGTGAGAAGACATCCTCTCAAAAGCCAAAAAACAATGCCCCCCAAATATAACTTACTATTCTCTCTTGGCATTCTGCAAATCCTCAGACATATGCTTAAAAACATCGGCCACTTCCTGAATGGAATGTCTATCTTCAGCGTTCCTCAATCTCCCATTCTCCACATAAATTGCCTTTGTCACGTCCATTTCAATTTTCTCTTTAATAATCTTTTGTTCAATATCCGCTGCTGAATCCTTGTATTTCGACTCCTTCACAAATCCAGAGGCGGAATCTTTGACAATTGCTTCAGGCCGTCCGCTGGTTTGTGCCACCACCATTCGCCCCGACTTGCTGCCGGCTCCTTGGGTCATTTTAAAGGAAGAGCTACCCAGACTTCCGTGCATTTTGCCAGTGGGATTCAATGACTTTCCTTGCGTCAATATCTGGCTTTTTTTCTTAGTCAATGCCGCTACTGGGCCAGGAGCCACACCAAGGCCTGTGGAATTTCAATAAAAGAATTATATAATTATAATGAAATTCCCATCCAAACAAATACAAATATATAAAATAACCTTTTTGAAAAATGAATTCCCATTTTTCGGATTTTTCCTTGGCTTATAAAGCTCACAGGATTATCCAATTAATTGTTCTAAAATGGTTCAAATTCTATTTTAAACTGTTCACTAAATCCGTGAGTTTTAAAACATAATTTTCCCAAATAGGCTTTAGGTTATTTTAGCAATAATTCCCAGTTTTGATTTTTTATTTCATCCATTTTCTAAAACCTAAACTCATCTTGAACTATTTTAATGGTTTAATTATTAGAGTAAATCTTTGGTCAGTTTTACAATGTATCGATATTGAAACCCATTTCTCCTATTTTCGGTTATTTGAGCAAAAATTTAAAATTTAGGTTTAAATTGTATTAATTTTCTCCAACCGAAACCGACCACGATCTTCTCTATTCTCTCTAAAAAATTTAAAGGGAGGATTTATTGAATAGGAATTCCCCCACTAACTCCGCATGTTTTGAGGCATTCGCCCGAAAAATTCACTTCCATAATTTCACCATGAATTCCGAGAAAAAATTAAGTCCATGGTTATATTTTATAAAATCTCTACCAATTAATCCGGTGCCACCACCAGCATTGCATCCAATGGGCAAAAGAGTGATAGAAAAAAGCAAGGAAAGCAACAAAAAAGAACAAATCGGGGGCATCTTCAAGGACAGGGTCGAGGACATTTCCAATACTTTGAACGACACTTTACGGATTTTTTGGGAATTTTGACGGATTTTTTGAGGAGGGAAGGATTTGGATTTTCTTTTTTGGATATGGCCATTGCCTTCGATTTGGTGGACTATTTATTGGGCCCTGGGAGCCACAATCCTTGTGAAGAAATAATGGCCAAAATGTGATGATGTTGGGCAAATTGTTGTTTTGATGGCATTTGTGTATTGGCCATGGGATATCCCAAAGCTCAATCTTTACAGCTGTGAGATATTGAAGGAAATTGGATTTGAGAGAGGAGAAGAACGGGAATTGAGAAAGGGGAGCTCGATTTGGGAGAAGGAATTGAAGGGATGGGGATGAATAGAGAGGGGAATGTGGGGAGGAGGGGGATTTGGGGAAGCCGATCGGAAAAGGTAAATCCCAAATATGGGGGTGGGGAATGCTCGCGCGGAAGCTGATGATTGGCCTTTTCTCTTCCTAGAAAGATCGTCCGACCCGGATGTGCCATTTCCTCCATTTTGAACCCATCCAAGGCTCTTCCTCTTAGGCCTTGTGTATACTTAAAAACTTGCCGGCAAGTTTCTCCTTAAAAAACTTGCCGCAAGTTCTTGCCAGCAATTTTTGCCCTATCTGTGTATACTTTTTTTCAAAACTTGCCACTTGCCAGCAAGTTTTCTTGCTGGCAAGAAACTTGCCGAACTGACAGTGTATACTTACTTGCTGGCAAGAAAATATAAGGAACGTTTTAAAGTCAACCAGAGCAAGTCACCTATAGCGCAGTTGGTAAATGCATGGTTTTATGGAGGACGCGGGTTAGAACCCCATTGACAGCCAATGATTAATTATGTTAGAGTAAATGAAAAATAGTGTGTTAAATCAAAAACTTGCTCAAAAAAACTTGCACTTTTTCAAAAATTTTGGCAAGAAAACTTGCCGAAAAATGAGCAATTTTTGGAAAGTAAGTATACACTGAAAGCGGCAAGAAATTGCCGGCAAGTTGCAAGTTTCTTGCTGGCAAGTGGCAAGTTTTATTGCCGGAAAGTGTACACTGATGTGAAATTTCTTGACGGCAAGAAAACTTGCGGCAAGAAAATTGCGGCAATAAGTATACACAAGGCCTTACCCCTCTAGGAAAGGGAATTGAAAGGAAGGGAAGAAAAGAGAGGGATGATGTGGGAGAGGAATTGGGGGATAATGGGTAGAATAAAAAAGGGATATTCTCAAATATGGAGGAGGAGGGAAATGCGCGCGCGCTGAAGCTGATGATTGGCCATTTACACTTCCTAGAAAGATCGCCTCACCCGGAAATGATGTTACCCTAAATTTAGTCCATTGTCCACATTCACAGGTTTTACATTTACCTCTCCTAAAAAGATCGCTCGACCCGGAAAGTGATGTTGCCTCTGTTTTATTCCATTCAAGGGTTTTACGTTTCCTATAAAGTTCACTCGGCCCGGAAAGTGTTATACCCTCAATTTATTTCATCAACGGTTTTTAAAAAACACTTCTAGAAAGTAGAAAAGTCGGGAAATGGATGGAGGGAAATTAAGAAAAAAAATAGATGGGGAATTTGGAAGAAGAGAAGAGGAGGGAAAAAGGAACGGAAATGGATTAGAAAAGGTAAATCCCAAATACGGAGGAGGAGAGAGGGATGCGCGCGCCGAAGCTGATGATTGGCCATTTACTCCTCCTAGAAAGATCGTCCGACCCAGATGTGCCATATCCTCAATTTTGAGCCCATCAACGGTTTTTGCCTCTTCTAACTATAAAGGGGAAAGGCAACCGAAGGGAGGGGAATTTGAGGGAGAGGGAAATTAAAGGGAATGAAAATGTAGGGAAAAATCGGAAGTGAATGGATTGGAATGAAAAAGGGAAATTCCCAATTATGGAGGAGGAGGCAATTGCGCACGCGAGCGCGCGGTAGCTGATGATTGGCCATTTACCCCTCCTAGAAAGGTCATTCGACCCCGAGGCGAAGTTGTTTTGTTTATTGGCCTTTCATTCATTTAGAAAGATCGCCTGATCCCGATACCGAACCGGAAGATGGTTATGCGTTATTGTGATTGGACTTTTACCCCTCCCGCAAAACACTATCCGGAATTCGCCCCTACCTACTCTCCTGACTGAGTTTGTACCCATTTCCCGAGGCTCTTTGACAACTCCAAAACGATTTGATAACCGGGCATTCCTTTCAATTGGCTTAAAAATTCCTAAAATATCAATTCAACTCAAGTTAGCCCAACTTTTCGTTGTCAGCCAACTTGTCACCATTTATGTATCTCATCAAGAACTGAACAAATTTTAATGATTTAATGTAAGTATGAGATTACGAAGGAGACTTTTGGCTATCTATGGTAATAATTTTAATTAAATTGATTCAGAATTGATGAAATTATTCGCATAAAATAAAACCATTTAAAATCAACTTTATTAGGGATTAATTAATTTTCGTTTTTTTAGAATAGTTTCATCAATTCTGGTTCTACAATTCATACATTTGGTCAATAGAATGCACGGAGTTGCTTATTAGCCCTTCCCTAAAAAGGATGCTCGACGCTGGTCAAAAAATAAAAATTAGGAGCTCTCACCTTCCCATTCTCGGAAATTTGGCCCCATTTAATATGGCCATGAATGGAGGGAGGCAATGCGACAGAGAAAGGACAAAGGAGGGATGTATAAAAGAATGCGCGGATTTTTGCAATTAATGCTTTTTACAAAATACCTAATTATAAGACCGCAAAACTGCATTCTTGTTCAGTTGATACCGGACATTTCGTAGCGTAACTAAACAACAAAAGGGAGACAATTGGCCAAAAAGGAAGGAAGGGCCATCAACTGCTGGCCTAAAAAATCAATCAATTTCACCTCCACTTTCTCATGAATTTGGCCCCAATTAATATGGCCTTGAATGATGTGAGAAGCGAAGCGGCAAAAAAGGAGGGATAATTAAAAGAATGCGCGGATTTTGGCAATTAATGCTTTTTATAAAATACTGGGTTGCGAACCGCAAAACCGTATATTCCCGTTCAGCTGATGCCTGACAATTTGTAGCTCAACTAAACAACAAAAAGGGGGACAATTGGCGAAAAAAGGAAAGCTGACCTAAGAATCAATCGAACTCATCTCCATTTTCTCGCGACCTAGGCCAGTTAATTTGCCGATGGGAGGCGAAGCGGCAGAAGGAGGGTAAGCGCGCGGGCAATTCCCCCGATTAATATGGCCTTTAGTTTTGATCAGCAATGAGGCGGGAAGGCGCGCGGATCCACATTTAGCGCTCGCCTTCCTTCCTTTTGGCCTATCGCTTCTCATTCCTTTCCTAGGACAAGGCCCTTATTAGCCAGCAATTGGCCAATTCAAAGCGAGCGGCCTCAAATGCCTCAAAGAAAAACAATACCGCCAAAAATGGGAGGAAGACGTGCGCAATGAATCGATGGCCAGCACCAAAAATTGGGGAAGGAAGGAATTGGGCGCGCGCGATGAGAAAACAAAAATGAGAACGAAAAATAAGGGGAAAGCAAATGATTGGGCAAACCGCGGAATATAGGAGAAAGATTTACATTCTGAAAATTTTAAACATATTTAATTAATTTGAGCATTACGATTAATAAGCAATACGAAAGAGCTATGATTTAATTTCATTTCAGCCATTCTTTTGGTCATATAGTTCAACAATGGGAACAATCAATTCGGGAAAGAAATATGCCTTTTGATATCTCCAAATATCCTCTAAAAATTGGCAGATTTAATTTTTGAAAATATAAAATAATTTGTATAATAAAAGACTTTTCTTCAATAAATACGGGTTTATAAATTCAAAGAAAAATAACATTTTTTAAAGTTGGAATTTATAAAATTAAAAAAAAAAAACTAAATTATAGAAGACACTTTTGATTTTCAAATGGTTTATGTATTCACTAATTGGTTACTTCCTTGTTTAGTATTGGCCAAAAAAATGACCCAAGGATAAAATGGGCCTACTGAAATTTCCTCCGATTACAAAATTTATCAAAAAATATATAAAAAATATAAAATCATTGTTTTAATTAACATTTAAAATTCATGGAAAATGTAAAAATAAATGAAAAAGGAATAATTTTTAAAAAATTCTCCAAAAATTTTGCTTCTGCCTCAAAAACAATGCCCAACGGATTCCAACAAATTTTTGAACATTTTCACTGTGATTTTTTTTCCCCTTTTTTCTCCACTCAATTCGTCAGTGGCCTTCACAATTTCAGCCAAATTTCGTAGAACTAAAAATTGGTTAAAAAATTTTTAAAATTATTTTAAATTTTCGAGGAAAACATGGGTAATATTTTAGTCCCTCCCCAAGTCCTAATCCCCTGCACATTCTTTTGTCTATAGTTCATCAAGGAGGGAATCAATCAAGGTAAGTATGTATCATTTGAAAGTCCAAAATGTTCTCTACAATAAGGCCTTAATGGATTTTATGGTATTCGAACATAAAAATAAATGGGTACGCGACTGTTTGTGGCGGGCCGGTTTGTGGCGAACTAGCTTTTGCTCTATAACTCATCGCAAACTGAACCATTTCGAATGTTTTTATATTCATTTTATAGAGCAATGTATTATCTATCGAATGATGTAAAAATCATTTTATATTATTCAAAATAAAGAAAGTTATGAGCTATTGAATAAAAGTGGGCAAAATAGTGTCAAAATTGAAGGTTTTTGATTTTTAAAAATGTAAAAATAGGTTTTATAATTTGATTTTTATATGGGCTGATAGAGAATTTTTTGCTCTATTCAATGATATAAAAAACATTTTAAACCATTCATTAGGCGTCTAGCTATTAGCTTTCGCCACTAAACGGCCGCGCCACTAACCGTCCCACTCCGTAAAAAACAGTTTATATTCTTTTAAATAAAAAAAAGTATGCTTTTTTGAATAAAAGTGGGCAAAATGGCGTCAATTTTGAAGGTTTTTGATTTATAAAAAATATAAAAATATGTTTTTGTTTTTTATATGGGCTGATAGAGAATTTTTGCTCTATTCAATGATATAAAAAACATTCTAAAGCATTCAATAAGCGCCAAGCTATTAGCTTTAGCCACAAAACGGCCGAGCCACAAAACGTCCCGCTCCGAAATAAATTTATTACCTTTGAATCTAATAGAGTCGAATTTTTGGAGGAAAAGCCGCTATTTCTAGACGGTAAAATTGCAAAGCCAGTTTTTAGAGGATGTTTAAGGCTTTCAAATGGCATATCGCATTCCAAATTGGTAGCTTCCTTGTTGAGCTATGGCCATTAGAATAAGCCAAAGTCTTTTAAATATTTAAAAATATATTTCTCACATTTTTCTGTTGCTTTCAATCGATTTTTTGTCCGTTGAATATTCTTCAAAACTTCCTGATTTCTTTCCAATTCTTCCCATAATAAATCATTTTCATAAAATTTGAAAGCATTTTTGAATATTTCGGCCATTTTTTGGAGATTTTCCTCAAAATTTTGCCCGCCCAAATTGTGCCAATTCAACCATTCCACTTGCTTTACAAAATTGGGCCAATATAAATAATTTAACATATCTTTGGTCATTTTTAACCGCCTTTTGTTCAATTCTTCATTTTTTTCATTTTCAACAACACTGGAAAATGTTCAATAAAAAATTTTTTCCTTATTTTTCCTTTGGTAAAATTTAGATATTTTTTAGTTTAATTTACTTTTGCCAAAACTGAAATAATTTTTTTGGTATCATAATAACTAAGTTATGAAGTTTTGAAAAAGAGTAAATATATTTAAAACTTACCGAATTTCTTCTAATATTGCTCCGAAGCTAATATTTTTTAGAGACCCTCTAAAGGAGGCAAAAATTTTTATATTTTATTTTTTTTTGTCTTATTCACAGAAGGGTTTATTATTAGAAAAGGGTTTATAATTAGAAAGAGGGGGCTCTTATTTTTTGGAGTACTATAAGTGGTCTGTTATTGGAGAGTTGCGGTGCTATAATAATAGAAAAAATAAGGTAAATTTATTATAGGCTTGGTAGAATTTTAATTTTTAAACATTGTTTGCACACTTTTCTCGTTGCAATTTCATTGCTTCACTGCATAATATTTTGTTTTAGTTCAGCAAATACAGAATAACACGGGCAAAGGCCGCATCGGTGGCACTGTTATAAAGGAAAAATAATAAATATTAAAAATATTATCTTTCAGATAATGAATTTAATTATTTTATTCAGATAAATTTGTATAATTTTTAAGTGAAAATTTAATAATTTATTTTAGCTTTGTTTTGGATAAATTACTTAAAAAATTAATCTATTAATTGATTTAATAGTATTGACAAAAATAAAAAAATACTTGAAAATAGTATAAATTTGGGTATGATTTTCATTATTTTGGCCATAACTTTTTTTAATATGATATTAAAATATTCTACATAAAGAGCTTAACCCAACCAATTTTAATTAATAACTATATTGGAAGATTCTTGGGATATAGTCCTAAATAATTCGAAACTTTTCCCCTCATCAAAACTCACTGCTTGTTAACAATTCTTTCATTCTTGTTAAAATCCCCATAAAATAAGAGTAAATCCAAAATGGCATTTAAATTTGCGAAATCCTCATGCATTAATTCCCGATGTTCTTTGTAGGCAATTTCAGCTGCAGTCACACCGGAGCATTCTTTGTAGGAATTTGTGTAGAATTGGCAACGACCTTCGGGCCACCTCCCTGGCTTTTTGTATATTTGACAATTTCACATTTAAATCTGAAAATAATTTTAAATGGCCTCATTTTACTTCGGAATTTTTTAAGTATTCATTAATTTTTTTTTAAATTTTATAATTCTCAATAATAAGAGTTGGGATTATAATATTTAATTTATATGAATACTATTGATACTCATTGATTTGCATTAGATATTAACTCATAATTAAGTAAGGAATAAACTATTATTAAAAGAATTGAGATGATATAGAGATTCTGGAAATTCGTGTATTCCTGGAAACATTCAATCCCTGGGCTGGTAAATTTAAGGAGTCCCAATTTCAAGATATCATACAGATTCGAGAATAGACAATAGACTCATTCGATTAGGCATAGTCGATTTAGTCTATGAAATTTCAATTTCAGACTAGTGTGCTTATTTTAGTAACATTTTCCGCTAGATTTCTTTCCCCCAATTTCGCTCTATCCTTAGCCCTAACCAGGGATGAGCGCAACGGCAAAAGCTACCGAACGCAAAACGCAAAACGCAATGCGTTCAAAATTTTTTTTTACGCAAAACGGAAAACGCAACGCAACGGCCTAAAATGGACGCAATAACGCAAAACGCAAAACGCAAAACGCAATGGTCAAAAAATTAATTTTATTCAAATAAATTTTCATATTCCAAATACAAATGTCTTCTATCATTTAAATTATCATAATTCAATTTCTTCCATCATTTAAATTTTCTTTATACGATTCTCTTCCATTTTTCCATCAAGAATTAAAAGATTGTGGTGTAGAAAAAGTTGCTTTTCAAAATTTTCAGCCGATAAATTCTTTCTTAAATCAGTCAATATTAATTTTGCAGTGGAGAAAAGCCGTTCAGACTCGGCACTTGTGGCCGGTGCACTGTGATATTTGTAGACCGCAGCGAAAAATTCAGGCCCAAAAATTGCCGCGCAGCGAAAAATTCAGGCCCAAAAATTGCCGCGCAGCGAAAAATTCAGGCCCAAAAATGGCCGCGCAGCGAAAAATTCAAGCCCAAAAATGGCCGCGCAGCGAAAAATTCAAGCCAAAAATGTTAAATCAACGACCAAATTTCATTAAAAAATCAATTTTTTGAAATTAAATTAAAACAATTTTCATTGCATTTTTGCGTTTTTTTGCGTTAATTTTCCCATTTTTACGCAAAACGCAAAACGAAACGCAAAGGCCAAAATGAACGCAATTAACGCAAAACGCAAAACGCAAAACGCAATGCGCTCATCCCTGGCCCTAACCATAAAGCCTGAACATATATGAAATTGAAATTTCATATACAAAATAAACTATGCCGAATTGAATGAGCCCTTTCCATTTCCAGTCTGAGAAGCCGAAATTTCAGAAAATAGTTATCCTAGCGCCTATGTAATTTCCGGGAATTAGACAATTTCCAGAATTATTTGTTACAGATATATTTTCCATGAATTAATTTACCTTTATCTTCGACGTCAAATTCATTCGTCACTTGCCCATCATTCCATTTCTTCAATTGATTTCTCCTACTATTAAACCATTGATTTGGAAATTGCCAACCAATTCCAAATCCGGGCGGATCCCATTCCTCCATGTTTGAATCAGATTCATCCGGTGCTGAATTGGCCCTCGCTTTTGTCACCATCAAATCTTTTCCATGCTGCCTTTTTAATGGCATTTGAAAATGATCTGTAAAGCCAGATGTCATTGGATTATGACCTTTCATGATTATGGCATTTCTTTGGCCATTCGAATTGGCCGAAAATGATGGGAAGTCCATTTGTGTTAGCATTGATAAATTTCCTCTAGGCTGAGTTTTAACTCTGTCAGATTGGCTCGAAATGCCGAAATTGTCCGATAAATCTAAAATGAAAAGCGCATTTCCTCGACCTCGGTGTTACTAATTTACAGTTTACAGAGAATGGATTTTTACTAAAGCCGTTTTCTAATAGAACGGGTTCATTAATAGAAGAAATACAGAATTTATTTTGTCGAAAAAAGAGTACATTATGTAATTTAAGAGTTTGTCCTCCATATTCTTAAACAAAAACCCAATTGGATTCAGATGGTCAAGACGCATTGAATGGTGTATAATTTGTCATGGTTTGGTCAATAATTAAAAGGTATTAACGGTTTAAACCAATTTTGGTTTGGTCAACAATTAAAGGGTATTAAACGGTTTAAACCAATTTTAATTTGATCAACAATTAAAGGGTATTAAACGGTTTAAACCAATTTTAGTTTGATCAACAATTAAAGGGTATTAAACGGTTTAAACCAATTTTAGTTTGATCAACAATTAAAGGGTATTAAACGGTTTAAACCAATTTTAGCCAGAAAGTTATGGCCAAAAAAAGAAAATTGTTCAAATTTGACGAGTGTTGGAGAAAGGCTGTGAATTTTGGCCAATATCTCATCAATTTATTAAACTATAAATCAAAGTGTTATACTTTTAAATTAAGCTGATTCTAGAGAGCATTTTGATATCAAAATGTTTGATCTAAAATAATTGGTTACTAATTATGGCCATAAAACGATCGAAAGAATTTTAATATGCATTTAGTAAGGGGTTGAAGGCTCGAATTTGGATAAATATCTCAACAAATTTTATACCTATTAATAAAAATTTCAAACTATTAGATTAAGCTCTCTCTGTAGAATATTAATTATTTCAATATCATAATTAATTGATCAAAACATAATTGTTCAATTTCAATCAAATCCAGTAATTTTTTCTATAATTCAACGAAATTACGGGGCTATAAAATAATAATAAAGTTATTAGACTATTAAGCTAATATTCACTTGAAAAAATTTACCATTTTTTCTGAAATGAATTTTTAAGGCCATTTAATTTGACCAACTCGAGTTTCGAATGAAAATCAGAATTCTTTCCGGAATGAAAATCAGAATCCTTTCCGGAATGAAAATCAGAATTCTTTCCGGAATGAAAATCAGAATTCTTTCCGGAATGAAAATCAGAATTCTTTCCGGAATGAAAATCAGAATTCTTTCCGGAATGAAAATCAGAATTCTTTCGGGAATGAAAATCAGATTTTTTTCCGGAATAAAAATCAGAATTCTTTCCGGAATGAAAATCAGAATTCTTTCCGGAATGAAAATCAGAATTCTTTCCGGAATGAAAATCAGAATTCTTTCCGGAATGAAAATCAGAATTCTTTCGGGAATGAAAATCAGATTTTTTTCCGGAATAAAAATCAGAATTCTTTCCGGAATGAAAATCAGAATTCTTTCCGGAATGAAAATCAGAATTCTTTCCGGAATGAAAATCAGAATTCTTTCGGGAATGAAAATCAGATTTTTTTCCGGAATAAAAATCAGAATTCTTTCCGGAATGAAAATCAGAATTCTTTCCGGAATGAAAATCAGAATTCTTTCCGGAATGAAAATCAGAATTCTTTCGGGAATGAAAATCAGAATTCTTTCCGGAATGAAAATCAGAATTCTTTCCGGAATGAAAATCAGAATTCTTTCCGGAATGAAAATCAGAATTCTTTCCGGAATGAAAATCAGAATTCTTTCCGGAATGAAAATCAGAATTCTTTCCGGAATGAAAATCAGAATTCTTTCCGGAATGAAAATCAGAATTCTTTCCGGAATGAAAATCAGAATTCTTTCCTGAATAAAAATCAGATTTTTTTCTGGAATAAAACTCAGAATTCTTTCCGGAATAAAAATCAGAATTCTTTCCGGAATGAAAATCAGAATTCTTTCGGGAATGAAAATCAGAATTCTTTCCGGAATGAAAATCAGAATTCTTTCCGGAATGAAAATCAGTATTCTTTCCGGAATGAAAATCAGAATTCTTTTCGGAATAAAAATCAAAATTCTTTCCGGAATGAAAATCAGAATTCTTTCCGGAATGAAAATCAGAATTCTTTCCGGAATGAAAATCAGAATTCTTTCCGGAATGAAAATCAGAATTCTTTCCAGAATGAAGATCAGAATTATTTTCTTAATGAAAATCAGAATTCTTTCCGGAATGACAACTTTTGCTATTTTTATTGAAATTAATACATTTTAAAAATTTTCATACCTTTCATTTCGCAATTTATCAACTTCCTTGCAAAATACATGGTTTCTATTTTACAAATACAAGATGGCACGAGCAAAGGCCGCATCGATGGCACTATTTAGAGGGTAGTAGAGAAAAATTTTTAAATATTAATTTACTTACAAAATCACATTAATTTCTAACAAATTTTCGGTTCAAAAAATCGGCATTTTATGACCATTATAACTAGGGCGAATAAAATTTTTGGAATTCAGATTAAGTTTATCATATTATAGGACTGTGATAATTAAGAAGCATAGGATTTAAAATGAAACTCGAGTTGGTCAAATTAAATGGCCTTAAAAATTCATTTCAGAAAAAATGGTAAATTTTTTCAAGTGAATATTAGCTTAATAGTCTAATAACTTTATTATTATTTTATAGCCCCGTAATTTCGTTGAATTATAGAAAAAATTACTGGATTTGATTGAAATTGAACAATTATGTTTTGATCAATTAATTATGATATTGAAATAATTAATATTCTACAGAGAGAGCTTAATCTAATAGTTTGAAATTTTTATTAATAGGTATAAAATTTGTTGAGATATTTATCCAAATTCGAGCCTTCAACCCCTTACTAAATGCATATTAAAATTCTTTCGATCGTTTTATGGCCATAATTAGTAACCAATTATTTTAGATCAAACATTTTGATATCAAAATGCTCTCTAGAATCAGCTTAATTTAAAAGTATAACACTTTGATTTATAGTTTAATAAATTGATGAGATATTGGCCAAAATTCACAGCCTTTCTCCAACACTCGTCAAATTTGAACAATTTTCTTTTTTTGGCCATAACTTTCTGGCCAATGACTTAATTAATCATTTTATATCAAAATATTTTAACGAAATAGATTAATTTAAAGGCGTAGAAGTTTGATTTAATGTTTTAAATATAATATTGACCCAAATTCATAACCTCCCCCTTCACTCACTGTTTGTTGACAATTTGCTCATCTTTGTCCAAATCCCCATAAAACAAGAGTAAATCCAAAATTGGATTCAAATGTTCCAAATCTTCATCCAAGAATTTCGGATGTTCAGCATAAAAAATTTTAGCCGATTTCATGCCGGAACGCATTTTTAGCATGAATCCTTCTAGAATTGGTACAGACCTTCTCTCCAGCTCCCTGTTCCTTTGCCTCATTATCAATTCCTCATTGAATTGCTTTGCCAGCATTCTTCCCTTTTCTTCGTCATTTTCGTCCATTTTATTATTCTTCCATTTTTCTTCTTTACCTTTTCCAATGTGACTTCTTTCGGCCTCTTCCTCACTTTTTGGTTGATTTTTCCTCTTCAGCCATTGATTTGGAAATTGCCAGCCTCAAAATGGGAAATATTTAAAATGTGCAAAAGATTATAACGGTTCTTGTCCTAGATCCTTAAACATCTAAATATATTAAATGGAGATGTCCGGGACAAAGAGACATTTGAATATTTTAACTTTGGCGTTTTGTTTTTTTTAATTTTTAGACTTTTTTGTCCAATATTTTTAGAATGGAAATAGATTAAAATAAAAAATATTTTTAATAAATTAAATGATAAAATTTTTAATTATTTATTATTGATTGAATAATCGAGAATATTAAAAAATGATATGAATATATGTGAAATGTTTTAATTAATTGTAAAATTCTATGGAATTTTGGTGATAATTTCCTAAATGAGATGAAAAATATCGAAATAAGTTAAAAATGATAATTTTTGAACCAATGGGAGCGGCCGGGAGCCGCGCAGCGGCGACCGGGCGCTCCCTTCGACATTTAACTCATTGCAATAATGTAAAATTAACTCGGGAATAGGTTAGAATACGTTGGAATGTGGGATAAGGCCATTAATAAATTAAATAAGATAAGTAATATTGATTGAAATTTATCGGGATTGGGGATTTGTAGTAAAAAGCTCAATTAATAGGAAAATGAGGAAATGAGTTAAGAAATGCCTGGAATGAAAAGTAAAACCCGGGAATACAAAGGAAGATTATATAATGGTTAGGAATTGGGAACAAGTTCAAATAAGAATAACAAAGAAAAGCCGGGAATTCTCATGAATGTATTATAGAAGATGATAATAGATAAAATGCTGAGAATTGATGAGAATGAGTATAAAATGCTGGAAATTTTCGATATTAAAATACAAAATATCGAGAATGAGCAATCAGGAATAGTTGAGATTGAAAGATAAAAAGCCAGGAATGGTCGAGAAACAAAATATAATGAATTAGAGATATACATGGAAGTGATGATGGTTGATTAATTATGCTAATTTTAAAACATATCTAACTATTATGATGGAGATGGAGGGGAATGGGAATTTGTGTTTTCCATTTTTTGCATTTAAATTAAAAAGATTTTGCTTTCCATCATTTTAATTTTAAAAAGTTTTGACGAGCGTTGGGATGCCGCGCAGCGGCATCCCAACGCTCGTTATACTTAATCGATAAATCACATTAAAATCAAAACGCATCATTTGATTATAATTTGGCTGATGAAGGTTTAACCAATTCTAACTTAATTTTGAACCAATAACCAAAATTGGTTTAAACCGTTTAATCCCTTTAATTGTTGAACAAACCAAAATTGGTTTAAACCGTTTAATACCCTTTAATTGTTGACCAAACAAAAATTGGTTTAAACCGTTTAATACCCTTTAATTGTTGAACAAACCAAAATTGGTTTAAACCGTTTAATACCTTTTAATTGTTGACCAAACCAAAATTGGTTTAAACCGTTTAATACCCTTTAATTGTTGACCAAACAAAAATTGGTTTAAACCGTTTAATACCCTTTAATTGTTGACCAAACCATGACAAATTATATGCCATTCAATGCGTCTTGACTCTTGACTCTTGACCAGTTCTATCCAATTTTGGGTATATAGCTTGGGAATAGTGGACAAACCACTGAACCGTTTGTAATCTTTTCGCCATTTCCAATGTTTTTTTGCCAAATTAAAAATACCTATTCCAAATCCGGGCGGATTCCATTCTGAATCCGATTCATCTGGCGCTGAATTCGTCTTGGCCTTCGTCTTTATCAAATATTTTCTTTTTACTGGCTTCAAAAAATGATTGCCATTCGTATTGATGGACATTGAGGGGAATGTCATTTCAGTTTGCATGGATAAATTTGCTCGAAGCCGGGTTTTATTAACAGTGCGTCCGAAAATGCCGTGGGCACCAGGCAAATCTAACATTTAAATTAATTTTATTTTAGGGTTCTTTGAGAAAAAATTTTGAATTTCGGTTTATAAAATTTTATCGATTTTATCAATCCGAAGGAGACTTTAGACTTATTTTACTTTTCTGTATCATTATTTCATTATCTTTTATCTAGGTCCATTTTTTAACCCTAGATCATCAAGAAAGCAACAATTTTGGGGAAGCGAAATGCCATTCAAAAGCCCTAAATTTCCTCTAAAAAATGGCTTTTCAATATTTTTGAAAATTAAAATTTGATGCTTTTTCTCAAAAATTCATATTTATTATTAAAAGTTCGATTTTTAAAAATTTTAATGGCCAGAATTTGTACTTTTCCCAAATGATATATCCTATCGCCATCTTGAATTGGTTAATGCCTTGGCTAATTTATTGTCTATAGGTATCAAAATTACGATACTGAAATGACCCTTACGGCTAAATTTAAATAAATTTAATTATTACGCAATTTTGAGTGGGCTGTAGGCACATTTTTGATGGCAGCAGCAGAAGGAAATGTTGCAGAATTGAAATAAAAATTTGAACAAAATGTGGTCAAAATCAGCAAAAATATTACTAGGGAAAACATTGGTAAAAGGAGTAAATATATCAAATGGAAATGGCTTAATATAGGAGAAATTGAGACTTGAATGAGGCTAGGAAATTCCAATTTTAGAAATGATAGAGAGGAGAAATAATTTAATAAATTCCATCCTCATTTTTAAGGAAAGACGGACAGCTAAATTTGCCAACAATAAATTCAATAAAATGTGACGACTGCTGGACGGTCGTCCATGGATTTCGGCCCATTGATTAATTTTTGGGTGGGGTTCGGATTTCGGCACATTGATTAATTTTTGGGTGGGGTTCGGATTTCGGCACATTGATTAATTTTTGGGTGGGGTTCGGATTTCGGCACATCGATTGATTGTTGGGTGGATTCGGATTTCGGCACAAGCATTGATTTTTGGGTGGGGATCAAGCAAAATTAAATTTCCTTTTCCATTCCAAAACCCACTATGGCCATCAATTTTTTTCCTTAAATCTCTCATCCCTCTCCTTTTATAATCATTTCCATCTATAATATAGCCTTCCTTAAAATTCCCTCTCTCCAAAACATTTCTGCGCACTCCTAACTATTGGGCATCGCAGGCTGAAACAAATCGCCGAATGGCCAGCAGCTTCCTTGGCCTAAAATATTGGCCTAGAGGCAAGCGGTGGCACAAAATGCTTTTACCCAATGCCTAAATAATGCATTCATTGAAGAGGAGGGAAAAGGGTAGATGACAGGGGTGTTGCTCGTCTCGTAATTCTAGTGATTTCGGCTTTCGGGCCATTTCATTCTCGTGATTTTGGGCCATTTCATTCTCGTGATTTTGGGCCATTTCATTCTCGTGATTTTGGGCCATTTCCTTCTCGGGATTTTGGGCCATGCCGTTCTATGGATTTTGAGCCATTTCATTCTCGTGATTTTGGGCCATTTCATTCTCATGATTTTGGGCCATTTCGTTCTCGTGCTAGCATTAAATTTAAATTTAAAAAAATAAAAACATTTACAGTTCGGCAAGGCATTCAGTCGGGATCCCGTTCGGTATTACCGAAAAAATACCGAATTTAAAAATTTTGGTATTTTTGATATTGCGGTATTCAAAAAACATTTTTCTTAAAAACGAAAAAATGAAGTAAAATAGCCAGACATGGAAAAATTTTTTATCAAAATAATTTCACAGGGAAAAATTTTAATGAAAATGTCCAAAAATGACCACCTTTTTATCATTAACTCATTGCCGAAAAAGCCGATGGTGAGACATCGGTCGGGATTCCGTTTTAGTATTTCTGAATTAATACTGATTCGGGATACCGACGAAAAGTACCGAATGGGATTCCGTACATTTCAAGGCAAACGTAGAGAATTGTGGTCCCGCCGAATTTTTTTAAATAAGGGAATCTCATTTTTAGGGATAATCGATGGTGCTGAGCATGAATCTGATCTCAGATTTTTGATATCTTACCATCTAGATAAGATAATGACAACTTTTACCATGAAAAAGTAAGGGGGACCAAGGATATTTTTGGCGAAAATTTTTGTTTAGCCAATATGTAATTCAATCGATGCAGCTCAAAGAGAGGAATCTAATGGTACCATTTTTATTTGAAAATATGGCAAAATAGGTTAGTTATGACAAAAAGTATTATTTATCTTGGTAAGGTATTTAGACATATAACTTGCTTTTTTTCAATATTAGCTAATGCAAGTTATACCATTCGATTCCTCTCGTCGAGCAGCGTCGATTGAGATATAATTTGCCATAAATAAAATTATTTTGTAAATTGGCCTTGGTCTTATCCTGGCATTTTTTTGGTAAAAGTCGGCAATATTTTACCAAGATGACAAGATATCAAAAATCCGAACTCAGAAGCGTGTTCAACGTCTAAAATAACCCATAAAAATGTGTTTCCCTTATTTTTAAAATCAAAATCCAGCGGGACCACAATTCTCTACGTTTGCCCATTTCAATATCTAAAAACTTGGATAATTAGTATTTTTTGATTATTGATTTCAATTTATAAATCCAAAATTCTACTAAATATTACCCAAATCAATTTTACCTATTAAATATTAAAAATTCGTTACTCATCAATGTGAATTTAATAATTTGTGATTTCGATGATTCATTGGTTATTAATAAATTTTTATTAATTTAAAAAATTCTCATTCACATTCATCAATAATATCATAATAATATTATTTTTTCAAATATAATTTTATTATTACTTTTTTTATTTTCCTTGGAAAATGTCAACAAATTATTTTTCCTTAAATCATATTTTTCTGGAAGTTATTTTGATTTTGATGATTTGCCGAGGGCAAAATCAATTCGCTGATGAACCGTATGTCCCACCAATAAGATTATTAAATCTTTAAAAAAAAATTCAAATTTTAACAGAACTGAAATTAAATTACCGTTTGATGGACAATGTTCCGCCGGAAATGGATCATTTACATTCTTCAATGTGGATTTTCGATTTTCTAAATTCCGGGAATTGCTTTTGGCTGAAACAACAAATAATAAATGCTTAACGTAAGAGGAGAATTTATTAATAAATAAAAAAAATTTTTATTCTTTTCAGATTTTTGTTCTGTTATGAGAATTCCAGTGAATTTGTGAAACCTCAATTCAAAGTATTTAATAATAGATTAAATAAAATAAATTATATATATATTTATTAAGATTGTGAATAATAATAGCAACGAAATTTGGAATTTGTGCATGGAAAATTGGCATGGTTTTAATATTGTTTTTTGCTTGAATGATCATGAAACATTGGAATTGAGTATTTCATTTTCGTTCATTCAAGAAGAAATGAGGTCAAATTGAAATAAAAATAATACAATAATTTAATTATATTTACATTCAAATAGAAAATTGGTCAAATTTCACTCGAAAATGAATTTTTTTCGTATTCAATTCCAAACAAAAAATGTACGAATATTTTATCAAATTGATGATGATGAAAAAATGGAAGAATTAAATGTAACAGAGTATGGTGATACAGAACAACAAAATTTTTCTCTTTACAACGGAAATAAAATGCTTCAAAAAAATTCGGTAAAAAGATTTTTAAATTTTAATTGACCCATAATATTAATTTATGGAAGGCAAATTTTGACATCAAAAGTATTTTATGACTTTTAAAAACAGAAGCCGGAGACCTTATAAACCTTATCAATCTGTATATCTTATCAAGTTCTTTCGACATATATATTTCTTATAGTTTAGAAAGTGAGCGAGTTAAACCATTTAAACCATATTTCCAATTTTATTTTTTAAACATTTTTGAACCAAAACCTGATATTTTATATACCATTCGATGCGTTTCGATAAGTTCTGGTATAAGGTTTATAGGGTTTAAAACCGGCTTCTGATTTTATTAGAAGACAAAACTATTTTGGAGTAAAATATAATAAAATGGGGGCAAAAATTGCTTCTTTAATATAATTATTCTAAACTATAAATTCAGTATCCATGGCATATTTTATTGGATCTTGCTTTTTCAACAGCAGGCCATCTTCGAATTCATCATCATCACCCAAAAGAGTGTATGGTGCCAAAAGCAAATTCAACTAATCAAACAATTTCGATTGAATGCAAAGATTTATCTTGTGAATTTGACATATCAAATGAGGGTTACTTACTATTTTTTAATTTTAAATTTAAATCCATTTAGAACAATGTGGGAAAAGATGTCGTACAAAGTTAACGGAGGTTTTTTTAATTTTATTTAAAAAAATATGCAGACAAAATTGAAAAAAATATAATTAAACAAATAAAGTAATTCGGATAATTCTGATTTTTTGTGTTTTTAGTTAATTCTATTTTTTTGTGTTTTTAGTTAATTCTGATTTTTTGTGTTTTTAATTAATTCTGATTTTTTTGTGTTTTTAGTTAATTTTTTGTGTTTTTAATTAATTCTGATTTTTTTGTGTTTTTAGTTAATTCTGATTTTTTTGTGTTTTTAATTAATTCTGATTTTTTTGAGTTTTTAATTAATTCTAATTTTTTGTGTTTTTAGTTAATTTTTTGTGTTTTTAATTAATTCTGATTTTTTGTGTTTTTAATTAATTCTGATTTTTTTGTGTTTTTAGTTAATTCTGATTTTTTGTGTTTTTAGTTAATTCTGATTTTTTGTGTTTTTAATTAATTCTGATTTTTTTGTGTTTTTAGTTAATTCTGATTTTTTGTGTTTTTAGTTAATTCTGATTTTTTGTGTTTTTAATTAATTCTGATTTTTTGTTTTTTTAGTTAATTCTAATTTTTTTGTGTTTTTAATTAATTCTGATTTTTTGTGTTTTTAGTTAATTCTAATTTTTTGTGTTTTTAGTTAATTCTGATTTTTTGTGTTTTTAACTAATTTTGGTTTTAAAATATACAAAATCAAAAAATCAGTTCCAATTGTGTATGCGGAATATTGCTTTGAATTTTATAGAATAAATAAAAAAATTGAGCAGATTTTTAAAAAAGATACCAATCCATTAGTACAAAATTTTTTAGATTCAACTGCTCCGTACATTTTTTTAGCAAATTTATCGATATTTTTAGCAGTTCAATTTTAATTTTATAAATTATTTTAGGAACATCACCATAGAGAAGCGTTAATATCGCGTGGACAAAGTGTTATAGATACAACCAAATGGCCATGGATGGTAGCAATGAAAATGACTTTTGCAGTAATAAATGAACATGGTGAGGAAATATCAGAATCCTCTTCACGATGTACTGGCGCAATCATTCACTGTAATTATGTGCTAACTGCGGCACATTGCATTGTTAAGGAAATTGTAAGCCAATAAATTTAAAAATATTTTATAATTTTAGAAAATAATATGATTTAATTTTTGAAAAAATTTTTAATAAATTTTTTTAGCCACATCGGAATGGTCAAATTGTTAGGAAAAAATTACTTGGAGTTAAAATTTATGCTGGTCATTTCGATATATCCAATCCAACTGTGCAAATTATTGAAGAAAAGCCTGCAACTGTGATTGTCCATGAAAATTCTGAAAAATACTACTTAAAAGAAAGATTCCTTTATATGGATGTAGCTTTAATAAAAGTAATATTAATAAGTATATTTTAGCATGTTAATAATCAATTTAAAATTCAGCTTTCCCAACCATTAAAATTCAATGAAAACATTAGGTCAATTTGTTTGGCTAATTTTGAATTGCGAAAAGATAAAATTGTTCATATCGCTGGATGGGGCTTTAAAGAAGGTTAGGAGGATTGAAATTTACTACAAAATAATATTATTTTTTTAGAAATGGATCATGTGGACGCTACGTAATAAATAATTAATAATATTATTATATTTAATTTTAATTAATTTTTATAAAATAATCAGATAATTTATTTGAACGAAAATTTTTATCTCACTTTTTTTTTAATACAAAAGAAGTTTTGTCTAGATCTCATCAAGTCGCATCGAATGTCATATAAAATATCAGTTTTAAGCTTATAATTTAAATATTTAAAACCAAAAAGTGGAAATATGGTTTAAACCGTTTAATACCCTTTAATTTTTGATCAAACCAAAATTGGTTTAAACCGTTTAATACCCTTTAATTATTGACCAAACCAAAATTGGTTTAAACCGTTTAATACCCTTTAATTGTTGACCAAATTGGTTTAAACCGTTTAATACCCTTTAATTGTTGACCAAATTGGTTTAAACCGTTTAATACCCTTTAATGTTATCCAAACCATGGCAAAATATATACTATTCAATGCGTCTCGGTGAGATATACAAAATGGTATAAAGTTTGTAGGATCTAAACTCGGTTTCTGATTTATTAGATATCAAAAACTACTTTTGGGGTTAAAAAATAAAAAGTTCGATAAAAAATATAAAAAAATGAATAAAAAGATATTTTTTAATTATTGAAATTGAATTTAAAATATTTTTTAATTCTAGCCGTCCATCTGTTCGGGAAGATGAAGAAATTCTGCATGAATCTGTGGCAAAAATAATTGATAATGGAGAATGTTTGTCGGTTGCAACCAACGCAATTTTAGAGTTTTTTAGAGGAAATTCGGAAGAAGAGCTTCAAAAAATTGTGAAAATCCAAAAAGAAATCAGCAAAGCCAGCTATTGTTTGCAAGGAATTGATAATTCAACAATACAGATGGTTGATTAAAATTTATGAAATTTGAATAAATTTTAATTTTTTTTTCCTTTTAAGGGTGATAGCGGTAGCCCAATGATGGCTTCCATTAATGGAACTTGGTTCACTTTTGGGATTGCTTCTATGACTTTTTTAAGGGAATCTTTGAATGACACACCCTTGCCATGTTTGTAATTTTTTGAATAAAATAGATTATTTTCAAATATATTTAGTTTATTATACAAAAATTGATGGACAACTTTGTGATTGGATTAAAATTAAGACGGAAGGGAAAGTGCATTGCAGTGATTTTTAAAATTTCCATTGCAATTTAATTAATTTTCCTTATAATTTTAAAATTTATTTTTCAATATTACCTTGAATAAAATTGATTTAAGATTTTCATTTGTAAATCCTTTGTTTTTCAAAGATTTCGGTATTTTCGATATTACGGTATTCAAAAAAACATTTTCTTAAAAAAGATAAAAATTAAGTAAAATAGCCTGACTTGGAAAATTTTTTATCAAAATGATTCCACAGGGAAAAATTTTAGCACTATTTGGATTTATGGACTTTTTGAAAAATTTTTTCTAATAAGTGTCGTTGGAATGTTTTGGAACTGCGGAGGAATGTAAGAGTGGACTCCGGAGTATGCGTAGCGGAAGCGCGGGAACTGGATGAGCCTTGGCGAACGAAGCGAGCCACAAGCTCGTTTGTTCGCGCGGAGGCGAAGCACACGGAGGAGTCCACTCTGAAATGCCCACCGCAGCAGTTCCAATCCGTATTTCCTTTGCGCGACTATAACTTTTTTATTTTTGGGTTTTAGGCGAACCAATAGCATTTTCGTTCTCAGCTCGTCAAGACGAGTCGATTGGTGTATCATTTCATGACTTTGAAAAAAATTTTCAAAAAGTTCATATATCCATATTGCGTCAAAATTTTAATGAAATATGAAAATGTCCAAAAAAGACCTTTTTTTTAATCATTAACCCAATACCGAAAAAAACCGTTGGTTAGATATCGGTCGGGATTCCATTCAGAATTACAAAATTAATACCGATTAGGGATATCGAAATCGAACGGAATTCCGTACATTCCGATATCTAAAAACTTACATGAAACAATATTCGATATTTTTAATTGAATTTAATTGAATTTTTCTATTTTAATTGGTTATGTTTATATTGATAATTTTTCAATACTTCACTTTGTCAATTTGATAAATTTTTTGATAATTTTAAATAAAAAATAAATCAATCTTTCAAATTTTCAACATCATTTGCAATTTTGGAATTAATTTTTTCATTAAAAATTTTCTCAATATATATTTTCTCCCGAATAAAATTATTCCAATTGATCGCATCATTTTATTGCAATTTTATTGCTTAAAAATCGAAATAAATGAATTTATTAATTTGATACTATTAATAAATAAATAAAATAATTAGCAATATAAAATTATTTTAATTTTGCAAAAAAAAACATTGAAAATTGCGAAAAGTTTATAACGGTTAACGGTTTAACTGTTTGTCTTAGAACTCCAAACCATATACATACCCAATCGATAGATCTCATCGAGACGCGTCGATTGGTATATATTATGTCGTAGCTTGATTAAAAATAAAGGTTTTAAACCACTTAAACCATTTTATAGAGTTTGGTTCAAAGCCAATTAAACCATGACAAATTATATACCAATTAACGCGTCTTGAAGAATTCTATCCAATGGTATATGGTTTGAGAATTTTAGGTCAACCACTAAACCTGTATAAACTTTTTCGCAATTTTAAATATTTTCCTCAAATAGAATCAGATTTTAATTTGGCCATTTTTTTACCCAAAAATTACAATATTTTAATAAATTTTATCAAATTTATTAATTTTTTTGATTAAATTACTTAATTTATCCTTTAATAATCGCAATTTACTGATATAAATCATTTTTAGAAGATTAATTCAACAAAAAAAAAATAAAATTTATAAAAAATAATATTTGTGAAAAATGTCTAAAATAGCATATTTATTATTCCAATTGTTATTGTATTTATGCCATCAACATTTCTTTGTCGATGGAGTTCCGGATTATATGGACTTGGAAGGTGGAAATGGAAACATTTAATTGTTTCCACCGATGTTATGTGGATTCCTGAATAGTGCAAATGTGAACATTTTCGACTTATAATAAATCAGAAACTTGTTTTAGACTCTACAAACCTTATACCATTTTGTAGATCTCATCGAGACGCATTGAATGGTATATAAAATGCCCAAAATTAAAGAGTTTAAAACCAAAGACGGGAAAATGGTTTGAACGGTTTAATACCCTCAAATTTTGACTAAACCATGACAAATTATATACAATTCGATGCGTCTCGATGAGATCTACAAAATGGTATAAGGTTTGTAGGGTCTAAAACCGGTTTCTGATTTATTATAAGTCGAAAACGGCCACATTTGCACCATTCAGGAAACGCACACATTTGCAAGGCCTTTTGTCTATTCAGGTATCGACCCCACACGGTTTCCTGCTACTGGCAGTCGATTTGCCCTACAGCGACGAAATGCATTCCGGCGATCACGAAATGTACGATCCCAGCAGCAGTTTAATAATTTTCAAAATGGTGGTGGTGCCGGATATATTGGAGGATATTCCCAAGGAGGAATTGAACGAGCTGATTCAATTTCATCTTCCGCATCATCCACATCATCATTATCGGGGGGCACACTTCGGAGTTATTATAATCATCTGCGAGAATCATCGGCGGGCAATAATAGGCCAGCATCCAAACATTCTGCTGAATTGGAATTGCCATGGATTGATGAAGGTATAGGTTAAAAGTAGAGTCCGGCGCGCCTGGCCAGGCCTGGAAAAAACCGGCGTTTTTTGGGCATTTTTTATGAGCCAGAAACAGGGCACATTTTAAAACACAACTGGGCCCGGAAACCGGCCCGGTAATTTTTTCGTAATTTTCCGAAAACCGACCAAAACCGGCTCTTTTTTGCCGAGCCCTTGTAGTTTTTTTAAAAAAAAACCGGAACCTTGCCCAGAAATTTTGAATAATTTTGAATTTAGCCGATTTGGAATCCACTAATTTATTTGAATGTTTACTGATGAAAAATAATTAGTGAATTTGATATAAGAATGAGAGAAAAAAAAATTAAATATAGGCCAAAATCAGTCAATTTTCGTTTTTGGCAAATTATATTTTATGATTATGATCAATCATTTTAATATCAAAAAGTTCTACACATTTAGAATTTAATCTAATAACAAAAAAAATTTTATTCTAAAATCAATATTTATAATTTCACAACAAATTTGATTTTAGATTCAGACAGTGTACCCTATTTTGAAGTGTATCTTAATCGCTATCACATGGTGATTTTTTTGAATTTTAATATTTTTTTATTAATTTAGAAATAATTTTTGCTATTATAAATTATTAATATTTTAATTTTTAATACTTCTTTTCAAAATTTGTATTTTTTTGACATTAATTTTTTCCGTATTAAAATATTTTGCCACTAAAATTTTTTATTTCATTAATTTATATGTGAATTTTTTGTACCTTATAAATTTTTATACATCATAATTTTAATGATAAAAAAATTTTCCTGGCTAAAATAATAAAATTTTTTAAAGGGAAAGACAGCTCAAAAATGGAACAAAAAATTTGGCCGATTTGCACCAATGTATATTTTTATTTTAATTCTATTAAAATTTAATTCTAATTTATTTGTAGTTATCATAGCGGTGTTGAAATTCGATCACCGCAAACTTATAATCGAAAAGGTAAAATAGAAGAATTTTAAATAGACAAAAAATTATTTCACAATATTTTAGAATATAGCCTTGAAATAGACAAAAATGATAGACCCTTCATTAATCATTTACCCTATGGAAGTACATTCACGAAAAGGCTTGGATTCATACCACAGTTAAAAATTTACAATATTAATAAATTCTAAAATGTATTTTGTCATGGGAAATATTTAAAATTGCGAGAAAAAAAAACATTGTAAATTGCGAAAAGTTTACAAAATTCACAAGCCATAAACCATTGGATCGAGCTCTTCAAGACGCATTGAATGCTATATAATTTGTCATGGTTTAATTGGTTTTGAACCAGAACCCATAAAATGGTTTAAGTGGTTTAAAACCTTTAATTTTTGATCAAACCATAATAAAATTTATACCAATCGACGTGTCTTGACGAGATCTATCGATTGGGTTTAGAGTCTAGGAAAAACCACTAAACCGTTATGATTTTTTAGCCAATTTTAGCATTCTATTCGCCATTTTCAATAATTTATTCGCCAAATTAAATAGTTTCCTTAATAAATTCTAATGTATTTTATCTATTAATATTTGTCAATACATGAAAATTAATTAATTATTAATTTTTAAATTTAAAGTAAATCACGGCTGATGGGCATAACAAAATTGCATCCCGAAAATATTGACGCATACGTCCGAGAATTGGACCAATATCAATTTGGTGGTGAAAAATATCAAGAGTTCGGAAATAATTGCAATAATTGTGCCAAAGCAATTCTAAAGCATACATTGAGTCCGGAAAACTTGTTGGGTGGTCAAAGTCAACCTCAACCTCAGGGTAAATGGAAATCGCGATACAATCGACTGGGCAATTCACTTCGGCGATTGCCCAGATTCATGCAGAAAAGAATGGGAAAATTTGGATCATTGTTTAATTAGCATAACATCATTTGATTTTGAATTGCTTTTTTCCATAATTTTCGATAAAATATGATTTAGACGCCTATTAAAATTTATATTTGAATTAAAAATAATTTAAATAAAAATATATTAATTACAAATCATTTAGCATTTTTCTATCATTTTTTGATGGGAATATTCATTTTTTATTTTCTTTATTATTCTTTTAAATATGAAAAAAAAAGCAAAATGTTGACTATTTTCAAAATTATAGCCATATTTGGCTATTATGTCCATTGCCCATTTGTTTTATTTTTATATTTGACGAACACTAGAGCCATTCTTTTGGCCATAGCTCAAAAAGTAGAATTTAAAACAATTTATAAAATAATCGACTTTTTATCGTGGCACTTTAATTTCTTCTTCCGTAAATATTTATCAAAACATATAAAAAATTTTACATTTAATTTTTATGTAAAAATTTTATAAAATATTTAATAATAAAAATTTAAATTTTCAAAAAATTTTTTTTCCATTTTTCCTCTGCCTCAAAAACAATGCCCAATGGATTCCAATAATTGTTTGAACTTTTCCGGTGTGACCTCCCCTCTTTTTTCCTCACTCAATTCGTCAGTGACCTTCACAATTTTAGCCAAATTTTGTAGAACTTTAAAAAATAAATTTTAAAATTTTTTAAACGACCGGAGAATTGAAAAATTTCGATTTGAAAGCCGAGTTGCTTTTAAGGTCATAGCTCAAGGAGACAATAGCTAATCAGAGAAGATAATATTCCATTAGAAAGCCTAAAGTGTCCTCTACATTTGTTCATTTTTATTTTTATATTTTAGTAAATCCAAACTTTAAAAAAAATTATCTTTGAGTATAATAAAACTCGAATTTTTTTGGAGCTTTGAGGAAAATCCGCTTATTTTACAAATTGTTGGAAGTTTAAAAAAAAATTCATTTTTTAGAGGGCATCCAGGGCTTTCAAATGGCATATCATTTTCCCAAATTGGTTAATTCATTGTTGAGTTATGTCCAAAAACATTCGGTTCATTAATGAAATTACGGTATCGAAATTTTTTCTCACATTTTTCTGTTGCTTTCAATCGATTTTTTGTCTGCTCAACATCCTCCAATATTTCTTGATTTCTTTCCAATTCATCCCACAACAAATCTATTTCATAAAATTTGAAAGCATTTTCGAATATTTCGGCCATTTTTTGGAGATTTTCAACAAAATTTCGTCCACCCAAATTGTGCCAATTCAACCATCCAACTTGATTCACAAAACCTGGCCAATATAAATAATTTTCTAACATATTTTCGGCCACTTTTATTCGTGTTTTTCCCGTTCCTTCAACACTGAAAATTAGATGGAAAGAAAAATATTAGATTATATAAAAAAATAAAAATTTTAATTTAATTTTTCCATTGAAAATTTGTATATTTTTAACATAAAATTTGGCCATTATTAAATTATTAGGAAATTTCGTTTTAATAAACACTTAAAAATATTTTCACACCTTTCATTTTTTAGTTTGCCAACTTCCGTACATAATACATAATTTCGGTTCAGCAAATATAGAATGGCACGGGCAAAAGCCGCATCGGTGGCACTGTTGAAAACATATGGATTAATAAAAAATGTAAAATAAATAAAATTTATGAGAAAATTTATATTGAAAAATTGGAATTTTTATGACCATAAACTTGACCAAGATAAAATTTTGAAATTTCAGATTAGTTTTAGTGATTAGTGCTATAGAAAAATTGGATAGTTTGTTTTTCATCAAATTTTCAGGCTTTAAAGATTTTATCAAACATTTCGATATCTAAAATGTTCCACAGAAAGAATTTAATTTAGATATATAAATTTTTAATTTATGGCTTGAAAGGTTTTTAATATATTTTCCAAATTCGCAGCCACCTCCTCGTATGGCCAAATTTATAAATTTTCGTTATTTTTTAACCATAAGTTCTGGCTAATTCTCACTTATTTTAGTAACTAAACTTTCTAAGTATAAAAGTTTGATTGATAGTCTGAAAGATTGTTGAGATATTGGCCTAAATTCTCAGCCCTTTCCCCTCACTCACTGCTTGTTAACAATGTGCTTATCCAATTTCAAATTCCCATAAAACCAATATAAATCCAAAATTGTATGCAAATGGTCCGAATCCTCCGCCGAGAATTCCGGATGTTCCAAGTAGGCATTTTTAGCAGCATTCACACCGGATCGCATTAATTGCAAGAAATCTTCTAAAATTGGCCCAGACCTTATGGCCACCTCTTTGGCCCTTTCCCTTTTTATCCATTCTTCATTGAAATTCTTTGCTAATTTTCTTCCATTTTCTTCATCTTTTCTTTCCATTTTATATGCTTCATTTAAATTCTTTTTATTCTCAACTTTTGACAACTTTTTTTCATATCGACCATGGCCCTTTTCTTCTGATTTTTTAAAGTAAAAATATTTATAATTTTTATTTTGAAGTGTTTTAATTTTTTATTTACATTTGTTACAGCTGATTTTGAAAATTGACCTTTCCCGGAAAATACCAGGTTCTTTACTCTTTAGCCAGCCGATTTTAGAAATCTTGTCTTTTAAACCACCCAGAAATTCGAGAATGGGCTAATTCGACTTGGCATGATCGATTTAGTGATTTAGCCTATGAAAATTCAATTTAAACCAAAACTGGTTTGGGTTTAAACAGGGATTCAATTTTTCATTCTCAGAACTGCTTGAGATTCGAGAATGGCATCATTGGACACGGCATTGTTGATTTAGTCAATGGAATTTAAATTTCAGATTGTTATTAGAACCTAGGAAAAAGTTAATAAACCAAACCGGTTTGAATTTAACAACGGTTCAGCTTTGTAAGATTAATTCATAACAATTTGAAATTGAAATTTCATTGACTAAATCGACCTAGCAGAGTCGAAGAGCCCATTGTTGAGTTTGAAAGATACCTAAAAGCCAAGATTCCCAAAATAAGTTAGATTAATTAATAACTAACGATTTCCAGGAGAATTTTAAAATTTCTTCAAAAAAGTTGCTCCATAAATTACTAATTTACTTTCATCTTTCTTCAATTCATCGACCCCTCTTTCTCACCATTCCCGTTTTCAATGGGCCTTCTTTCACTTTCCTCACTATTTGGCTGTTTTTTGTTCATTAACCATTGATTTGGAAATTGCCAACCGACTATTCCAAATCCGGGCGGATTCCATTCCCAAATTGGCGAATCCTCCGAATCCGATTCGCCCGGTGCTGAATTCGCCTTCGCCTTTACCATCATCGAATATTTCTTTTTATGGGTTTTGGGAAACATTTCATAGCCGATTGACAATGGATTGTTCCCTCTAGCTGCCCCCTTCATAATCGTCGAATTCCTGCGGCCATTCGAATTGACGGACATTGAGGGCAAATTCAGTTGAGTTTTCATCACGGATAAATTTGTTCTAGGCTGATGAGTTTTAACATCGGATTGTCCGAAAATGCTGGTGACATTTGGGAAACCTTTAATTTTAAATGAATTTTTGATATTAAAATATATTTAGCATTTGATATTTAAATTTCCGAAAAAGAAAGCACCATTATTTCATTACGCGGCCTATTCTTTTGGACATATCTCAACAAGGAAGTAATCAATTTTGGAAGGCGATAAACCATTTGAATGCCCTAAATGTCCTCTAAAAAGTGGCTTGACTAATTTTTTGAAAATTTAAAACAATTTTTAAAATAAGCGATTTTTCTTCCAAAATTCGGGTTTATTAAACTTAAAAACATATAAGTTTTTTAAAACATAAATTTTATAAAATTTTAAATAACTAAATTGTGGAGGACATTTTGTGCATTCAAATTGTAATCGCCTTCCCGAATTGGATTTGGATAGTGCCTCGTTGAGCTAACTAAAATGGTTTTAATAGAATTTACCGTTAAAATTCAATACTAAATTATATTTTGAAAATTACTTGGCTTTGAATGGGCAGCAGGCACATTTTTGATGAGAGCAGAAGAAAATGGTGATGCAGCAACGAAATAAAAATGCGACCAAATATTGGCCAAAATTAACGAAAATATTAGCAGGGAACACATTGATTGAGCCAAAGGCAATGTGATCTATTTTTGGAAAGCCCCTTAAATTTCCAAATAATAATAAAATCCTTATAAGTAAAAAGGGAATGCCTTTCGAATTTTGGTAACCAGTGATTTTTGATGCCATCAAACAAACCTCAAACTCAAACCCTTCCATACCAAAGTCCACTTTGGCCATAAGATTTTTCTATAAATCACTCCCATTTCTTTTTGATACCAATTCTGCCTTTTTTCCCTCTTCTCTATAGCTTCCCACATAAATTCCTTTCCCAAAAACATTTCCTCTTACTCCCTTTCGAATGGCTGACAGCTTCCTTTGCCAAAAATAAATTGAGCGAGAGATTCGAAAGGCAAACGGAGGAAATTTGGCCAATGCCCAAATAAAGGCTGAGAAAGGCTAATAAAGGATGGATGAATTAATAAAAGCATATGATTGGAGGGCAACCGGATGTAACAAAAAAAGGTCCTCCTCAAATTGGCCAATATTTCCTTTCTCTGCATTTTTCATTTTCCATTTCCTCATTGCGCGCTCAATTCCCCCTCCTATAGCTTAGTTTCATTCATCAATTCCGCACACTTTTCCCTTTGAATGGCTTAGGCAACTTCCTTGGCCCAAAGCACAAATTGGGCGAACGGTCCGAGTGGCAATTGGTGGCCGAAATGCCTTTGGCAAAATGCCTTTGGCCAATGTCCAAATAGTGGCTTTATTGAAAGAAGAGGGAAAATGATGGATGACATAAATAAAATCATATGATAATTGATTCCAATTCTGCCTTTTCCATCTCTATAGCTCCCCAAAAGAAATCCTTGCACTCAAACAATTTTCGCGCATTTTCTCTTTCAATGGCCAGCGGCTTCTTTGGCCAAAAACAAATGCAAGCGGAAAATGCCTTTGGCCAACGTCCAAATAAAGAAAGGAGATAAAAGGATGGGTGATTTGAATAAAATCATATGAAAGTGGGGATGATTGAATGGAAAGAAACAAAAAATCACTCCTCAAATTGCCTAATATTTTTCCTCTACATCTCTCATTTTCCTTTTTCTTATTTGTCCCAATTCTGCCTATTTTTCCTTTCTCATCTATAGCATAAAATTTCCACGCATTATCCCCTTTGAATGGCCGGCCTTGGCCCAAAACAAATTGTCCGAGTGTTCCGAGAGGCAAGCGGCGGAAATTTGGCCAATGCCCAAATAATGACTCTATTGAAGGAGGAAAGAAAGGGTGAATGACTTGAATAAAATCATATGAAGAGAAATGTGATTAAAAATCAGAATTCTTTCCGGAATGAAAATCAGAATTCTTTCCGGAATAAAAATCAGAATTCTTTCCGGAATGAAAATCAAAATTTTTTCCGGAATGAAAATCAGAATTCTTTCCGGAATGAAAATCAGAATTCTTTCCGGAATGAAAATCAGAATTCTTTCCGGAATGAAAATCAGAATTCTTTCCGGAATAAAAATCAGGAATTATTTCCGGAATGAAAATCAGAATTCTTTCCGGAATGAAAATCAGAATTCTTTCCGGAATGAAAATCAGAATTCTTTCCGGAATGAAAATCAGAATTCTTTCCGGAATGAAAATCAGAATTCTTTCCGGAATGAAAATCAGAATTCTTTCCGGAATGAAAATCAGAATTCTTTCCGGAATAAAAATCAGAATTCTTTCCGGAATGAAAATCAGAATTATTTCCGGAATGAAAATCAGAATTCTTTCCGGAATGAAAATCAGAATTTTTTCCGGAATGAAAATCAGAATTCTTTCCGGAATGAAAATCAGAATTCTTTCCGGAATGAAAATCAGAATTCTTTCCGGAATGAAAATCAGAATTCTTTCCGGAATGAAAATCAGAATTCTTTCCGGAATAAAAATCAGGAATTATTTCCGGAATAAAAATCAGAATTCTTTCCGGAATGAAAATCAGAATTCTTTCCGGAATAAAAATCAGAATTATTTTCGGAATGAAATTCAGAATTCTTTCCGGAATGAAAATCAGAATTCTTTCCGGAATGAAAATCAGAATTCTTTCCGGAATGAAAATCAGAATTCTTTCCGGAATGAAAATCAGAATTCTTTCCGGAATGAAAATCAGAATTCTTTCCGGAATGAAAAATCAGAATTCTTTCCGGAATGAAAAATCAGATTTCTTTCCGGAATGAAAAATCAGAATTCTTTCCGGAATGAAAATCAGAATTTAATAATACATCAGAATTGATTTACAATTCATTTAAATAACCAAATTTATTTTATTCAATGCTATTATTCTCCATTTTCTTTCCATTAAATTATAAAAATTCCTCAATTCAATTTTTTTTTCATCCAATCCATCTTCTATTTTCAATTCATTTTTCTTCAAATGTTTTTGCCAAGAATGGCCAAATTCGATCTGATACTTGGGTCAATTTTTGCCAACCATTCCGAAATGTTCACCTGAATAAAAATTGGGAAAATGATTGGAATTTTCTTTAAAAATTTATATCAAATTTCTTTACCTGTTCGCCGGCATTGTCAAACATTTCCAAGAGGGCCTCAATGTATTTGTTTTTTGCCTCCTCGGCACTCATTCCTTCGACTTCCTTCCAAGAATCCCTACAATAAAATGATATTTCCATTAATAATTAGAAAACACCAAAAAACCATTTCTTGCGCTCAACAATGCTGAAAATGCCCGGACGATCGGTGTTCACATTGCCCACCGTGGCTTGCTTGAACAGCGAATAGAATTTGAGCTTTTGGTCGTTGGATGTTTGAAGTGGGCCTGTTTGGAAAAATGAGTGTTTTTTTAATGAATTTTTAAGGAAATTGCATGATCGAAGCCAAAGGCAAAAAGTACCAAAAATAAAAAAAAGGACCATTATTAAGGTAAAGGTAGATGCTTCAGAACAAAAACTAAAATTCGAATAAATCCTCTAGCAATGTTTTTCTCGCTTTTTTTGGTAAATAATCCCTCCGGGAATGGTTTTTGCTTTTCGTAAACATTTTAGAAATTTGCATTACAAAATATTACTATTTTGGAGTTAATATTCCGCATCGTAATGAGAAAGACGGGTGAGTTTTATAGCTTAAATTTTAAATAATTCATAGCCAAACTCTATGAATGGATGATTTTATGGCATTACAAAGTCTGACTAGGATAATTCCAAAATGCCTAATTTATCGCTCACCTTCCTTTGGCAATTTTTGGACAATATCCACGGCTGCTTGGAATTTCGTGTCCAAATTGGCTGCCATTCGGATTATTATTTAATAGGAACGAATAATTTATATTTTCTTTAAAGTTTGAATGAATAAAAATTTTGGAATAAAAATCCAATATAAAATGGGGAAATTGAAGGCAAAACAATTTTCATTCCACTTCATTTTTAGTCGTTGACCTCCAAAAATTGGGGGCGAAAAAATCCTTCGTAATTTGTTGAGAGTGTCGCCCACCATCACCGATGTCCGAATGCATTTTGTGCGATTGCAGCCAAAATGTCAATTACCCTCTGCCGTATATAAATTTGTGGGCAATCGATTTGAAGAATTGGGAGAAAATTGGGGTGAATGAATGGCTGAATGATTTGATTAAATGTTAATCAGGAAGAAATATTCTCTGATAATTCTGATTGAAAGGAATTTGATAAGAAAAAAATGAATTTGATATGGGAAATTAGCCCATTAAATTTGCATTTATTGTTAGCAGCAGCAGCAGATGTTTATCAAATAAAATAGCTCTTTTTAAAGGCCAATCGAAAGTCGAGAATTATTCTTGTTTAATGGTGGGGTGAAAAAGAATAATTCCAATTGAATTATTAACCATGAATTTATGCAAATTTCCACACCACCTTTTTTTAAGATATAATAAGAAAGGAAAATGACTTTAAATATTTTCATTTATATTTTCTAACCCCTCTTGAATTAATGAATCATAGATATTTGGCTACATTTTCATCCGCCCTTAAGGAAATAAAATCATTCCAGAGCCTCGAAGCTCGAACCCTATTTGTTGGGATTATTAAGCGGTAACAATTTGATGGAAATGCGATGAAACTTAAGAAATCTAAGAAAATATTTGAGGGAAGGAGTGGGAGCATGGGATTTTGTCTTGGAGTGAAACAAAAATGGGGCGAATTCATTCAAAAACAAAGAACTAATGAAAAGTAAAAATCCTTAACCCATAATTCAATAATATTTTAATTAATAAAATTCAATACAATTAAAAATCAAAATTTTATTTCAAATCAAAAAAAAATATTGGGTTTTTTGCGATCCTATTTTTCGGCGGTTCATCATCAAATTTGTTCCATCTTCCAAAAATCATCATTTCTTCGTATCGCCGCTGCTGCCATCCCCCGGTGGATATGTGCCCTCGGGCCGTTTGAATCGTGCATTCCATTCTTTCCTCGCTTCTATGGCATCCATCGTACAAACGACGGCGGCAACACCAACCAGTGTCCAGGCAGAACCATACTGGAAATGAGAGGAAATTTCGGATTAAAAAGAAAATCTTTAGAAAAGTTTTACCAAGGCAAATCGGAATTTTGGATGAGTGAATGCGAAGTAAACGTAGTCAACAATTTTGCCTGAAAATATAAAAGGGGAAATTATGGAATAGCCAGAGGCATTTTTTATTTTTTTGGGAAATATTATTTTGAGTTTTGGTCCAAAAAATGAGAATTTATGTTTTCTACCGGCAGCTATGATTAAAAATAGTTAAATTGGGCCCTAAATTTATTGGTTTTTAATTTAGACTATTTTTTTTTATCAAATTTACTTCATATTTTTGGCGAAGTAATTTTTAACCTATATTTTGGGTTTTTGTTGAGAATTTCTTTATAAAAATGTAATAAAAAAAGTATCTATTTTGATATGCTCGAATCCACTTTGGCAAATTTAATAACCAAAAAAAATTATATAGCGTTTTTGAGAACTGAAAATCCTGGTCCTACCCTATTTATTAAGTAAATAGGCAGTAATTAAAAATGTCAAAATTAAATTGGGGTATTTTTGTTAAATTATGCTAAAATTTCAATTTAGATTTTCCGGCCAAAAATGCAAAATGTTTGGTAAATAATAAATATTAAATTGAATAAATTTCCACCCTAAATTAAGTTCCCCTACCTGCCAACGGAGTATTCGGTGTTGTGATTGGATAGCGCCAATCCGGTTTGATTTTGCTCGTGTCCCACACTTTTTCATGGCTCATTTTTGACGCTTTTTTAAATTCGTTTTGCTGATTTAAAATATTTAAAAAATGAATTAAAATATTCCATTGAATTTTAACAAATTCAAAAGTTAAAATTTTACGAATTAAAATTGCCAATTTTATCGAAAAATATTTATGTGTGTATTATTGGTCGATGAGAAAACATAAAAGAGAGGAATTTTGTGTGTATTTAAATTAAATAAAATGGATAAATTGAATCAAAATAAAGAACAAATATATTGGATCCGGCTTTTTAGAGTGTGAATTGGAGGGTTCTTTTGTCGAGATACATCAAAAATATGTGAATGGAGGAAATTGTGTAGGCAAAAAACAACCAAAAAATAAAATAAATTAATTGAAAAATTGGTTCAAAACATAAAATCATCATCATTTTCTTCGGCAATTTCTTCTTTGACAATTCATCCGCTGGATTGCTGGGCCTGGGCTGCCTCCATGGCTGCGTCCACCTCTTCCTCGTTGTAAATGTTGTCCGCCATTTGCCAAATCTGTTTAATTAAATAAATTTAATTCGATTTTTCCAATGATAATTGTTACTAATTTTAATAAAATTTAAAATTGGAAGAGACTTAGAAAAATGAAAAAAAAGTAAAATAAATTTTTAAAGAATTTTTAAAAAATTTTTGAATTAGTTGGTTTTTTGAAAAAAAAAAATACTTAAATATTAATTTTAATAATAATTCAAAATTTTTAAAAATTATTCCAAAATTAAATTTTCAAAATTTGTTAATTGATTTTCTCGGAAAAAAAACAAAAAATTATACTTTAATTCTTAAAGAAAAAATAAGAAAAAAAATAATTTTAATTAATTCAAAACTTTAACTTAAATTGAAAGAAATTTCGCAAATTTTTGATAAAATTGAGAAAATATTTTTAAAATTTATAATTTAAATTTCTCACCTGCATGATGTTGTCCTCGGAAACGGAGCAGATCACCCATGGCTCGTTCGGATTCCAGGAGAAGTCGCTGATTTTGGCTGTGTGGCCGCCGTGGATGAACAACAATTCTGGAAGGGATTTTAAACAAATTATTTAGAATATTTTTTAATAAATTAATTTCTAAAAATTTCTAAGATTTTTTTATGACTTAAAAAATCCAAAAAAATTAATTAAAAAAATAATTTTTTCTTTGACTTTTTAAAATCGAAAAATGATTTCAAATAATTTTTAAAAATTTATTAAAATATTTTTTGATTTTAAAAGCTAAAAATGAACTAAAAATAAAAATTTTAATGTCTCACCCGGTGGCCCATCCTCCGCGTCCTCTGCCGACTGTTCCTCGCCAATTTTGCTCAAATCCCAAATGTGAAGGCGGCGGTCGGTGCCGGAACTGGCCAAAATTGTCTCATTGTGCGGCGACCATTGGACTTGGAAAATTTCGTCCTTGTGCGATTCGAACGAATGCAATTTCAGCTTCAAATTGCGCAAATCCCAAAGGGCAACGGTCTAAAAAATTAGGGAATTAAAATTTGGAATTTTTTTATAATTTTTAATTATTTATTTTTAAAGCATCCATCAGATTTTTTTTTGGCAATTTTTCCTCAACATAATTCCTATTTAGAAGGTGTCCTAAGTTGCAAGTCATCATTTGGATGCAATTTACGAATTTTGAATTAAAATTTTAAAAAATTTTTAAATAATTTTTAATTAAATTTTTCACCTTATCGGCAGAACCAGTGGCCAGGATGAACTCAGAATATGGATTGAATGACAGGCAATTGACCTGAAAAATACAATAAATTAATTAAATTATAAATAAAAAATGATTGAAAATTAAATTTTGAAGAATTTTTGAATTTTAATTTTTAAAATTTTTTAATATTTTCAATTTTTTGTCTCACCTCAGCGGTGTGTGCCTCCACAATGTGAGCCGGTTTCGTGGTGCTGTTGTTGCGAGTGTCCCAAACCATCAGCTTGTGGTCATCGCCAACCGAGCCGAACACAGCGTCATGCAAAACATGCCTTCAAATTAAAATGGGAAAATTATAATTTTAATAAAATTAATTATTATTTAATAAAATAGAATATTAAATTCCAAAAAATAATTTCACTCATTTTTGGCTATTTTTGGTAAATTTTTTGCCAAAATTATCAAATTGTCAATTTAATAAAATTTAAAATTTATTTAATATTTTGTAAGCCAAAAAAAACCAACCATGCAACATCCTCAACAACAGCATTGTGGGCAGTGAAAATGGACTTGGCATTGAGGTAATTTTCATTCGCAGTTGCGGCCTAAAAAAGTAAAATTTAAATTATTTTCCATATAGATAAATTTATAGCACCGAAAAAAATAAATAAAATTTAATTTTTTCTAGAGTCTGGCGCCGGACCGAGCCCGAAAAAACCAGCGTTTTTTGGGCATTTTTTATGAGCCCGGAACCCGGCACATTTTAAAACACTACCGGACCCGGAAGTGGGCCGGCAATTTTTTCGTAATTTTCCGCTCTTTTTTGCCGATCCAGAGTAATTTTTTTTCTGAAAAAAAACTCGGAACCGGACCCGGAAATTTTGAAAAAACGGACTCTAATTTTTTCATATTTAAGTCAAAAAAATTTTAAATATTTTTTAAAATAATTTTTAAATAAAAATAACCAAAAAAAAATCAAACCTGAATGTCCCAAAGGCAAACGGTGGTGTCGTCGGATGCACTCAACAAATGACCGGTCAAATTCACATTCCAGCTCAGGCCATAGCCCTCTTTGGTGTGGCCCAGGAGTTTCAATTGTGGCTTGCAATCAGTGTTGGGTGGGGTGGATGGATGCTGGAATAGAAAATGGGGTAATATTTTATAAGGATGGAAATTTTGATTTATTAATTATTTCCCGTTAAAGTTTTAACAATAAAATAAATTTGTTCATTAAATTGTAAAAATAAAATTGTTGGGCGAATTTTACTTAAATTTTAATGGGAAAAAAAAATTAATCTAGGAATTTCTATGGAAAATATTTAAAAAGACAAAAATGTATGGAAATTTGAAATATTTAAGATTTAATCAGAGAATGGAGACCCAAAAAATATATATACCCCAGAAGTGGATAGATCTCGTCAAGATACATAATTTATTTAATGATTAAATTTTGGCATTTGGTTTTAAGTTTAACTAATTCTATGTGTTTTCAACTAATAAATACCCTAAATTAACTTTAAACACCCCTTAAATTTTTTAATTTTGTGCAAAAGCTAAACAAAAATTCTTTCCAAAAATCATCCCAAACCTTGGTGTAGTCGAAAATGAACACTTCCGGATTGGGCGATTTGGTACCGATGAGCACCGGATTTTGGGGCATGTAGCGAGCACGGTTCACCTCCCCGTCATGGTTCATTCGAATTTCCACATCGATTTTGCCGCTGATTGAGCCAAAGCCGCCGAATTCTCCCTGAAAAAATGTTCAATTCATTAATTATTTTAAAATGGATCAAAAATTTCAATCAATTAAGACCTTCATTTTTGATCTATTTTTATCCGCTTTGGCCATTTAGGTGAAAATTTCATTGCAAAAATATACTCATTTTAGTATTTATTTGGTTGTCTCCCATTTAGTTGATAGGGGTAAGCTAAGGTTGGGATATGTGAAATCCTATCCAGGCATGAATCTAATCCTTCTTAGTGACAATTACAATGAACCTTTCAGCATTGAATTTTTCATTGTTTAAGGAAAAAATGGGATATAAATGAGCATCTTTATTTTGAAGATTCTCAAAAAATGAGAGAGCTAATTTCAAAAATACCCCAAATAATTACTATTTTACGTGTTTCTGTTACAAAAAATCCAGTGTTCTGTGGTCTCTAATACCTAATCATTTTTTATATTTCATTTAAAATGAATCCAAAACCTTATTAATTTTTTTTATTCATAATAAATGCAAACCTTGTCCGTATCGTAGCGAGATGCGTCGAATTGTGCGTCGTCGGTCGGCAATAACAGCTTTGCGATGACCAAATGATTTTGCTGAAAAAGGTAAATAATTATTGGCTAATTATCAATTAAGATTTTTTAATTTTTTAATGCTAAAATGGGTAGGCGAAAGTATTGGAAATGTCGAAAAGATTACAATGGTTCAAATGTTTGTACTATAACCCCAAAACATATACCCAAAATTGGATAGAGCTGGTCAAGATGCATTGAATGGTATATAATTTGTCATGGTTTGGTCAACAATTAAAGGGTATTAAACGGTTTAAACCCATTTTGGTTTGGTCAACAATTAAAGGGTATTAAACGGTTTAAACCCATTTTGGTTTGGTCAACAATTAAAGGGTATTAAACGGTTTAAACCCATTTTGGTTTGGTCAACAATTAAAGGGTATTAAACGGTTTAAACCCATTTTGGTTTGGTCAACAATTAAAGGGTATTAAACGGTTTAAACCAATTTTGGTTTGGTCAACAATTAAAGGGTATTAAACGGTTTAAACCCATTTTGGTTTGGTCAACAATTAAAGGGTATTAAACGGTTTAAACCCATTTTGGTTTGGTCAACAATTAAAGGGTATTAAACGGTTTAAACCCATTTTGGTTTGGTCAACAATTAAAGGGTATTAAACGGTTTAAACCAATTTTGGTTTGGTCAACAATTAAAGGGTATTAAACGGTTTAAACCAATTTTGGTTTGGACAACAATTAAAGGGTATTAAACGGTTTAAACTATATTTGGTTTGGTCAACAATTAAAGGGTATTAAACGGTTTAAACCAATTTTGGTTTGGTCAACAATTAAAGAGTATTAAACGGTTTAAACCAATTTTGGTTTGGTCAACAATTAAAGGGTATTAAACGGTTTAAACCAATTTTGATTTGGTCAACAATTAAATAGTATTAAACGGTTTAAACCCATTTTGGTTTGGTTACAATTAAAGGGTATTAAACGGTTTAAACCAATTTTGGTTTGGTCAACAATTAAAGGGTATTAAACGGTTTAAACCAATTTTGGTTTAATGGTTCAAAACTAAGTTTGAATTGGTCAAATCCAAATCAATACATTATCAAACCTCTATCAATTGAGTATAGGGTTTGAAGGTCTAAGACAAATCATTAAACCGCTATATACTCTTTTCGCCATTTTCAATGATTTCCGTATTTTTAAAATATTTTTTCCTAATAAAATTTTTTTGTTTTTACTTGAACCTGTCCATCGGAAGTGTGAGTCCCCAAAATGAGTCGGTGGGTAGTGTAGTCGTCGCCCTCCACTCGTTTCACATCCGGAAGCCATTGAACACTCAGCGAAGGCCATTCCAAAGCGTGGGTCATCACCTTGAAAATATTAATAAAGTAAAATTGATTTAAAGTATTTTAATTTGTTTAATAAGGTTTTAAATACTATTTAACTAAATTGAATAATTCTTAAAAATGTATTATTTTTTTGAGACCTTAAGATAAGAAGAGTACAGTCTTTGTAGTATTTTTGAGACCTAGAGAGTGCTTTACCATCTTTTAGATCTTGAGAAGGTCTTAATATCTTTATAAAACCTTAAAAGTGCTTTGTCTTCTTTTTGAGACCTTAGAACTCAACTTGTACTTGGGAGGGCTTTCTTCTTGCTTGAGACCCGAAGAATGTTTTCTCAACTAAAACCTTGAACCTTAATTATGTTCTCAAGTAAAATTACTTGAGCAAGCCTGTAGAAGGTCTTCTCCTCTACTATAACCTTAAGAGGGTTTTGTTCGAAGCCAAAACCTTGAGATGGCTTTTTCTTGCTTTTCTTGAGACCCTATGAGGGGTTTTCTTCTTGCCTAAAACCTTTAGAGGGTTTTTTCTTAAGAAAATTTTATTAGAGTTTTCTTCTTTCATGAGACCTTCTTGAGAGTGTCTCCCAACTAAAACCTTGAGAGGGTTTTCTTCTTGTTAAGGCTTTGAAATTGTCTTCCCTAAAACCTTGGAGATGTTCCTGTTCTTGTTCTAGACCTTAAGATTGTTCTAAGTAAACTTGCTTGAACAAACCTGAAGAGGGTTTTCTTCTCTACTAAGACCTTGAGAGTTTTCTTCCAAGTCTAAATCTTAAGAGGTTTCTCATCTTGCTTGAGACCTTAATACTGTCTAATAAAACCTTGAGATGGTCTTTGAAACCAAAAGCTTTAGACCGTATTATTGTTTTGTGTTTTAAATTTAAGCATTCCATTTTAAATAAAAGCAAAATCTGCAAACCATGTCATAGAGAAACGGGCAATTCTTCTTCCAAATTTTGTACTCCTCGTTGATGATGCGCTCCTCCTGTTCCTCGTCCTTGGTGGGAGCCGCAACCGCCGCCGCTGATGTTGATGTAGCCATTTTGTGATTTGTTTTGTTGTCGTTCTTTTTGATTGTTGTTTAATTTGCTTGAAAATTTGCTTAAATTAAATTATTGACAAAAATTTTGTGAATTAATAACAAATCATTAATAAATAATAAACATTGTTTGTGCAACAATGATTGATTGTTGAAAATTTGTCGAACAAAAAACAAAAGCGTCAATTTTTAATGGCGTCCTTTTTTTAAATATTTTGTGACTAAAAAGCTTCTGGCGTAATGTTTTTCAAATTTAAATATAAAATGAATACCAAAGCCTACACAGTGTACAAAAAACAAAGAGGCAAAATGAACAAAAAATAACAAATAAAACTTGGCTTGGGTTTTAGAGTTGACTAAATTTTGGGAAATGGTTTTTTGCCGAAAAATTTAGGTTTTTTAGGATTACTTCCTAATTCTTTATCTTTGACCTAAACCTTATATAATTTGATAGAGCTCATCTAGATGTAATGATTATTGATTAATATGTATTGATTGCCATGGTTTGACCAAATTTCAAGGTATTAAACTGTTTAATTTAAACTATAATTTGGTTTATAACTTTTTTGATTTATAACTTTTTTTTGATTCTGATTTAAAACCTCGACAATCAATAGAAAAATTGACGCATCTTGATGAAGAGCTCTATCCGATTGTTTAAGAAGTTTGGATCAAAAATTGGGCAATTAAAAAGTTATTAAGCTTCTGAGAAAAAGACTTAAATCTTTCGGCAAAAAAACTGCACCCAAAATTGAAAAAATGAACAAAAAATAACAAAAAGTAGGGATTTGTGGACTAAATTTTTCTCTGCTGAATGAATCAATTTCTTCTCATATTCTCTTCTCTATTGCTTTCATTGCCATTCTTCTCTTCTACTGCTGTTTTTTCCTTCTTTTCCACTGTTATGACCGGTGGAGGAGTTGTAGGATTGATGTATTTGCTCAAATCGTTGTAGATGGCCAACACCAGCGCAGCGCCAAATCCACGAATTGCATTCACCATGAAACCACTGAAGAATGCGCCCATGCCCTCGGATCGATAGATTTTCTGCAAAATTAGGTGAATTTTAATGGAAATTTTGGAGAAATTTAAATCAAATTTATCCGATTTTTTTTTTGTGTTTTTAAAAAATTTATTTCCAATTTTTTCTCACTTCTTTGGTTTCATTATTAAAATTAAATTTGGCCTAATAAAATTGGGAATTAAAATGGGAAATAACTTCAATGGTTTATCCGAGACCCCTAAACCTTAAACCTAATCGATAAATCACATCAAGAATGCATCATTTGATTATGTTTTGGCTTATGGTTTATTCAATTCTAACTGTTTTAGTATCAAAAATAGTTGGTTTAAACGGTTTAATAGCAAACCGGTTTAACTGAAGCATCATTAGATTAATATTTTGGTTTGGATTTAACCAATTCTAACTGGTTTAAAATCAAGAAGAATAAGATGGTTTAAACGGTTTAATAGCAAATCGGTTCGTTTTAAAAACTTTACTTAGTTTTGAACCCTTAAATCAAAATTGGTTTATTTAATTGTTGACCAAACCATGACAAATTATATACCATTCAATACGTTTTTTTGACCAGCTCTATCCCAATTTTGGGTATATTTTGAATGTAGACCATTATATTCGATAAGTTGGAAAATTTATTCGGTACTAAACTTGCCTTAAAGCAATCCTTGGTCCCCTGGTATTCGTGCTTTTCCCTCCCCGATTGCATCATTAAACGGCGTCGAACGGTGTCCAGCGGGTAGGAAATTAGGGCGGCCACCAGGGCGGAGAGCTAAATTTTATGGATTTAATGGATTAAAAATTGGATAATTTGCAATTTTTTGGGCACCTGTCCAATGGCCAATGCCGCACCAAAATTCACATCTTTCCCCGTTGTACTGCCCGTTTTGGAGGCGAACACTTTCAGTGAGTCGAAGAGGCCATAGTAGGCGGCACGGTACAGGAAAATGTATTGGATTGATGGGAGGAAACCACTGGAAAAATTGGGGGGTTTTGGATTATAAGGTTAATGCATTAAAGTGAAATTTGGGAGGAGGTGTGAAAATGGGATCAACCCAGCAGAAGATCTAACCCTAAAAGAGAAAGAAGGCCTATACCGAACTGCTGGGCGATCGTAAAATTTTTGAAATTTTTCGCCTATCATAATCCAATCGATGATGATAAGCTCAAATCTACCCAATGATTTTATTTTTAGAATCGAAAATAGCAGTGATTTTAAGTGCCATAACAAAAAATGAATGGTATCCCAAATGACCATCAATGATGACCCTCTTAAAAAAGGCAAAAAATCGAGTGGTCACCCAATTAAACATTTGTGGTCTTCTTCTTAACCTAAATGACCTATGATCCAAATTAAGTGAGGATTTAGTCTATGATTTTGGCTTTTAGAATCAAAAAATAAGGGGAAAAAATAGTAAAATCGAAATCGATCAAATTAATGTTGAGCATTTTTTTGGTTTTGGGCTTTGAGAATGGTCTTGCTGAATTGCTTTTAGTCGTCAAAAAGGTCAAATTTATAAAGTGAAGATAAAAAATTTAAAATTCGAAAATCACAAATTTAAATCTTATCGAAATTTTTAATTTAAATTCCTTAATTAAAATCAAAATTATGTGGTCTCACCGATAAAGCCCCTCCAGTCCATCACTTTTGGCCACTTTGATGAAGCAATCGACGAGACCACGAAATTCCCTTGAGGCCGGATCCTTGCCCATATCGACGGCCAGCCGGGTGCGCGAAAAGTCCAGCGGGTAGATGAAAAGGAATGTGAAAACGCCGGCCAGACCACCGGCCAACAAATTGCCTGAAAAATGATTGAAAAATTATTAAAAAAAATATCTACAGAATTTTAAAAAAATTAAATCCAAAAATTTTTTTGAAAATTATAATTTTAACTAGGCAAAATTGTTAGGTTAATCCAAAATGCTTAAATCAAAGAATAAAATGAAATTCGTAAATGAAAAATCTGAAATTTTTAGAACAAAAAATCCGAAATCTTTAGACCCAAAAATCACAACTGAGAAAAATTCCCATTCCTGACAAAACAGAGTTTTATAGAGTTTATTTAAGCTTATTAGAGCGCATCAGATTTTGGAGCTGCTCGCGCTTCGAAAAGTTAGCTTATTTTTTCTATTAGAAGCAAATTGTTTTATAATTTTCAGCAGAGCCTCTCTAGAGAGTGGGCTTTTAATAGAAAAAATATGGTGACTTAAAAAAAGAGAGTGCTCTTTCGCTGGTGGTTGAACCCCCCTCCCTTATTTTTTAATTAATTTTCGAGCCCCGAACGCGAGCAATTGTATTTAGTTTGGTTGGGTTTTAGAAAGGTAGGAATAAAGTTTAAAAAATTTCAATGTAAGGATTTTGTGCTGGGTAAAGGAAATAATAATTTTGAGTGTATTTAATAAGCCAAAACCCAAAATTTGATTTCCTCATCCAATTAATTCTACAATTACAAATAATTTAGGTGATTTTTAAAATTGTTTTAATCACAAATTAACCTGCCAAAAACAGCGGATAATTTGTGTTCTTGTGCTCCTCCTTGACACAATATCGCCTGAACATTTCCTTTGAAGCCATTCCAATGGATTCCTTCAAAAATTAATAAAAATTATTTTACAAATTCCAAACATTTTTGAGAAATTTTTTGACCCTAAAGTAGTTTTTGGTTTTTAATAAATCAGAAAATGTTTTAAAACCTAAAAACCATATACCCAAAATTGGATAGAGCTGGTCAAGACGCATTGAATGGTATATATTTTGTCATGGTTTGGTCAACAATTAAAGGGTATTAAACGGTTAAAACCTATTTTGGTTTGGTCAACAATTAAAGGGTATTAAACGGTTAAAACCCATTTAGGTTTAATGGTTCAAAACCATTTTAGGTATTTAACGATTTAAACCCATTTTGGTTTAATGGTTCAAAGCCATTTTGAATTTTGGGTATAATCGGTTTAAACCCGTTCTGGTTTAACGGTTCAAATCTATTTTAGGGTATTAAACGGTTTAAACCCATTTTGGTTTAATGGTTCAAAACTATTTTAAATTTGACCAAACCGGTTTCTGATTTGTTGAATCAAAAACTACTTTTGGTTAAAAAATTACAAAAAATTTAGTAAACCTGACTGGCAGCCCTCAACACATTTGAAACATTCCCTCGCCAAAATGACAAAAAGCCTTGTTCCCGTGGAATTCGCAAAAAACAATCGACCATTCCTTTGTAACGCCGGTTGGCGGCAATCGTTTGTTGGGAGACTTGTAACTGGAAAATTAGAGGATTTTTAAATGTGGAAATTAAAATATTGAAATTTATTTATTTAACTTTTTTGTTTAATTTTTTGAGTTAAAATGAAAATATGTGTTCAGTGGTTACATCTTAATATCCCAGAGAATTAAAATTAGAGTTTGGAAAGTTAATAATTTAGTGGAAAGGTAATCTTATCGATTAGCTAACAGCAGCTAAATTGAACATCCCAAATTCGATTTGGTTATTTTCATCTCTGGTCTCTGCAATTTCAATTTCAGCGAATTTGACGAATCAAAACTTCTTAGTAATTAATGCAATTTTAATTTTGAATTTAATAGCCCCAAATGTTGGCTATCCAATTCGGATGGTATATTGATTATCAACAAAACTTTAAAGTTGCGATCAAACCCGATTCCGATTATGACTAAAAACATAAGGTTATTTTATGGCCAATCTCGTCAAAACTATACAGTTTTGATTGTTAAATATAGAAGAATAGTCAACATTTAGGGCTATTAAAAAGCATTTTAGATCATTTTTAAATTAGTTAAATTGCTGATCAGCTCTAGCTCGTCTCAATCGTCTCTGAGATGGAAGTGGCTATTTCGATATGGGGCTAAACCCATAAGCGTGATAAGTATAGCAAAAAATTTAATCTGTATTTTTATAAGCAAGCTTACCTATTCAATATTCATTAGATAATTTAATAAAGTTGAAAATAAACCTGTAAAATGAGTTTGACCCGTTCCACGGGGGCAATCACTGTTTTGGCAATGCATGCTGCCGCTGCGCCCGCACCAAAATCTTTGACAAATTTATTGGCCACGCCCGGATGCCGATATTTGATGTAAATGTAGGCCAATTCAATGGGACTGGGGCCAACCTCCATTTTATTGTTGTTTTTATTGGTGTCGTCTCCACTAATAGGAGTGGATGATTTCGATGTGGAAGCAATGGCTGAAAAAATATGTACGATGTAGGCTAATTAAAATTGATGAATTGGGTCCACGAAAAAATGTGGGGAGGAAAATTAAAATCAAGTCAACCCAAAAGAACTATAATACCCAAGAGAACTACATCCAAAATCTCTAAATTTTTATGGAGAAAAGCTGAAATTTTTGAGCCTGAAATCTTATTTAACTTTAGGATTGGACTAGATTGATCAAATCAGTTTTTAAACTGGGATTTTAGTAAAACCTTTTTTCAGATAGGTTTCTTTCTCCTATTTTTTTGGTTATTTTAAGCAAAAATTTCCTAATTTAAGTTTAATTTCATCGATTTTCTGAAATCGAAACCGACCTTTGTGGAATCCTAATTAAAATTCATTTTCCGATAGCTAAATTGCCTCAAATTTAGCCCTAAATTTTGCTCTGTAGAACTTGGATGTATGCTTTTTTTGGAAGGTCTTTTGGGTTTAGGTTTTCGGTCTTCGAGTTGACCCCTTTAATTATTGATAAATTCAAAATAATTGCATCGGATTTTGATAAACCGATCAAAAGTAAATAAAAATAATTTTTTTACATTTATTTTTTATTCAATTTAAAATCAATAAATAGGACAATGGAGAGAGTATCTTGGCTTTTTAAATAAATAAATTAAATAGGCAAATGAACATCAAATCAAAAAATAATATTTAGGCAACATTTTTTGGGTGTGGTTTAAGTGAACAAATTCGAATTGCAAAAAAAATCATCAATTCTGTTGCGGAATTGTTTGACCACCGCCGCCGCCATTGCCATTGCCATTTCCGATTCCATTTCCATTTGGATTTTCCACCGCCGCCGCCGCCTCCGCTGTTGTGGCCAAAATTGTGGAATAGTCGAACTTGATGCCGGCCATAATGTGGCGATGCAAAAGTGGATGAATGCTTTCGGCCGGAAAATACACCGTTGGAATCAGTTGACGTTTCTGTCAAATTTAAAGAATAATTATTAAGAGGAAAAAGGTCAAAACGGTTTAGCGGTTTTGGTTCATCCTAGAACTCATAAACCTTATACCCAATGGATAGATCTCTTCAAGACGCATCATTCGATTTTATTTTGGCTTGGGTTAAACCAATTCTAACTTAGTTTTAAACCATTAAACCAAAATAGGTTTAAACCGTTTAATACCCTTTAATTGTTGACCAAACCAAAATTGGTTTAAACCGTTTAATACCCTTTAATTGTTGACCAAACCAAAATTGGTTTAAACCGTTTAATATCCTTTAATTGTTGACCAAACCAAAATTGGTTTAAACCGTTTAATACCCTTTAATTGTTGACCAAACCAAAATTGGTTTAAACCGTTTAATACCCTTTAATTGTTGACCAAATCAAAATTGGTTTAAACCGTTTAATACCCTTTAATTGTTGACCAAACCAAAATTGGTTTAAACCGTTTAATACCCTTTAATTGTTGACCAAACCAAAATTGGTTTAAACCGTTTAATACCCTTTAATTGTTGACCAAACCAAAATTGGTTTAAACCGTTTAATACCCTTTAATTGTTGATCGAACCATGACAAATTATATACCATTCAATGCGTCTTGACCAGCTTTATCCAATTTTGGGTATATTTGGTTTAGGAATGTAGGATAAACCACTCTTAAACCATTACCGAAAATAAGAAAAACCTTGTTTCGACGCTCCTTTTGACGCTGCTGATCCTTCCATTCCTCCGCTTTCTGTGCCAACCGTTGGCGGCGCTCCTCGTCCGTTTCCTGCGAACGGCGTGATGCCAATTTTTCCTCGGCCTCGTTGAGTTTACATTTTTGAAGGAGTTCATCCTCTTCGGCCCCGGAGCCCTCATCGCTGGACAAATAGCCGTGTTCCACGAAAAACCCGTCATTCTCCGATTCGGACATTTGCTCGTCGTCTTTCTGTACAAAAAAATGAGTGTTAGAATTTTTCATAAAATTTTTAAAAATTTTTGGGTTTTTTGTGGATCTTAAGGTCAGGGTTTTACCATGATTTTTTGAGAGGGATGGGATGTGGTGCGGGCTACCAAAATTTCATCACCAAGGGCCAAAAAGCAAGGACTCAGGCTAATTAGCCGAAAATATTTTTGATGGTATTTAGGCTGCTTAAATACACCGAAAATTTTGAAAAATTTCTTCCGATATTTTTTTTGGATTTTAGTTTTAGTGTAATTTACAAAGAAAAAACGTTTTTCTCCTTACGACCATGGCGGGGTGCTATTTGATGAAGGAGGGGGGTTCGTCACCCAGCACTTTCCCCCTTCCGTGAAACCAATACCACTCAAGGTTTTATTTGTAAATTCACCAATATTTATATAAATTTTAAGGTATTTTGGAAATTTTAGGATTTTATTAGAGTAGTCGAAATTGGTTTCGGTTTGAGAAATTCCGTTAAATTTAAAACCGAGACGGCCTAAAATCGAATCTGACTTACTCTAGGTTTTTGAAAATCTTTTGAGCTTTTCTTTAAGTGAATGATAAACCTCAAGTTCCTCATCTTCCGATTTGCATTCATCCGCATCCGCCGGCTCATCCTCCCAATCATCGTCCGAGTCGTAATCATAGTTCAATGTCTGAAATATTTGGTGAAAAATTAGCATAATTTATTTTACACATTTTAATTTTCTTAACTTAAATTAAGAATTATCAGTACTTTTACTTCCCTCTTTATCGGGAGAGCGGACGAAGGAAGCGAAGAAGAATAATGCGATGATAGAGCTGGTGAAGATTGAGGAAGAAGATGATGATGATGACGACGAAAAAGAAGATGATGATGAAGATGATGACGAAGAAGAAGATGATGATGAGATGATGATGAAGATGATGATGAAAATGTGAGAAGAAGAAGATGATGAAGATGGGATGATGATGAAGAAAATGAGTTGATTATTCTCTTCCTCATCATCTTCATTATAATCTTCAATCATCTTCCACATTCACATCATCATCCGCACTATCATCAACTTCATCCTCCTCCTCTTCATCTTCGTCTTTCTCCCGATAATAGGAAAGTACTTAAGTACAATTCAATAAATTTGAATTTGACGTTTGCTTATCAAAAAATTAGTAAACCTTTTCTTCCTTGTTAAATGGTCGTCGCCCGGTGATCACCGCACTCCGCCGTCGCCATGTTCCATAGTAGGGTGGTCGGTTGCAAGTGTCCGAGGCGAAATGGTAGTATTTGGCCTTGAGAACGTCAATATTGGTGGCCGACTTCTTTTTGATTTGCTTGCATTGTGCCAAATAGTTGGAGGGCTGAAAATTAATTTATTAGATGAGACCGGTGGTTTAATTGCGGTTTGTGGTTTATCTTAGACCTCCAAACAATATACCCAAAATTGGATAAAGCTGGTCAAGACGCATTGAATGGTTTATAATTTGACATGGTTTGGTCAACAATTAAAGGGTATTAAACGGTTTAAACCAATTTTGGTTTGGTCAACAATTAATGGGTATTAAACGGTTTAAACCAATTTTGGTTTGGTCAACAATTAAAGGGTATTAAACGGTTTAAACCAATTTTGGTTTGGTCAACAATTAAAGGGTATTAAACGGTTTAAACCTTTTTTGGTTTAATGGTTCAAAACTAAGTTGGAATTGGTTAAACCCAAACCAAAATGAGATCAATCGATTGGGTATAATGTTTGGCGGTCTAAAAACCATTGAACCGTTATAATCTTTGTCGTCATTGTCAGTGGTTTTTTCGTTAAATCAAGTAAAATTTGAATTTCCAATTTAAATCAATAATTAAATACTAAGCGAAAAATAATTGTTTATTTCTCAATTTATTTGTTCGATATTCGATTCCAACTAAACTCTTCAGTTTTCCAAAAGTGTATTTTCTTCTTCGTCCTATAATATAAGCAATTTTTCATCCCTTTCTCTTCTACTAATCTTCCTTAGCTATTTTTCCTATTAATTAGAAATATTTAAAGTTCAAACGTCAAACCTCATAATGCTGATCCAGCAAATGTTCACGCTGTTCACGATTTAGAGGCTAAAATTCATTTGAACTTTAGACTAATTCAACCAAAGTGAACACAAAAACCTGTCTAACACGAATGGGTGCCATCTTCATTCCCGATTTGATTTGGAACATTGTCTGGAAAAGCGAATCATTCGGCATGCATTTGGGCAGTGTTGGCAATGGTGCCGGCTTCTCTTTGGGCTTGAAGAAACTCATCAAATCCGGCTGCTGCTTCTGCTTTTTGGCCTCATTTTCTTGCTAAATTTAGGAACAATTTTATTTGTAATTTGTTTAAATGGCTCACTTTTTCGGTATTTGCAGCATCCGACTTTGCTGGCTCTTTTCTCTTTGGTGTTTTTGGCGTCTTTGGAGTTGCTGCTTTTCCCATTAATCAATTAATTCTAGGAGGATAATTTTAATAATAATAATAAATGCTAAAGTAAAAATTACGAATTAACTCGATGGTAAATAGTTCGGACTTCGGGGGAATAGAATATGGTTAATTAATTGCGCGCCAGCCTTAAATTTCAAATCTAAACCTATACTTTTTCTTCGGATTTTTATGGAACAGAAAAAAAAATGGTGAGATAACCAGATAAGTAAAAGGAAGGGGGGGGGGGGGTGCTTTGCTACCGAGAGCCGAGACTCTTGGCTTGGTTAATTTTAAAGGATATCGGATTATTTTTATCTTTTATCAACGTTCAGTTAGCAATCAATAAGCAAATGAAGTTGAGAAAAATGAGAATGAAAAAGCGTTGAAAGAAAGCAAAAGGACATTTTGAAGAATTTTGACCTTAGTTTATTCTGCCATTTTGGATATAATTTCATCGATTTCGGGGTTATATAGAGCGCAGGGACAGAGAAAAATAGGAATAGACAGACCGATTGCGATCGATTTTTGCGGTCTGCGGAGCGGAGATTGAATTGAATTACCTTACCTATACTCATAAAAATGAATTGTTTATATTTTATATTAATTAATTAGTAAATGTGTTTGGAATATTTTAAATTCCACTAAAATTTCTTTAAATGCCACTAAAAGTGCATTTTTGCCACTAAAACAGTTTTGGAGTACTATACTAGTAAATCAGAAACCGGTTTTATACACCACAAACCTTATACCAATGTGTAGATCACACATCGTGCGCATTGATTGGAATATAATTTGTCGAGTTTCGGCCAAAATTAAAGGGTATTAAACCGTTTAAACCATATTTGCAATTTTGATTTTAACTATTTAATTTTGGGCCAACCAAAATCTGGCATTATATACCATTCGATGCGTCTCGATGAGATCTACAAAATGGTATAAGGTTTATAGTGTCTAAAACCGGTTTCAGATTCATTAGAAGTCAAAAATTTTTTTCTGCAAAAAAATATTTTCCATTATAAATTATCCATTTTCCGGAATTCATATCTTCAATTTTTTCAGCCTTAAATCAACAAACTTAAGAATTTTTAATAGCTTAAAAGAAACAAAAATCAAAAAAAAAAAGAATATAAATAAAATTTGATTTTGCCCTATCCCTTTTATAAAAATATGTCATCGCCAGCCACTTTGGACTTTGATGAGCCATATTAAACTCAGTAGCAAAGAAGAAACTTTGATGCAAACTTGTAAAAGTTATTGTTAATACCATTGGATAGAGCTATTCGAGCTCGCTCTATTAAATTGTATAAAGTGATATATGGAAAGTTCGATGTCCTCTTAATTATATAAGCTACTTTTATTTACCTTTATAGACTATAATTCACTTAAATTTTAATTAATCCAACCAAAAAGCTTTATATATTTTTTCTTTTCTATAGAGCCCCAATAGCTCCATCCAATGATACTAAGATTGTATCAAACGGTTTCTTCTTTGCTGAGTTATACTCGTCAAAAGTGGCTAGCAATGAAACGACCTATTGTCTATTGCATTCTTCGATTCGTTGCGAATATTTTTATATTTCTCATCTCATTTTTCCTTGCTAAATTTCCACCATTTTCCCAGCAGGTCCCAATCCCAACTTGGCCAACAGCGGAGAAACTATTCCCTATTCCGCCCTTTCTTTTGCTGTAGGCTTTTTCCATTCCCATCTTTTTAGATCTTATCTGCTGATGAGAATTCATTCCCCACATTCTTCCGCCGATCATCCTTGATCCTTCATCTCATTTTTTCCTAACTGATTCACTGCTATTCCCATAGCAAAAATCCCAACCACAAATACAAATCTCCATCCATCTTTTACACATTGTTGGGAATAAATAAATTGAAAATGTTTATTTGGAAATAATAGAATTTGGAACGGCGGTGCCATCTCCAAAACCTAAAAACTTGGCATTCGGGTCAAAAAACAAAATAGTATGTTAAAAGCAATGTATAAATTTCTAAAAATTTTTATATGTTCTGCAATGTAAAAAGTTAACCAAAAATAGCCCTGCAGCGAAAAATTAGACCATAAAAATGGCTGCGCAGTAAAAAAATTGAAATTTTATTCGTTCAATCCAAAATCAAGAATAATTCTTTAAGCTTAAGTATAGCTGTCAATAATAATGCCTAAGGGCTTTTCCTATCCATCCTACTGTACCCCCATCTCCATCTCCCATTTTTTTGCCTAATCATAATCACACATCGCCCTATCAATCAAATATTGCCTCAATGCTCAATTTTCCTTTTCAAACCCAACATTTTTCCTTTCATTTGTATTTTTCCCCTTCACGTTTTTATTAGATTTGTCGCATAATTAATAAAGAATAATTTAAAATTAGTTCGCCGTATCCCCATCTCATTCCTTGGGCCACTGTGGGCTTATTAGGCCTCTGGCGAAGGCCCATGGCAAGAGGATAGGCCCAGTCTCGTCCCAAAAAACTTAAGCCCTAAGTCTTTAGCCTAGATTAGGACTAGTTTTTTATTTTTTTCCCCGTATGCTCATCCGGCTTCCATCCTCCTATGGTTTTTTGTTCTCCCCGTAATAATTTTAATCGCCCCCGAAAATATAGGCCCCCGTTCCCCGAATACAGTGCCCCGAAAAACTCCGATTACGTCCTTCTCCCGAAAATCGTCCCCGGGCGCCGGGGTGCAACCCTAATCGGGATTAATAATAAACATATTGTTTAAATTTCAGAAATAAATAAAATATCAAACAAATTTTTAACCACTTTTGTGAAATGGCAAACAATATTCCGAATCCGAATATTTGCAAAAGCAAGCTGAAGGAATTCAAGTAAGAAATTATCCAAATATTTTACATATTAATTTTCACTACCATTATTCAGGTCAACATTCATTTGGGAGGCAAGTTTTGATTTCATTTTTAATAAAATCATCTTGTTAATTTGCAGATACACAATTTTTCTGACAGTCTTTCTAGCCGGCATTTGGATTCTGGAATTTTCACGTAAATTTTTTTACTAGACAAGATTAAAATTAACATAATTTTATTTTTGAAACTTTATAGCAAAAAAATAGTATATATCCATGCTAAAATCACAATTCCTGTGCATAGATAATTGTAACAAATTTTCATTTTATAAATCAAAAAATGGTCGCAGAATAAACAAAATTTTTTTGATTTATCATTCAAATAAAAACTAGAAAGAAATTATTCTAAATTCCATCTTTTTTCCAGTACAACTTCCCCATCTGGTGATCCCGTGACGTGGAGTCTTCGCTTTATTATTCCGAGCAATGAATATGGCATTGATCAACATGATGAGTTCTATATTTCCATTAAACTTGTTGACGCCCCTGCCAATAAAGTGCCAGCGAGAATTAGAATCATGTTCCGGAATGACAAAGGAGAGGATGTGGAAAGAATTGGTTTGGTTATACATACTTTTCACAAATAATTTTCCTTCCCTTTAAGCAATCCCAAATCGTAATTTTACCAAAGGCCAACAATGTACTTCTTCTTTCGACGATGTAATTTTATGTTGCGAACTATTCGAAAAGAATAAGAAGAATGGATATCTGCAAGGCGATCTGGCTTACAGTTGTTTTCGAAGTCACATTCTTCGAACAGAAGGTAAAATAATAAACTATAGAATTTTTTTCCGGAATGAAAATCAGAATTCTTTCCGAAATGAAAATCAGAATTCTTTCCGGAATGAAAATCAGAATTCTTTCCGGAATGAAAATCAGAATTCTTTCCGGAATGAAAATCAGAGATTGCTTTCCGGAATTAATCAAATGAATGCTCCCAACTTGTAATTTTTTTCATTAAATAAATCATTAAAATAGTTGGTAATGGAATGTTGTGACAACATTGGCGATGCAATGGAAGTTCCAGAACACAGTGACGTGGGTCATTTATTCGAGCAGGGTTTGTTCACGGATTGTACATTGATCGCCAAAGATGGAACTAAATTCGAGGTCCAAAAACACTAAAGAAATTTTAATTAATAAATTAATTTTTGTATTAAAGGTCAATAAATGCATTTTGGCATCCAGATCGCCAGTTTTTGCCGCAATGTTTTCACATGAAATGGTCGAAGCAAATGAAGGAATCGTCAAAATTGAGGACATCAAATCTTCGGTGCTTGAACAATTACTCCATTTCATGTGGGCGAATTCTTTTGGTTCATTTTTGGAAAATGATATTTCTCAGATATAGCGGAAAAGTGCCAAAACTCGAAGAAATGGCGGAGGAATTGTTTGAGGCAGCAGATAAATACAAACTTGACAAATTGAAGGTTTTAATCGAATTATATTTGTAATTTTAAATTTTTTTGCAGATTCTTTGTGGACAAGAATTTGTCAAATCAATGGGGAATGAGAATGTCTGTGAACTGCTCGTCTTGGCTGATCGCCATTGTGTCAAATATCTCAAAGCTCGTGCCCTCAAATACATTCAATTGAATGCAAAGGAGGTAAAATTATTTTTCTAAATTTAAAAATCAGAATTCTTTCCGGAATGAAATCAGAATTTTTTCCGGAATTAAAATTAGAATTATTTCCGGAATGAAAATCAGAATTCTTTCCGAAATGAAAATCAGAATTCTTTCCGGAATGAAAATCAGAATTCTTTCCGGAATGAAATTCAGAATTCTTTCCGGAATGAAAATCAGAATTCTTTCCGGAATGAAAATCAGAATTCTTTCCGGAATGAAAATCAGAATTCTTTCCGGAATGAAAATCAGAATTCTTTCCGGAATGAAAATCAGAATTATTTCCGGAATTAAATTAGAATTCTTAATTAACCATATGGATGGTCTAAAAATTTATTTTTTTGTCATTTTAAAGGTGATGGAATCTGATGGTTGGAAACAATTGGTCAAAGAAAAATATGTGGACTTGATGGAACAAATTATGAAGGCATTAGCCGAGGCAAAATGAATGAATAAACAATGAATAATGTTGACAATGCTTTAGGAAAAATTCTTATTTTAACATTATTAATTATTAAATTTCACCCAAAAAGATGTTTACCAAATCAATTCACATATTCATAATCTGACTTTATTATTGAAATATAATTAATAAAAATTTTTAAAAAATAGATAAAGTATTGAAAGATTATTGAAAATATAGAAATGTTTTTTATGTTCTCAAAATATCTTATCAACACAAAAATTTATGGATATATCAGGATCACAACTCTCCAATTGATTTATATGGCTTTTAGGCTTAATGAATTATATAACTTTAAAAAATTGATTGATGAGTTCTTTGGCTAAGTTTATGGTTCTAAAAGACAAGGAAATAAATTTTAAAAAATAAAGGCACTCGGAAATCATCAAAAAATTGTTTCCAGGACAACAGACTTTTTCCCTCTGTCCAAAAAAATTCCACTACCCCCCAAAGCTTTCTTTCCAATATCCATCCATTATTGTATTTTTTTTTGAATGCCCAGGGTTATTCATAATTTTCAAAAAATGGGATACCATCGAACTTAATGGAAAATAAATAACAAATTTATTAATATTTATTTATTACGATAAAACATCATTAAATCGCGTGTTTGTCCACACATTCTTTACTTCTTTCTGCGTGCCTTCATTTCAGTCCTCTGCCTCCTTAACCAAACATGGAATTTCCCTCCTCCTTCTTCCCGGATAAAATTCCAAAATTCTTTGCCAGCTTTTCCTGCATTATGATGATCAGCTCGCAAAGCTTGTTCAGATGAATTTTGATGGTGCCAAAAGTAGTTCGATCGAATTCATCCAAAGCATCATGTCCAACATCCGGATATCTATTCATAAATTAATTTGAAAAAATTCATTCCCATTTTACTTACTTCAGCATTTTGCGAAGATAGAACGAACGCAATGCATGGAAATCGCGTAATTCCTTCCAAAATTTGTCAACTTCATCTACCACATTATTAGTCAGCTTTAAAGCGAAATCCTATAATATTAATATAATAATCATTTTGATTGATTTTTTCCCCAAATTCACCAGTTTTTCGGCGTCGAAAGGTTCCTTCATAAGGTCAAAATCCGAAGTTTGACGGAGGATACGGGCTTCGATGGAGTGAATTTTCTTGCTTGCTTCTTCTAAAATTTAACTCATTTTAATTATTCAATATAAACAAAACTTTTCAGACCTATTAATTTATGGAAGGAAATTCGAAAATATTTTATTAAAATTTTCCAACCTATTTTCAAATATATATATACCATAATCTATATCAGGAAATTCCAATTTTATTGGATAAAAATTAGTTAAATAGAATAAATATATATTTTTGGTTTTGTACATCTGTTTTTGTAAATTAAAATTAAATTTTTTGTTTAATTAAGCAAATTTTGTGCATTGAAATGAAATCACTATCGAATAAATTAGTGAAATTATAATGGAAATCGACTAAAAAATTATGACAAAGTAGCAGAAAGATCGATTTTGATTCCCTTATTTTATATTGCCCATTTCTTGACATACCGCAAATTTGAACAGTCTTAGCATGCAACTTCATGAAATGCGCATCTGGTTTTGGCAATTCTTCTTGGTTCAGCTGAAAGGAAAGCTAAATATGGAGGAATTTAATTTAGATAATTCTTTCCGGAATGAAAATCAGAATTCTTTCCGGAATAATAATCAGAATTCTTTCCGGAATGAAAATCAGAATTCTTTCCGGAATAATAATCAGAATTCTTTCCGGAATAATAATCAGAATTCTTTCCGGAATAATAATCAGAATTCTTTCCGGAATGAAAATCAGAATTCTTTCCGGAATAATAATCAGAATTCTTTCCGGAATAATAATCAGAATTCTTTCCGGAATAATAATCAGAATTCTTTCCGGAATGAAAATCAGAATTCTTTCCGGAATAATAATCAGAATTCTTTCCGGAATGAAAATCAGAATTCTTTCCGGAATAATAATCAGAATTCTTTCCGGAATAATAATCAGAATTCTTTCCGGAATAATAATCAGAATTCTTTCCGGAATGAAAATCAGAATTCTTTCCGGAATAATAATCAGAATTCTTTCCGGAATAATAATCAGAATTCTTTCCGGAATAATAATCAGAATTCTTTCCGGAATGAAAATCAGAATTCTTTCCGGAATAATAATCAGAATTCTTTCCGGAATAAAAATCAGAATTCTTTCCGGAATAAAAATCAGAATTCTTTCCGGAATGAAAATCAGAATTCTTTCCAGAATGAAAATCAGAATTCTTTCCGGAATAATAATCAGAATTCTTTCCGGAATGAAAATCAGAATTCTTTCCGGAATGAAAATCAGAATTCTTTCCGGAATGAAAATCAGAATTCTTTCCGGAATGAAAATCAGAATTCTTTCCGGAATAAAAATCAGAATTCTTTCCGGAATAAAAATCAGAATTCTTTCCGGAATGAAAATCAGAATTCTTTCCAGAATGAAAATCAGAATTCTTTCCGGAATAATAATCAGAATTCTTTCCGGAATGAAAATCAGAATTCTTTCCGGAATAATAATCAGAATTCTTTCCGGAATGAAAATCAGAATTCTTTCCGGAATAAAAATCAGAATTATTTTCGGAATAAAAATCAGAATTCTTTCCGGAACGAAAATCAGAATTTTTCTTAAGATTTCTTACCGAAATGGCGGAATATTCGACCAACATTTCATTGAATTTGACAGCCAAAATTGGCAAGGCCTCAAAAACATTACTTCGAAATTCTGAATTCTTCATTTGGGCCAATTCTTCAAACTAAATATACAGCAGCTTTTTAAGAGATCTAATTTTAATTTCTACCTTATTATTCGCCATTAATGGGAAATTTAGAAAAAAAGTTGTTGTAAGAGTTTTTTTGAAAGCAGCAGACAACTGATTCTAAAAAATAATTTAAAAAGAAATTCAATAAAAAAATTTTACAACAAATTAGGGAAATGACGATGATTTGGCCGGCTAAATGAGAAAAATTTAACTAATCACAAATTCTGCTTTCCCTATTTTCAATTCACCAATCACCAGCTATTTTCCCCTTCCCTCTGCTTTTGATGTTTCTCCCAAATGCCAGCTCATCACATTTTCCACGTCAATGTTCAAATGAATATTTCTGATTTAAATGACGGAATTAATATTTTTCACTATACCACAAAAATCGTAGATGGAAAAAGAGATATAATTTAAGATAGTATGATTTAATTTGGCCGACAATAATTATAAATAGTTTTTTTTTTATTAAATTCTATTATGGAAATATATGGAATGTAATTTTCATGAAAATTAAATTATAAAAATTAAATAAATTACAGAAAATAATGGCTCTTAAAAAGTTTATTTCTTAATTCGCTATGATTTTCGCAGTAATTTAAAATGAACAAAATTTTAATGTAATTCAATAACAAAAGAAATTTTGCAAATTTACACTTAAATTTAAAAACAATAAAAAAAATAGAAGATAAAAGAACTTCTCATTCTCCTGAACATTGAGATAATGACACTCTGCAGTCTGCAAGATCTTAAAATTTTTTCCCAAAGAGCGGAATTTCTTTTCCCTCCGGCCAAAAAAGGCCACAAAACCGCAAGGCTTTCCATTCGTACATTCTTGAGTTTTTTTTTTGAGCCCTCACCATTGAAAAGGAAGGTCTTTTCAAAGCTTTAATATACAAATTCATAGGCTTTTGGTCAAATAATAAAATTTAATAAATTTGATGAAATGAAATGTGCTTAATTATTTTATTATTGGAATTTGGAAATAAAATGTCGATTATATTAAATTTTACCGTTAATACTCTAAAATACAAACATTAAATTAAATTCAGAAACATAATATTACTCTGAGATTTTAAAATTTAAAACAACAAATTACCCTGAAATTCTTGTAAATTTTGCCCAGTAAAAGCAACAATAATTGAGAAAAAAAACTTCCCTGCCACTAATGAGAGATAAACATTTAAAATTAGTGCCACTTTTCACTGACATCCCCAAAAAATTGTTTCCAAGACCAATATGGAACTTCTTTTCCCTTTGGCCAAAAAAGCTGGCAAAGCCCCACGGCTTTCCATTCCTTCCATCCATTCTTTTTTTTTTTTTTTTTTTGAGTCCTTCCTCTCCATTTGCGTGAAAACTGAAAAGAAAAAAAAGGAAAAAAGAGGGAAGAATGTTGATGGGAAAATTGCTGCTGTGGCCAATGCTTTGCAAAAATGCCGCGGCCCTCTTTGGGTGTTTTTCGCGTATTGTTTGCACCCTTTTTGCGGTCGCAAAACCATTCCAATTTTCCATTTCACCATCCCATTTTCCTCACTCATTTAGGTATGTGTTATTCCATCTTTTCCGCTGGCATTTTTCCTTTTGCAAATGCCGTGCCATTAATCCTTCATTACTCAACGATTTTCACATTCGAAAATTTTTAATTATTCAACTGCGAACAAATCTTTTCACCAAAATACATTTTGCTGGGCTACTTACGCAAGCAAAAACATACCATTTGGCAATGATTCTAATTTACTTAAGAATCCGAAAATTAATTTAATTAATTAGTTTTTTATTTTAAAACATAGGATGCATGCCACTTTTCTTAACATTTTATAGTCCTCTAATTTGGATGAATTGATTATAGTAATAAGAAAGAAATAATGGATTTATTAAAATTATTAAAACTTATGAGCCAAAAATCTAGACAAAAATTGAAGAATTTTTCTTTTCAGTGAAAACAACATTTTTCACGCATGTTTTTATTAATTATTTTATAATTAAAATGCTCTAAAGAAAGAGATTAATTCAATAGTATGAATTATGAAAGTTTTATTAATATTTATTTATCGTGGATTGTTAAGAATATAGGCCAATCCTCAAAATTCAACCCATATTGTAATCAATTTAATAAATGTTTTATTAATTCTCAAATGCTGGAAAAAAAAGATTTAAATACAAAAATATACGGACTTATCTATTCTCCTATCAATTTATTTAAAATATTCATTCCCTTTTTCCCGCCTTCCATTTCCTTCCAAAAATGGCAAAAAATTCATTAATTTTTTATTCCTTTAGGGATTTTCTTCATCCGTCCTTCAATTTTTTTCCATTATTTTCTCATTAACCGTTCAATAAAATTGCCAAGTTCCAATTGCGGATTTCCGCCGATGCTGGCACCTCTCAAAATAATCAAATTTTCAAGCTAAAAAAGGAGAAGAAAGATTGTCGCGAAGTATTGGTTGTATAAAATTAGGTTTTTTTGAAAAATTTAAAACCCTATAAAAAATATAGTCCTACCTATTTTCTAATTTATTAGAAATTTTAAATTAAAAATATTCATTAAAATATATTAAAATTGAATGCTTTCCTCGCCTTTCATTGGTTTCCAAAAATGACCGCACCAAATTCATTGGCAAAAAATCCATTAATTTTTTATGCCCTTAGGGAATTGATTTTCCTCAAGCCATCCTCAAAATTTTTCTTTTATTTTTCTCATTAACCGTTCAATAAAATTGCCAAGTGCGGATTTCCGTCAATGCCTCACTCAAAAATAATCCAATTTCCAAAGAGAGAGGACGAATAAGCGCGAGGAAAAAGAAAAAGACCTTTAAAGAAAAATTCTCGGCGCCTCAATTCATGGGATTGTTTCCAGCACTGTGAGTAAGTAGAAAATTGCATTTTCTACTATAGTCGTCGGCATTGCGCACATAAAAAATTCAATTTAGTTTCAATTCTAAAATCGACGACTCAATCCTCTTTAAAAGGTTCAATGAATTTTCGAAATTTTATTTTTGGAATCTGCGAATACATCATTTTTAAAAAGGCAATTTGTTTTTTTTTAAATATCCCAAGATTAAGTTCCAAATTTTTAGATTTTTATGCTTTGATCTTCCCTTGATTTTAAGTATATCAAAAATTTCGTTAGAAAAGTATTATATATTATTTCAAAATCAATTTTTACTAATTTAATGGAAAATAAACCTAAGAATAAGAATACAATATTTTTTAATTTTTTGCACTTCGAAAAATGAATGAGTTTAATCCGCAAAAAAACATCATTTCCGTACATTCGCATATCGGATTTTTTCGACCACCCATGGAAGGGTTTCATATGTCCGTTTCAAATAATTAATTATTTAGTTGTCCTCCATGCTCCATCATCATTTTTTGTAGTTATGGTTTACTTAAAATTACCAAAAGGCACCAATTAATTTTGAGATTTTCAAAAATTTGACTAATTTTATGGGAAAAATGTAAGTTTAATCCGCAAAAAAACATCATTTCCGTTCATTCGCATATCGGATTTTTTCGACCAACGACCACCCATGGAAAAGGTTTCTTATGTCCTTTTAAATAAATAATTATTAGTCCCTCCATTATTTTTTTGTCATTTTTTGTCATTTTCGGTTTTCATTTCCAAAGGCTTCTCATTATTTTTTGTATCTTCATCATTTTTTCATCCGCTTGGCAAACAAAGGAAAAATTGGGCAGAGATTTGGTATTGGCTTTTGGCCTCCTTTCCCCCTATATTCCGAAGCGTCCACATTTTTATGGAAATTATCGGGAAACAAAAAAAGAAGAGACCGGAAAAATGGGCAAAAAAGATTGGCGAAACCAATATGCCCTCAAGGCATCATCATTTTTTTGCGTCCACAAGTTTTTTTCGCCGTAAATTCCCAAAGGCATTAGCCCAACAAATTCGGCAGAAATTGCTTAAATATAATGAAAAATTTATTAATAATTTTTAAATTATCCAGAAAAATAGTCTAAAAATAATTAAAAATATAATGAAAATTTTATAGAAATTAATTTTAAAATTTATTGGAATTGGGAATAAAATTAAGGTCAAAATATTTTAAAAAGCATCTTACTTATTTTGTCCCTCAATATTATGGAAAAATTTATCAAAAAAAAATACCTAAAATTTTATAGAAATAAATTTAAAATTTATTGGAATTGGCCATAAAGTTTACGAAAAAAATTTGTAAAATAATTTTACTTATTTTTTGCTCATTATCATGGAAAATTTATCAAATTAAAATGTTATAAAATTTGAATATTTCAAATTTTCATAAAAAAAAATATTAGCTTGAAATTTTTCGTACTTTTACCAAAAATGCTCATTTAATCCATCCGATTAGCAAGCCTCCCTCTTACCAAACCTATTCCATCGCCATTTTTACTCAAATTTCTTCCTTCCATTTACCCTTTTTCATTTTCCATCAATTTTTGCCTACCGAGCTTTTGGCTCCATTCATTTGGAAATTCTTCCTCCATTTCCTACACAACCTAATTTCCGCGGTTTTCATTTTCTCCCCTCCGCCATTTTATGCATTGGTCTTTTAATGAATTTTGGCCAAATTATTATAAGCAGGAAATTGTTTTCCTCTTCCCAAAGTCAAATTTGTTCATCCATTCAAAAGAAAATTGACTTTATTCATGGAAAAACATTACGAAAATATTTTTTGCCCTGCGGTCAAAGATTAAATTTTTCTTCCAAAATATAGCCAATTTCCTCATTTTTGGAAAATTTAGTACTATTTAATTGGTTGAATAAATTTTTCGAATTGCCTAAGAGATTAATAAATTTGCCGAGTAGAAAATAAATAAGGCTAATATAATTATATAATGATTCACAAACCATATTTACCCGAATTGGATAGAGCTGGTCAAGACGCATTGAATGGTATATAATTTTGTCATGGCTTGGTCAACAATTAAAGGGTATTAAACGGTTTAAACCAATTTTGGTTTGGTCAACAATTAAAGAGTATTAAACGGTTTAAACCAATTTTGGTTTGGTCAACAATTAAAGAGTATTAAACGGTTTAAACCAATTTTGGTTTGGTCAACAATTAAAGAGTATTAAACGGTTTAAACCAATTTTGGTTTGGTCAACAATTAAAGGGTATTAAACGGTTTAAACTATTTTTGTTTGGTCAACAATTAAAGGGTATTAAACGGTTTAAACCAATTTTGGTTTGGTCAACAATTAAAGAGTATTAAACGATTTAAACCAATTTTGGTTTGGTCAACAATTAAAGGGTATTAAACGGTTTAAACCAATTTTGGTTTGGTCAACAATTAAAGGGTATTAAACGGTTTAAACCAATTTTGGTTTGGTCAACAATTAAAGGGTATTAAACGGTTTAAACATATTTTGGTTTAATGGTTCAAAATTGGGTTAGAATTGGTTAAATTCAAGCCAAAATATAATCAAATGATGCGCCCTGATAATATTTATAAATATTTATAGATTGGGTATAAGGTTTAAGGATTTAGAATAAACCATTGAATCGTTATAATCTTTTCTGTCATTTCAGTAATTTATTCAGCAAAATTTTATATTAATAATTAAATTCCGATAATCAATAAAAAATTTCGATTAGTCTCAAAAATTTCCAAAAAAAATGTTGCGAATTTGCAAAAAATTTAGCATTCCCATTGGGTTTATTAATAAAACCAGGATTCATATTGACTTCCGCATATTCCATTCCGCGTTTCGCCCTAATTCCCACGCGTCTATTGTCATTGTCAAGTCCAAAAAAAAGTTTATCATTGGAAATGCGAAACCGATGACTAGACTCACCCGGTCAAAGTCCAAATTTTGCTATACCAAATATAGGAAAACCTGCTGCTGATGGAAATAAAATTCAGTGACATTTATCAGAAAAATAAAAAATTCAGTGAAATTTTTTTTGGAAAAAAATTGCTGAAAAATCAATTAAATTTTTACATTTTTCTGAGACTAAATTTAAGGCTAGTCATTGCGATGTGATGCATAATTATAATAGATTATAGGTATATTAAGTTAGTCTCTTGGAAATGCAGAAAAAAATATTAAAAATTTACCAATTAAATAATACAACAATTTTTTAAAACTTTTTATTCCAAAGAATCAAATTTAATTTATTATCTTATTTTATTTCCCTTATTTTTCAGCAAAAAATAATCCAACAAATAAATCTGAATTATTCGTTATTTTCCTCAAAAAAATGCCGAAAATAATTGAAAAGAATAATTTTCAATTATATCCAAAATGGCCAACAAAAATACTGAAACATCAAATTTTGTCTCCAAGAAAAATGATTTCGCCATATTTCCCCATGAATTTTGCCTTCAAATTGCTCCAACAAAAATTATTCACCATTGTCATTATATTTTGTGCATTGGCCTCTTCAATTTTGAGGTGCTTGGTTTTTTTAAATTTAAATTTTTTAATGAATTTAAAGGTTTTCCAATGCAATGGAAAATAATATTATGGGCCAGCAATATCAACAACAGCAGAACAGCGATATCGATATTCCCATTCCCTCAATGCCATTGTTAACTAATGGCCCATTGAGGCAATGGAGAGAGAAAAGGATGGTCAGGTTGGATTTTATTAAATAAATTTAATTTTTTATATTTAATCCTTTTATTCAAGATGTATATTCTGCATGAACTACGACGATTATAATAATTTGAGCACATTTGGCTGCGAATTGAAACGAGTCCATATGTGTTGGGGAAATTTCTGTTATATGCGTGAGATTTTAATTTTTCACAGGAATAATCAGTATTAAAAAATGTTAAGAATTTCCAATTTTGGTGAATTAAGCCTAAATTTCTGATTAAAAATCATAATTTCTAAAAAACCGAATTCTTTAAGGAATGAAAATCATAATTCTTTCCGGAATAAAAATCAGAATTCTTTCCGGAATGAAAATCATAATTCTTTCCGGAATGAAGATCAGAATTCTTTCCGGAATGAAAATCAGAATTCTTTCCGGAATGAAAATCAGAATTGTTTCCGGAATGAAAATCAGAATTCTTTCTGGAATGAAAATCAGAATTCTTTCCGGAATGAAAATCAGAATTCTTTCCTGAATAAAAATCAGATTTTTTTCTGGAATAAAACTCAGAATTCTTTCCGGAATAAAAATCAGAATTCTTTCCGGAATGAAAATCAGAATTCTTTCGGGAATGAAAATCAGAATTCTTTCCGGAATGAAAATCAGAATTCATTCCGAATTAAAATTAGACCGACTGAAGCATAATTAACATAAAGTAGCTAAAAGCTTATTTACGCCAAAAATATTTAATTTTAAATTAAAATTTCAGGCCAACACAAAAGGCAGGATTATTTTTTGTACACGAGTGGTTGTGTCAATTTGAGCAGCGTTGAAATGTTGGGCTTGAAGACGAATGTGGCCGCTTTGGCGAGTGAATCTGGCCAAAGCGAATTGTCTTCTTCCAATTGGGGAAATGAAACACAACTTTGTGAGGTAACAATCAATTATGACTAAATTGGAAATAACATTTTTACCCATCTCATACACAAAAAGGTTGGACAAAGTGTGAACACTTGCATTTGCACTAATCGACATTTATGCAACAATGTAACCGCTGTTGAGCCATATATTGAATATTCGGATGCAATTTTTGCCGGCATCGAATTCGATGAATTAGCCCATTTCAGGTGTCAAATTTAAATCATAAAAATATTTGAAAGGTAGAGAATATTTTTGATCGATTTAAGTCGGAAATAAAATTAATATCATACCTGTTTAAAATTTAGACGTAATTGTCTTCCCGTAAATTTGGCTAGATTACTAGATTTTTTAGTTTGAATTTTACTTGAATATTATTTTTCATTTTCATAGAGAAAAATGACCTCCATTCTAATTTATCATCCCGAACAGATTTCTTATGCCGGACGATCAAATTTTGCTTGAATTTGAGCGTGAACGATATGCGGCAGGAGGAGGCAACGGAAATGGTGGTGGAAATTATGCACTTGTCAGAGATTCAGCTTCAGTTACGCAGCAAATTCCCATTCTTTTATTAATTCTCTTGCTTTTGCCCTGCACATTTTCCACATTTTTTCTGAACTCAATGCTCAACTAAAGAAGGGAGAGAATTTCTAGTTCTTCTACTGCTGCTGGAATTGAAATAGAAGATGGAAATGGAATCACATATTGTTAATTAGATAATCATAAAGAACATTATTTTATTATATATTTACTTTTATAACTATTTATAATTATTTTTTTAATTTTATAAAAATTCTTTCATTTTCTTTTAAATGAATTATTTTAATTTTTATTATTTTATTTAATTTCTCAATGATCATATCAGTGATCAAGTTTAAATTGAGTGCTTATTTTGTAATTATTAATGAAATATTTTTATTTATTCACTTTTTTGTTGGAAAATTTATGGTTTGTAAAAAAATTTAAAAATTTAAATTATGTAAAAACAGGAATTTGAATTGATTAAAATTATAAATGTTTAATTTGCATCAAATACAAATAAAAATTTTTCATTCCGTATTTTATAGTTTATTAAATATTTATTACTTTTGCATTTTTATTTAATTTTTTATTTTAATTTTTCATTGATCACATTATCGAAAAATTATTTATAATTACTGAGAAAATTTATAAAATTTATTTATTTCTTAATTGTGAAAACTTATGGGTTATAAAAAGTATATTTTAAATAAAATTTAAAATTTTCTAAAATTTTCAGCTGAATTTAACTTTAGAAAAATAATATTCGAACCCGAGTGTCAAAGCTTCATCAAAAAATGTTTAATTTTAATTTTTTAAATTATTTTTTCATTTAATTTTTCAAAGTATTATTCCTAAAAAAATATTCCTTGACAATTAATGGGCTTTCAAAAATGGAACTTATTTGAATGTTAAAATCTTCAATAAAATTTATTTAATTCAATTAAATTTTTTATACATAATAAAAATTAAAAAATTATTTCAAGGCTATAAGATTTGATGTATTTTTAAAAAAAAATCAGGATGGAATTTTCTTCTTCTTCCCAGATTTAATTCATTTATTCATTCCAATGTGGCCAACATTGATTCCACTTCATTCCTGTCTGGATACGATGCCTGTGCCCCGTGTTTTTGAACGGAAATTGCAGCAATATGGACAGCTTTTCGAACACAGTCAACCACCGAATTGGCCTCATCAACTATTCCAACATTTTTGGTGCTTCTGGACAGTAGGAAATGGGCCAATGAGCCGCAGAAGCAATCGCCAGCGCCCTTGAAAATAATTAAATTTACTGAATAATAAAATAAATTATTAAATTTAATAAGTTGACTTTTTCACGGCAATTTTGAATCCCGTAAATTATCTTTTATAATTTGAAATTTAATTCAATTTTTTGAATTTAAAAAAATATTCTTTACCACAGAAGAATCGAAATTTAATTTTAAAAACAAATTTAAAAATGAGAAAAAATTTAACAAAAAAAAAAGTAAAAAGTTTTTTTATCACATTTTCCCATCGCATAAATTTATTTTATTTAGTTTAAGATTTAAGATTGAATTTTTTGAATATTTATAATGGAAATAACTTAAAATCCGAAAAATTTTTAAAAAATAAAATAATAAATAATCTATTAGAAATTTAAAAATCATGCAACACTCTTTTCTCATTTTAAAATTTATTTTTGATATATTTAATTAATTAATTTTATTACGTTTAAAAATACGATTTATAAGTTAAATTATGAATGTTTTTATTCATAATTAAAAACGAAAATTAAACCAAGAAATATTCATTGAAATTTATAAAATTTTTTCTTTAATACTAATAAATACTAACCACGGTATCCACTGCCTTCACTTTTGGTGCTGCCACTTGGTCCAATCTAATTTGGCCATTTTCCGTCTTTTGTGCCACTAATGCGCCTAATAAATATGGAATTACCATTTTATGTAATATTAGAATTTTATACCTTTTGGGCCAAGTGTAATGATCACAATTTGGGGACCAAGTTCCAAAATTTGTCGCGCACATTTTTCTGCATCATCCAACGTTTTCAATTCCAAATTGGTCAAAAATTCTGCCTAAATTTTAAATTATTGATTTTTAATTGAGAAATTTTTATTTAATTTTTCTTTTTCCATAAGAAATTAATTTTAAAAAAATAAAAATTATAAACCCATAAAATATTAATTAAAATTTTTAAATATAAAAATTTATTTTTAGTTTAATTTATAAAGAGATCAGATATTTGTGAACAAATGAATAAAAAATAAAAAAATTTAATTAAAAAAATTGCCTCATTCTCGTTGGCACAAACAATATCACAGTTGGCCAAAATGCTTCGATCCATTTTTTCCATGGCTGGGGCCGGGTTCAAAAATGTGGTGACTGAAAAAATAGAGTGAAAATAATTTATCAAAAATGATAAAATAAATTTAAAAATAAATTATTTTAAAATATAAATTGGGTTCATAGAAATTTAATTATAATTAATCTGATGAGTATTTACTAATTAAAAATTTTAAATTAATAAAAAAGAGATTATAATTAAATAAAGAAATTATTAATGTATTTTTTTTAAAATAATTTTTATCAAATTTTTTCAAAATTCATTTTATAACTCATCGAAAAATATATTTTTGAAATAATTTTAAATTGGATTCACAAATTGAGAATTTAATTAATCAAAACAAAAAATTTTATTGAATTACATTAAAATTTAAAAATAAATTCCATATCCAACCTCCATGTGATTTTGCAATGCGAAATGCCTCCAAATTGCCGGCTTGATCAATTTCCTGTTGGCACATTATCATTTTGACATTTGCGATCACCGATTCCAATTCCCTGGCCCTTTTTGCGCCCATTTGTTCATTGGCACCAAGAGTGACGATTATATTATTTTCGCCTGAAAATTAATGGAAAATTTAACAACATTTTTACATCTCATAAAAATTTACCAATGGAAAATATTTATAAAATAATAAAAATATTCTTAAATTAAAATAGACACTGAAAATACATTCAAAAATATTGTTAAAAAATAAATATAAAAATTATAATTTTAAATAATATTTTATTAAACAATTTTTTGTTTCTCACCTTCATCATTAACTGTGACGCAAGCTGTGCCCGTGGAATTGCCTTTCAATGTTAAAATGTTCGAAATGTCAGCACCACTTTGTGCAATGGAATTTCGATTGTATTCCGCAAAAATATCATCACCGACATAGGCGGCCATTGCAACCTTTAAATCGGATAGAATAAATTAATTAATTACAAAAATAAATTAAAATTTTACTTAAAATTAGTACTTATTCAAAATAATTTAATGAATTATTTATTAAATATTTTTAAAACCCTTATATATATATAAATATAAGTGCAAAAAAACAAAAATGGAAAATTCTCGATCAAATCCCTTTACAAAATTTTAGTCCCATAAAAAATGGGACTTCCAAAAATTTGATATGGGGTCTTCAAAAAAGGCCCTCAAAGACAAAGTCATCCATCACAAGCAAAATCCTAAAATTTGGCTGATTTTTTTAAAAAATGAATTGGAAATTCATTTATAGGTTGCAGCCCAGAGAATGCAAAGTGAAACCATTTTGTTCTCTTTTGTTTTCTTATTTGTTAAAAAAAGAATTTTAAAAAATATGGGAAATGCAACTCATAAAAATTTGAGGATTTTTATATTATTAATTTTAATAGATTTCTATTGAGAATAATTAAAATATCACCTTGCCCAATACCCAATACAAATGAACAATTATTATTATAATTTGTAAAAAAGAATAAATTGAAATAAATTAAAAAATTCATTTCAACAAAATTTTTCTGAAAATAATTTAATTCAAATTAAAAATAGAACCCATTAATTTTTCTTCTAATTCAAAAATATTTTATCGATAAAATTTATTGTCTCACCCGAGTGCCAAGTTTTGCGGCCATCACTGCTTGGTTTGCACCTTTTCCGCCACAAAATGTTTTGAATGATTTGCCCATAATTGCTTCACCCGGTTTTGGGAATCGTTCCACATAGCTGACCTTTAAAAAAGGAAAAATTATTTAGAATTTTATATATTTAATTGCAGAGAATTCCAATTAGAAAAATGATAAAAATTATCATCCATTAAGAAATAGTTATGAAATAACCGAAATTTTATCGATTTTACTGTATTTTGAAATATGTTTTTTTTTTTGTTTATTTAATTTCATTATAATTTAGTTTAATAAAAAAATTTTAATTTATTTTTTTTTGTTACGGAAAAATAAATATTAAATTTCAAATATTCGATTTACCATATCCTGTATGATGTTGCCAAAAACAAGCAGGTCAAAATGCTGTTCTGGTGAATGATTAACATTATTTTGTTGATTTTCAATGTGATTATTTATGTTGTTGTTGGCATAGCCATTGCATTTTTCCATTTTCCCATTTTGTTGTTGATGATGAAGACTATTATTCAACATATTTTTTTCTAGCTGAAAATTTATTTTAAAAATTTATTTTTAATATTTTTAGATTGTACAAAAAATTATCATAAACTCCTTTTTTAGTCATTTAAAAATATTTGTTGATTCATTCTATCACATTCATTGACACATTTTTTTATTTTTCAAAATTTTTTGGCTTATTCCAATTAAAAATTTTCGGTCGCATTCATTCACGCGCTTTATGTGCTCATTTTCCCCACGATGCCATAAAAATGGACGGCAAATAAATTTTTGTATTTTATCACAAAACGTTGGGAAAAAAGAAAAAACATCCGCTTTAAAGGCATTATTTTGCACTCATTTTTAATAATTTGTTGGATTTTGCACAAAAGTTAGGGCATAGATTAAATAAAAATAGGGAAAAAATAGGGAAATGATATTAAAAATTCGAAATGTACAAAATTTTTAAATTATAGAAGCAATGAGATTATTTACAACAGAAAAAAATCCTTTTTAAAAATCATTAGTATGTTTTGAAATTTGAAAAAAAAATTCGAAATTTAATTTTCTTTTTAAATATTAAGATTTTTATTTCAAAATTTATTTTTTTTTATTTTTTTTAAGTTGAAAATTTTTAAAAATCATGAGTATGTTTTGAAATTTATAAAAAAAATTCAAAATTTATTTTTTATTTTTTTTAAATTTTCTTTTAACTAGACAAAAATAAATAGACTCTCTAATAAATGGAATTTTTGTCTAATTTTTTGGTATTGCAAAGTCTTACTACCCTGTTTTGTCTCACACTCATTCTTGGAATTCTCGAAAAAATATATAAAGAATTAAGTAAGACCTTTGTGGTTGACTGATTTGATATGTTGGGTGGGGGCTGTCTCGGTGATCGAGGTTCCCCGCTCTCTTTTAATATTTATTACTAGTCCCGTGTTTGTTTTCAATTACTATGGTTTACTGCCAATTGTGAGTGAGAGTCCAAAGGGCAATCGACTTTGTCGATGGGTTTTTGCTTTTGTGGAGAAAAGGGCGAGAATGAATTTATTATGAAAGTAAAGAAGAAAATGATGAATAATTTGCTCGCCGATCGGAGGGAATTTTTGGAATGCAATGTGGCAAATATTTAATAGTTAAAAATAGGCGAATGGGCATTATGGGTTGGAATTGGAATGGAAGGGTAGAATTTTGGAAATTATTAGAACGAAGAAATGGTATAATTGAGGAATGCGAATAAATATTATATTAAATTTTCTTGATCATTGCTTTTTCATTTTTCTCTCAATGTGGAATATATTTGGGATATTCTACCAAATTTATAGAAATGTAATAAAATGACTAAATTTGAATCAAATCAACAATTAAAGATTATTGATATGAACTCATGTGCGGATTTGTTATGAATATTTCAATCAAATTTGATGAAATGTACGAAAATTCAAGGAAGCCTTAAGATTTAGTAATTTCTCCAAAAAAGAAATGAATGGGAGAAAAATCCTAGGATTCATATATTTTGGGTAAAAATATTTCAGAGAAAATCCCTATGAAATAATAGGCATCGGAGATAAATTGATTGAATCTGAAATGGGAAAAAATTGGGAATAGAGCCAGCAGCCAAAACGTGATCCCCAATTCATTGATCACAAGGTGAAAATGAAAAGGTCGAATTAAAGAAATGTGTATGGGGGGGGGGGGGGCCCAATTCCCCTTTAATTCCAATCGAATTTTGCCCCTCAAATCGTTGGTGATTTATTGTTTCCTTTCCATGCCCCCATTAATTGGTTGTACGATGGAGGCTTGAGGGTAATTGAAAATGAATTGGGGAATTAAAAAGGGGGAAAAGGACTTGATCAATCAACAAATGGGGGGTCTTTTTGCTTCATTTTATTTAACCACAGATCAAGAAAGTTTGAATTTGGAATTAGGATTTTGGATGCCAAAAACTGTTTAGGCCGCTTTTTGGTGAATGTAAAATAAAAATTCTGTTCCCTTTTGCTCTCTCTTTTTTGTAAAGAGAAGGTAGGAAAATTAAAGGAAATGTAACCCATAAAAAATTGAGAATTTCATATTGTTATTAATTTTATCGGAATTTTATTCAAAACAATTAAAATTCTAGACACTTGCGCAAACAATAATTATTAAAAATTTTGTAAACAAAAAAGAAATTAATTAAAAATAAAATTTTTGCTCAAAAATAATTTAAGTTCTGAAATCCAATTCTAAAAAAATAAATCGGGTTTCCCAAAAATTTTAAGTTAAATTAAAATGCTTGTAACTTCGTTTGAAGTTGTAATTCATAAACTGTTTAAGTTGGTTTTTGGTGAATGTAAAATAAAAATCCTGCTGTTCCCTTTTGCTCTCTCTTCACTATGAAAAGAGAATATAAGAAAATTTGGGGAAATGTAACCTATAGAAAAATTGAGGATTTCTATTATTAATTCTAATGGAATTTTATGCAGAATGATTAAAATATGACCCCAAAGGAAAGTCCAAGTTATTAATTATTATTAAAAATTTTGTAAAAAAATAAAATTAGTTAAAAAATTTCTCTAAGTAAAATGTTTGCTCAAAAATAATTTAAGTTCTGAAATTCTAAAAATTCTTAGAGAAAATTAGTAGAAATGTAACCCATAAAAAATTGAGGATTTCTATATCATTAATTTTAATGGAATTTAATTCAGAATAATTAAAATGTTAACAAGGCAATAAACAATTATTATTAGAAAATTTTTTAACAAAAATTGAAATTAATTAAAAAATTCATTTCTTAATAAAAATTTTGCTCAAAAATAATTCAAGTTCTGAAACCCTAAAATACTCGAAAAATGGCCATTACAATTTATGAACAAAGCGCTTTTTTCTCAAAATTTTGTTAAATTAAAATACTGTAATTTTTTTGAAGTTGGAATTCATAAAATGTTTAAGCCGATTTTTGCTGCATAATACAAATCTTATTCCCTTTTACTCTCTTCTCAAAAACAAAAAAAAGAGAAAATTAGGAGAAATGTAACCCATAAAAATTGTGGCTTTCTATATTATTAATTTTAATGGAATTTTATTCTGAATATTAAAATGTTCAGAAAAATTAATTCAACATAAAAAATTATTATTAAAAATTTTGTAAAAAATGATAAAAAATTCATTACTTAATAAAATTTTGCTCGAAAATAATTAAATCTGAAACACTAAAAATCCTCGAAAATTGTCTTTACAATTTTTGTAAAAAGCGGCTTTTTGTCAATAATTTTGTTTAAATGCTTGTAATTTTTTATGGGAATTCGTAAATTGTTTAAGTTGATTTTTGATGCAAATTAAAAATCCTTTTCCCTTTTATCTCTTATCTGTGAAAAGAAAAGATGAGAAAATTAGGGGAAATGTAACCCATAAAAAATAGCGGATTTCTATACCATAAATTTTATTGCAATTTTATTTCGAATCATTAAGATGTCTTCAACGCCGGGAACAATTATTATTAAAAATTTTATAAACAAAAAATTAATTTTAAAAATTTATACCTTAATAAAATTTTTGCTCAAAATAATTTAATTTCTGAAACCCTAAAATTCACGCGACCATTCCAATTTTTGAAAAAATAAAACGATTTTCCCTAAAAATTTAAATTAAATTAAAATACATGTAACTTATTTTTGAATTTGGTATTCATAAAATGTTTAGCCAATTCTGTTAAATAAAAATTATGTTCCCTTTTGCTCTCTTTTTGTGAAAAGAGAAGATTAAGAAATTTAGGGGAAATGTAAACCATAAAAAATTGAGGATTTCTATATTATTAATTTTTTTAATGGAATTTTATTCAGTAGAATCATTAAATGCATATCAGAGCCAAGAACAATTATTATTAAAAAATTGTAAACAAAAAATTGAAATTAATTACAAAAAATTGAAATTAATTTTAAAACATTCATCACTTAATAAAATGTTTTTTCAAAAAAATTTAAGTTCTGAAACCCTAAATAAAGCCATTTTCTCTAAAAATTTTAATTAAATTTAACTGCTTGTGTTATGGGGGAATTGACAACTGTTCCCCTCTGGGTCCAAAAAGCTTCTCTGGGATATAAAACCTATCCTAATTCCCCAATCAGTGTTCATTCGCCCCGATCGGCCCTGGGTTAGTTGGTTTGGGGGAGGCCAGCTTCCCAACGGCCCGGCCGAGGGCCAGCCGCCCCAATTCCCAATATTCGCCAATAATTGTGATTTCCAACTGGATAAAATGATGTTAATATTCCAATCGACCAAAATCCTTCAAATTCTACCCGAACTGAACCCCGCATTTAATAGCTTGTAACTTTTTTTAACGGAATTAATAAAATTTTAAAAAATGCCAAATTGTAGACGGTACTTTTTCATTTGATGGGTATATCGTTTTCATATAATGACAATTAATTCTTTAAGATATAAACAAAAAGTTAATTTAAGTAATAATGGGAAATTGAACATTTGGCAAAGAAAATATAAAATAATGTAAAATAAATATGTCGAAGAACAGATTATCGGAGGACGGCGGAGGCGGAGGATGATTTTGGACCATATTAATTTACCTTTGTGCATTCATTTCCTTTATCATCTTATCAATTTTTTTATCAAAGTGGAGGCCAAAATACAAATTTGGTTGATTTTTATATTCCCCAAATTTTATGAATTTCCCCTTTTTAATAATGGAGTAGAGTGTGGGTTTTTAGCCTTTGTTTTATTTGGGTAAAAATGAATGTTCTTTTCAATTCCATTTTATTACGACTGATGCAATAAATTTACTGATATTTATTCCATTCAACAAAATTTTACATGGCCATAAAAATTTTGAGGGAATTAGTGGGGAAAACATGCGAACATTTTTTGGTAAAAATGGAGGAAGAATTAAGGGGGAATGGGTCGATTGGTTGATGATTTGAATGTAAATTTTGATGGTAAAATTGAGTACTAAATTTTATTATAGGTGGGTCATAAAATCGAGCAAAAATTGGGAGTAAAATGAAAGAAAAATAAAAATCAAGCCCTAATTGGGTCCAAAGAAAATGGAAAAAGCACATGAAATCGTTGTGATTTTTTTTAAAGGATTTGTTCAAAATGGCATATCAAAACTAAAAAATTTTGGAATTTTAAGAAAAATTTTTGATACAAAAATTCATTCAAAAATCAGTTAAAAATTGTAAAGAATTTAAAATCTTTTTTAAACAATTTTTAGAAACCATAAACTTTTCTTAATAAAAATCAAAATAAATAAATTGCTTAATTAATAAAAATAATCAAATTTAACAAACGAGTTCACGGATCATTAAAAAAAAAATGCAAAAATAAAAAAATATATAAATTGTTAGAAATTTACTTAATAAATGTGTTTTTTAAATTATATGCGCTATTCAATTTTCAATTAACTTATTAGTAAATTTTATTTTTTGAGCAATGGATTCAGAAAATTTTAAAAATATTGTAGGTCAAAAACGCAAAAGCATGAGAAGATAAATAAGGAGTGAGCAATTGCCATTGGGCCTGGCAATGAATGAAGCAATTGAGCATAATTTCCACCGGATTTTTATGGTAGATAGTAAAATGATTAATAAGTAAATTTTATTAGAGGCTGGTCATAAAATTCAGTAAAATGTAGGTAATAAAAAGGAAAAAAATCAAGCCAAAATTTTGCCATGTGAGCACAAAAAAATCACATGAATTCCCATGCTTCTTAAAAAGATGAAATTGTAAATAAAAATATACTTTTTATTTAGCAAATTTTACTAAAATTTTTTCTTTCTATTTTATAATTTTTTCTTATAATTTAAAATGAATTCGTTTATCATGAAAATTGTAAAAAATTTACAATTTTAAATTTTTTTATAACACATAAAATTTTCTTATTTAGGAAATTATATAAATTATAAAATTTCTAAGTGCTTATAAAAAGTATCAAATCAAAATTGACACGAGTAGTAAAATATTAAATTTAAAAAATATAAAATCACAAAAATAACTCTATTTTTTTTCTTTACTCTATCTTTTATTTTCAGAGAAGAGAGCACAAGAGAAGAAGTTAAAAAGATATGGGGAAAAGGAGAAAATTTATTATCTCTTTGAGCTCTTTGTACTGCAAACCATAAAGAAATCTTTCATTCTTTTTTAAATAAATCAACCAAATTGTTTAATTTGTGCCTTTGATTGGTTGGTTATGTTTATTGAGGGCCTTTTTTGAAGACCCCATATCAAATTTTTGGGCATCCCATTTTTATGGGACTAAAATTGCGAATAAATTTAAATTGTAATGTGTGATGAAATTCTAATTGTGGATAAAAATTTTATTTATTAAAATTATTTATTGTGAATATTAATAAATGATTGATAGAAATATTAATTAAAAATTTGTAAAAAAATATCTTCAAAGTAAAATCATTTTTTCCAATAAAATCATTCAAATTATTTCTTCACAATTTTTCTTCAATTCCGGTGCCATCAATATTATGACTCCATATTTGACGGTGCCACCATGATTGCTGCTGGTTGTGTCCCCAGAATTGGTGCTGGATGTTGTGCTGCCATATTTCTTTGTTGTGCCTCAACAACTGCACAAAGACGGAGTCGTTCCAATTCATATTTCTCATTTTTGATGAATTGCCATGTATCATAGAAAACAATAAAGAGGAAACCGCCAATGAACAAACCACCGAAGCTTCCGATGCCGCCCAAAATCCAATCGTCAAAATCTTTATTTCCAACGAATTTGTACGCTGTGAGGGCAAGCCAATTGATTATTGTAAATGCTAAATTGTGGAAAAAAAATAATTCATCACTATACCCAATTTAAAACTGACGTTCTACATTCCAAGCAGCTATGGCCTCATAAATGGCACAATGCAGGGAGGCAATGCATACAACACAGGCGAGCACAATCAAAGTTATTAATATTAATCCCTGGAAAGGATTGGAAAAATATAATAATTTGTAATTGAAAATTTTTTAATATTAAAATTTTTTGTCACAAAATTATTTGGAATTATATTATTTTTGGCGCTGAAATTATTTTTTTCACAAAAAAATATTTATCAATAAAATAATTATTTTGCCTTCCAAAATTATTTTTGTATAATCAAAATTTTTTTTGTCATTCCAAAATTATTTCTACAATTAAGAGAATGAGTTTTGAACCCAACTATCCCTAAATTTTTAATGATAGCACCTGAGCAATCAAATAGGGAAAATAAAATTGAGAAACCCGACGCAAATAGCCAACAATGGTAAACAGATGGGTCACAATGGTGAGAATGTGGCATATAATCACCCAGGCTAGTGCATCACGGTCTTTGGGATTACGAGAGGCAAGATATTCGAGTATGCCGAAATAGGCGGAAACGAATAGAATTGAGGGAATGATGAGCACAATGGAGACCTGTGAAAAATAATTAATTAAAATTATACATTTTATAATATTTTTAAATTATTTGAATTTTCGAAGACACTGACTCAAATTTCATCGGAGAAATTTTCTTTTTAAATTTTTGAATTTTATTGGGTTAATTATTTTAATGGATTTTATGACTAAATTCTATTTTTTTAAAAAGAATGTGAATTTAATAAAATATTTATTTTTTTTCAAATAAAAATTAAAAATTTGGGATAAATTTAAAATAACTGATTCATTTAGAATAACCAGATTTTATAATTGATAAACCAAAATTAATAAATTTTTTGGTAAATTTATTTTTTCTGATTATTCATTATTAATTAATAATTACTTTATCCACTTGTTTTCGCAATGATGCAGGCAAAAGATTGGTGAAGAACATTATAAAAAGGGGAAATTAAATCAAATTTGTTTGGATTTGGATTGGATGGAAAAATTTTTCTGAGGAGCAGAGAACAGAGGTTTACTAATGTAAATCGAAGGAAGGAATGAATGAATACCAAAATTTTATAAAATAAAAGGAGCAAATATGTAATTGACTCATACAAAAATGTTTGATTAAAAATGTCATTGTTGAATGATGGTTGATGTGGAGAATGAAAATGTGGATTCAAAATACCTCGGACATGAATCATTTAAAATGGAAGATGAAGAATTTCAATTAGAGAAATGCCTTAAGAAATTTAAAAAAAAAAATTAAAAATTACACATTTGATTTTACATAAATTTGCTCTACTTCAAAAAGTAAAGATTAAAATATTTAATCTATTATTAATTAATTTATTTCAGGGAAATATAATTTAGAGAATTATGATTATGATTAAATTTATTAATTTCCCTCATTTTTACCCATCTATGTTGCTTGCTGTTTGTGTTGGCTAACCGACATTTGCAGACCCGATATTTGCAGACGAAACGGTCTAGTGCCAATGGTGGTAAAGCTGCTGCGGCATTGTTTATGGCATATTATTAGGCATAAAATTAGCTATAAAATTATTTCAAATAAATTTGCCAATGTTGAATATTGGTCGAGATATGGCCAAAAAACGGCCCAAAAACACAATTTTAATTAAACTGACGGTTTTTTGGCCATACTCGACGAATATTCAACATTGGCCAATGTATTTGATATAATTTTATCGTTAATTTTACACATAATAATATGCCATAAACAATACCGCAGCAGCTTTACCACCATTGGCACTTGCCGTTTCGTCTAAATGTCGGGTCTGCAAATGTCGCAACATGTTTGTGTTTCGCCAATTCCACCGCTGCCAGCGATGCCATCATTGGAGATAGCAGGCATGACCACGGCTACGGCTAAGCCGCGGTTAGCCGCGGCTAGCCGCGGCTACGGGCGGCTAACGGCTACAAATTTTGAAAATTTGACGGCTAAAGGGCGGCTAACGGCTATAAACCCATAGCCGCGGTTAGCCGCGGGATAGCCGCCATCCACAAATTTTCTATTTTTTAAAGAACTTTTCTTAAAATTCCCTCCATCAATATTTATTATTTTTTTAATTTACAAATTTTTGCCATTATTTTAAAATTTTTGGTAAATAATTTGCAAATTTTTCTCAGCGGGATAATTTTTTGCCTATTTTTTCTTTTCTGGACTATTTTTTAAAAATTTTTTTGACCAAAAAAACTTTTTTCTAAAATACGGCTAACCGCGGCTAGCCGCGGGCGGCTACGGCTATAAAATTTCAAAAAATAGGCGGCTACGGGCGGCTACGGCTATGAAATAGCCACGGCTAAAACGGCTACGGCTATAGAAAAATTGTAGCCGTGGTCATGCCTGGGAGATAGAGCCATTTTGATTATCACCAACCTTTAAAAAAATAAATTATTATAATTATATTATTTTAATATCTTTTTTAAAAATAATTTATAAAATTTTTATTCCTATTTATTTTACCTGATCCGAAACGATATTATCCATGCTTTCTGGTGACAGTCACGCCAAAACGATATGGGAAAATTTTTTGTGAAAACGGGTTCCGTAAAAGGCTATTTGGAAAATCCGTTCACTGATTGAGGTTGAGCTAAGGAAATGCGGTCAAATCATGTGCTTCCCATCATTGGCCATAAAATCGATGGAAGGAATTGGCCAAAATGCGAGTTTTTCTTACCCTTTCTCATTTCTTTTCCCATTCTATCACAAAATGGATCATAAATATTAAACATCAGAGATCGTACAGGTGTCCCATTTATTTGGTTCAAATTCAGTTATTGTTCAAGGCCATTTTGAACCAAATTGTAGTTAGAAATTGCCTCCAAGTTGATTGCCAAGGAAAATTCATAAAAAGGTAAACAAATAAAAACGCTCGCGATGCTGAGCGGGACGTTTTGTGGCGTCACGGTTTTGTGGCAAAAGCTAATAGCTTGGCGCCAAATGAATGCTATAGAATGTTTTTTATCACTTTGAAATTTGAATAGAGCAAAAAATTCTCTTTCCGCCCAAATAAAAAACAAATTATAAAACATAATTTTACATTTTTTAAAATTCAAAAACCTTCAAAATTGACACCATTTTTCCCAATTTCATTCAATAGTTCATAACTTTATTTATGTAGAATAATAAAAAATGATTTTTATATCATTCGATAGACAATGCATTACTCTATCAAAGCCATATAAAAACATTTAAAACGGTTCAGATTAAGATGAGTTATAAAGCAAAAACAGGTTCCCCACAAAACGGCCGGCCACAAAATGAAGGAAGCATTGATTAAATTGAGTCAGAAAAATATGAAAAAATTTTCCCAAGCTCCAAAATTGAATCGAGAATTTAAACATTTGTTTTCACATCAGCAAAATGGAGTGGTTAGATTTTTGGATGTTTTTATGATGTGCCCAACAAAATTCGATTTCTTCAATCAACTAGATAAGGTTGAGCGATTTCGAGAAAAGAGAATGGAAAAGGTAAACATTTCTTCTCTTTTTGATTAAATTTTGAACCCATATCCTCTTATTCAAAAATTCTTTATAAATTTTATAACTTTTTTAATAATTTGTTTGATATAAGTTCTTAAATAAATTAATTTTTTTATCATTATTTTAAAATTATTCGTTTGAAATTGTAACCAAATTTTTTTATAGTTATAATCAATTCAGCAGAGAATTTTAAAGAAACGAAAAATATTATCTTTATAACTCGTAAAATTTCTTTAATAATGGAATTAAATAAATTAAAAATTTCTTATTAATTATAAAAAGAATACCCCATAGTGTCACTGAGAAAAATAATAAATCTAAATAATATAAATGTATTTAAAAAAAATAAGAAAATTTTGAGGACGTCAAAAATATGCTGAAAATGTGGTACGATGGTCGAAAATGTGGCAAAATCCACATTTATATGATAAAATATGGCAATAGCAATTGAAAACACCCTGTTACAGCTGGGCTGGGGACAGATTTTTGATAAATGCATAATTTACATCCAATTTTAGTTGTGATAATAAAATTGAACAAATTTTATTATAAGCTCGCCATAAAATATAGCAAAAAGGCGTAAAATATGGAGGACAAAAATTAAGCTCCATTTTAGAGAAGGGCACACTAATTCCTTTTGGATGCTTTTAAAAAATATGTTTAAATTCTAAGCCAGCATTTCAAATTTGTTTAGTAAAATTTTATTAAAAATTTTTTCATAATATTTATGAAGCAATTTATCTTTAATAAAATATAAGCAATTTCTACAAACGATTTTTATATATTTTTTATAACCCATAAAATATTCTTAATAATAATAAAATAATTTGGCAATGATTAATGATTATATAAATAAAATAAGGCCAATGATGGGCATTGAAAAATTTAAATATAAAAAGTAAAATAAAAGTGCAAATATCATAGGAATGTAGTATTTTTAATATATTAAAAATGAAATTATTATAATATTGGTAAAATTAAATACTTATATTAATTATGATTGATTATGTCTCGGCATCTGCTGAATTATGTTTATGCAGAAATTTATTTAAATCTTTTATAAATCATAAATTATTTGCAATAAGGAAGTAAATAAATAAAAATTATTTATGACATGATTATAAAAAAAAGAATTTCAATTTTTTTTTCCAATAATAATAAAATATAATAAAATAAAATAAAAGCCATTAATATAAATAAAAATTCGGGCCATAATTTAGTCTCGATCTGATAAAAAGCATATGAATTTTGAAGTTTCTCAAAATATATGTAAATTAGTTAGATAAAATTTAAATATTTTATTAAAATTTTTTCAAATTTTTTTCTCGTAGTTCCAATTTTTCATAGAAAAAGTCATATTTTAGGAACTTGGTAAGAAAAAATGCAAATGGATTCTTTTTGGGTGCTTATCCAATAAAAAATTGGACAAAATAAGGAATAAAAACCCGGGTACCCGGGCCCGGCAAATCTGAAAAACCGGACTTTAGTATATATATTATATATATTTTAGCAATGTAGACATGGTTTATATCCCATAAATTTATTAGATAAATAAATCAATATTTAAAAATAATAATCCGAATTTTTCAAAATACATAATTTCCACTTTCTTCAAAAATAACACTTTTGAATAAAAAAAAATACATAAAACAAATTGATCAATCAATTTCAAACTCAATTAGAAGCCGCATAGTTGCTTTTTAAACTATTTAAAATTAGAGGGACACAATTTATAGTAATTTATTGAATAATAACTTTTAAATTATAGACAAACTTGAGTCGATATATTTCTCAATGATAGCAAAATTTCAAAAATAATTTCTCGTAAATGAATAAACTCTGAAATTCCTTATAAGAAAGAATTCGCAAGTAATATTGGCCAATAGAAATTTCTCAAATTATCGGTGAGAAATCTGAAAAAATTATTAAAGAAAATAAAAAAAATTTTTAATACCATAAAATTATTTATTAACAATTTTTATTTATATTTTAAATAATTTCAATATAATTTCAAAATATATCGCAGCAAAGAAGTCCGAAATTGAATTTTTAAACTGATGATCTGTCGAACATTGATTTGCATTCAGTATAAAAAATGTCAGAACAAAAGATCATCAATTTACTTAAAAAATAAATTTAAAAAATATAAATAAAAAAATAAATTAATGATTAATGTAAAATTAGTAAATGACATCAATATTGGCACATATTGATGCTTTTTAATGGGGATGGGATTTATTCAATATTTTGAATCCATCACATTCTATTGGACTAGTGGTTTTTACACAAAAATGAATGAGAACAAAATTTTTAGAGAGGAAAGAATTTTTCAAAATTGATTTTTATTCTTCGAGCTTATTTTGTTTTTGATCAAATAATAATATTTTTCACCTGATTTAATTAGTGATATACATTATTGAATGTTTGGTTTGTATCTCATAAATTTATTTTTTTAACTAAATAATTTAAAAATAATATCTTAATAATTCTTTAAAATGGCATAAAATTAAGGATCAAAAATATAAATTTTAATAAAATATATACAAATAAATAAAATTGTACTCCATTTCAAATTACTCCAATTAAGTTAAATATCCTTTGTAAATGTGGCCATCCAGCGGCTGATCGATTCTTGATTCAAATTATGGAATAATATTATATTTGAGTTTCCTTCATTGACTGCAATCATTATGCATCTTAGAATTGAGCTAAAAAAGCAATTATGCAACTTAATTTTTTTTGAAATTAATTGTAATTAATTTTATTTATTTTTATTCATATTTGTTTTTTTTTTTGTTTAAAGTCGAATTTGTGTATTTTGAAGAATTCTATTTATTATTCTTAAATATTGATTTGTTTACCAAATAATTTTATGAAATAGAAATTATTCGCGGAAAAGCCCCAATTCCAATAAAAAATGTTTTATATATTAAAATTTGTTATATTTCATTCCATATTATTTTAAATAATAATTTAATAAAACTATAATTATTTCAATTTATTGTCTTGTAATTTTCTTTAATTTCTTAAATTCTTCTGAAAATTTTTAAAAAAATTTTTTCCCCAAAAATGATTCATGGCAACAAATCTTATTTGGTTGGTTTTTTCGATTCCATTACACATCAACACAAGAATGACATTTTCAGCCAAAACATTTTGCATGCGTCAATCCTCATTGTTTTATTTTATAAAATTTTATTGTTCATTCATTCATTCCTTCGATTTACATTAGTAAACCTCCTGCTGCTTCCTTTCCCAAAAATATTTATTCGATATTTTATCTAATAAATTATTCAATTTCTACTACAAAAATGGTCTTCAATTACATTTGCTGCGGTCCATTTCGAACTCGAGTGGATAAAGTAAGAAAAAGAAGATAAAAGGAAGTGATTTTTATTTTTTCGAAAAAAAGCAATAAAAAATTAGTTAAAAAAGTCGTTTTAAAATTAGCATATTTTATGGTCATAAAAAACCTTTTCATTTGGCCATTTTCCCTTCAAAAATCTAAATTTTATTTTATTTTTTCAAGGCTTCCGCTGTGCTCGCACTTCCTTCAATGTTCCTCAATTCCATTGGAATCATCTTCTTCTATTATTTCTACTTCGGACCATTTCCTGCCACAACATTTATAATCATATTGCGTTTCTGCCTCTGCCTACTCATCTTGGTCTACATTGTGGCCAATGTTTTGACAATTGTTGGCTATTTTAAACGGATTTCTGCATTATATTTGCCCTACTTATCCGTTCAGGTTACACCAAAAATTGATATTTTAAATATTTAATTTGTAAAAAAAAACTGAATTAACTTAAAACAAAGTATACATTAATGCCAAAATAATTACGATGGTATAATAAGTTTGTCCTATCGTTCATAAAAAATATACGCAAAATTATATAAACCATGGTCAAGATTCAAGTCACAAAGAATTTTATATAGTAATTTGCCATGATTTGGTCAATAATTAAAGGGTATTAAACGGTTTAAACCAATTTAGGCTTTTGGCTCAAAATTATAATTTTTAATCCTCCCCATTCTTTCCAAAACAGATTATAATAATGCTGCTCATTGTGATACATTGGATTGTGAACATCCTATTTGCCATATTAATTGGCGGCGTTATTGCTTTTTTTGGTGGTGCTGCTGTTAGCAGTTCCAGTGCCGATGCCGATGTTGCCGCTGCTGGCACTGTAATAGGTCTGTCATATAACCAAAATACTGTATTTATCGATTTTGTATCATTTTTTTGTGTTGATAATCGGGATTAAGTTTTGTGTCACGTTGGAGTATCCAATCACAGAATGAATTACCCTATTCTAACCCTAATTATGTTGATCTATAGGAGAAACCCTTCGTTTTTCATTTTCTCAACAAAAAAGAGGATAAAATATAAAGTCGAGAGTAGCCACTTATAATGCTTAAGAATAGGTGATAGTGGCCAATTGATGGGAGTATTGTCGATTCTGTAACTGCATTCATTTGAAGACGATATAAATTTGGAAAACCTAAAAAAGTTGACCTTTATAAATTGGATATTTTAAAATTTAAATTTTTAAGATTTAAAAACTGTTATTAGTTTAGAATTTAATAAACTCAAATTTTTGAAGGAAAAAGCCCTTCTTTTTTAAATCTTTAAATTTTTCTAAAGAATTGTAAAGTCAATTTTTTTGAGAACATTTAAAGTATCAATTCCAAAATTCGTTGTTTTTTTTCTTGAGTTGAGTTATGATCAAAAAAACGAAAAATATACTGAATGTTCCTATTTCCTCAAAATAATAATTATATTTGCCCACTTTAAAGGAATTGGAATCGGTATCGCGATTCTGCATTTCATCATCAACACGGTTGTGAGCTTTGCTTGCTTGGCCTTTACGGCTTTCTTCTTCGTTGTTTTCTATGATGCTTGGCGATTCATCGAATCTGAAGAAGGCAAAAGTGGCAACAACAATCATTTGGCACACGGCGGTATCGACATTGCTCCGCCAATAATGGATGTGACACAACCGAAGATTTGAATTGAATTGATTATTATGGCCGGATGGATAATTGATAAAATGCGATGAAATTTAATTGATTCTATTCTTTATTTTTTTCTGATTAATTTCATTCCATTATGTTTTGAAGCAATAAAAATTAATGTAATAAATTTATTTCATTTTTTGATGGGTAATTTAATTTTATGCACTTTTACCCCTTTAAAATTCTATTAATTGTCTTTTTTTCTTATTTATAATTTGTTTTTCGATTCATTTCAATTTTAAGAAAAATTTCAAAAATTTATTCCAATGAATATTTACCTAATAAATTTTTAAAATTCTTTGGAAAAATTCATTGTTGTAATTAAAGTTCATTCTATTCCATTTTTATATGATTCATAGCCACAACGTTTATTTCCTTGGTATTTTCAATTCCATTTCATATAAACACATATGACATTTTCGGCCAAACCATTCATGGGATGCGTTAATTCTCCACATATTTGCTGTTTTATTTGAAATTGTTTTTTTATTCATTCATTCCTTCGGTTTACATTAGTAATCTCTCTATATCAATTTTCCACAAATATTTACCCAATAATCAAATAAATTAATTAAATTACATTACAAAATGTTCTTCACCTATCTTTACTGCGGTCAATTGCGGACTCGAGTGTCTGTACGATGACTTGAAGCCGAGATTCCCGAAATTGCCCGGCCGGGCATTCCCGGGAATGCCCAATTCCCAATAATGCCCGCAACATATACACCTTTGGATTGCAACAAAAATATTCCACTTTATCTTTCTCACTATACCATTTGTTTTCACTAGCTATGATAAATTTATAAAAATTAAAAATCCAAAGAGAAAAAATGAAAATTAATAGTAATTTCATAAAAATGTAGAAAAAAGGGTAAATTCGTTTTTAAAAAATTCAATAAGAAAATTGACAGTCATGTCAATAAAAAAACAGAGATTTTTGAGAAAATTTAAAGCAAAAAGGGTTCTCTCTTTTGTGTTCATCCACAAATTTACCATATGCCAACAATTGCAATTTTAATGGATTTTAACTTCTTTCTCAATCTTCGAGTCAATTATTTCCAACTTTTTATTTTTTCCAATCTGCTGGTGGTCTTTTTCCTTCTTTAGTTGCTGAAATTTTAGTGAAAATTTATCAAATTCTGATTGTGTAAAGTTTTTCAATTGCTCAAGTAATGCCTCCACTCCGTCTATGATTTGTCTCTTGTCAAAATCATAAAGTCCACCAAATAGTTTTTCCACTTTGCGTTGACAAGAAAAACACATGCCTGTAGCTTCAATATATTTATCTTCCGAAAAATTTTCATGAATATTTTTGCAAAATTTTCCGGCATAAAATAATGCATTAAAATATCTATTATGAAGTTTGAGTGTTTTCATTGCTTCAAATATGTCAGCAGGAAACTAAAATTAATAAATAATTATATTCAATGAAATAAATATTAAAAAAATTATGGTCTTTTTTCAAGGTTTTCAATTTTAAAATATTTATTATATTTTAAGTTCGTTTATTATTAAAAAATTAATTTTAGAATTATTTAAAAATCATTCTATACCAAAATGAAGTTTCCAAAATAAAATTTCCATTTTACATTCATTCATAATGAGTATTAAACTATCCCACCTTGATTAATTATTAAAAAATAGTTTTATATATTCTTATTATTTTTGAAATTCGTTAAACTTTTCATGTTTACAAAATCTTGGAAATTAATTTTCGGGTTCTTTTTTTAAGATTCCTATATTGATGTTGTTTATCAGAAAACTTCAACTTTTTTCAAAAAATCGAGTTTAGGTTTCGAGATATAAGCCAAAAACCGGTTTCAAAGAATGAACTTTTTCAGTTTGATCAAATAAAACTTTTTTCTTTTGATTTTTCCTTAATTTGTCAATATTCTAATCTTTTCGAGAATTTCAGCTAACAAATAATACATAGTTCATTAGGCAAAACTAAAAATGAATGGTTCTTTTATTTGATTCCTAATAAGAGGTCAAGTCAGGATTTTTTGCCGAATTGGAAAGAGAGGAGTAAGTTGGACGTAGGTCGTGAGTGCGAATCCTAATAAGGGCAAATAATTTTTAAAGGTAAACAAAAAGTTATTAAATGATTTTTGAAGTAGTGAAACCATTTTTTGTGGTGCGCAAAGGCTAATAAGACCGTGTGTGAACCGGTTTGGCCAAATGGGATAAAATGGGATAAAATGGTTTAAATAGAGAAAAATATGTGGGTATATGTTTTCGATGGAGAGAATTCCGAATTTGAGGTTTATTTTGAATTATAGCGGGTTCAAGGGTTTGAAACCGGTTGTGCACGAATTTGTTTTAAGTGTTTAAAATGAAAAAGTATTTTAAATTGTAACATAATCGACTAGGAGATATTTTTCCCTACGCCGATAATACTTAATGCCTTCCAAAAATTTTTAATCAGCGGATTTGCATCGTTAGTTATTTTGTAAAATAATATCTTGCAGAAAAATTATAAATACCTACCTCTTTCTTTTTCTCATTCCATTTCCATCTACTATCCAAAAGTTCATCCAAAAAATCGAAATTTGTTGGGCATATCATAAAAAGATCCAAAAATTTAACCTCTCCATTCTTGTGATGAGGAGCATTTGAAAATAAATGTATAATTTCTAGTTCCAATTTTGAAGCTTCCAAAAATATTTTCATATCTTTCTCATTCAATTTGATTAATGCTTCCCTAAAATCTTTCAATATTTCATCATCATCATGTTTAAATTCACATAAGTTCATTTTTCTAATATTGTGGTCCTTTACATCTAAAACATCCAATTCTTTCTTAATCTTCGAGAGAATTGTTTCCAATTTTCTGATTTTTCCAACATTTTTCTCGTTGTTTTTTTCATTCTTTCTCAATTTCTCAAATTTTTTTGAAAATTCCTCAAATTCCGACCATGAAAAATTTTTCAATTGCTGTTCAATTTCATTTAGAATTCTAATTTCCATTTGATCCTCATTTTCTTTTCTCTCATATTCTTCCAAGAATTTATTAAATAATGCCTCCACCCCGTCTTTGATTTGTCTCTCGTCAAAATCATAAAGTCCACCAAATAGTTTTTTTTCCACTTTGCGTTGACACGACGAACAAAAGGAATTAATGTAATGATGATTATCTTCTGAGAAATTTTCATGAATATTTTTGCAAAATTTTCCAGCATAAAATAATGCATTAAAATAACCGTTATAATTAATTGTGTTCATTCACAAAATTCTTCTAATTTCCAACAATTAAATTCAAATATTTTTTAAACTTTTTAGGTCAGATATCTGTAGAGATTCCCAAAACTGGCTGTAGTCACAGGGCTACAACCCATAAATGAATTTTTCATTCTTTTTTAAATAAATCAGCCAAAATTAAGGAATTTTTGCTTGTGACTTTGTCCTAAAGGGCCTTTTTTGAAGACCCCGTATCAAACTTTTCGAGTTCCTATTTTTATGGGACGAAAATTTCGACTAAGGGATTTTATCGAGAATTTTACTTTTTTCTTTACTTGTACTTTTATTTATATTATATATATATAAGCGTTTTAAAAAATATTTTACAAATAATTCATTAAATTATTTTGAATTTTTAGTACTAATTTTATGTAAAATTTTTAATTTATTTTTAATTAAATACTCCTTTATTTTATAGGTTGCAATGGCCACGTTGGAGATGACATTTTTGCGAAATATAATAAAAATTCTATTGCCCACCCAAAGTGGAGCTGATATTTCACACATTTTTTTTTAACAATGAAAGGCCATTCCATCGGGCCGAATGCATCACAGTTAATGATGAAGGTTAGGAGGAAAAAATAAATTCCATTTTTGTAAAATTTAATTTTTTAAATTTTTTTAGCAAATTTTTGAGCTGCCAATTTTGGTTTTTTTTTTAATTAAACGATTATTTTTATTTCTTTATAAATTCCTTTTATCTGAAAATTATTATGAGATGGAAAAATTTATTTTAAATTTTCCATTAATCTTCAGGTGAAAATAATATTATCATCACATTCAGGGCCAATGGGTTAGGCTGGGATTTGATTGATTAACAATGGTTACTCACAAATACTTAAGAGAAATGAAAATAATTTTGACAACCATCTCATAGGATGTAGAAACTTCATTTTTCCTGCTAACTGCAACAGACCAAAAAAAGTAATTATATATTTATTTACCAATTATTTATAAATATTTTTTCTATAATAATTCTTCACCATCTATTATTTATTTTACAATTTATTTGTATTTTATATTACAATTTAATGATCTCGTTATTTGCGTAACATAATTTTATGATAATTGCAAAAATTTGTTAAATTTATTTTTCCTTTTAGCAAAAAATTTTATGGGTTATTAAAATTTTGAATTCTATAAAATTTTATCCATTAAATAAAAAAAATGCTAATTATAATTAAATTTTACTCACCAAATTAAGCATATCTTTTTAAAAAGTTTCACAGGATATTCATGTGAATTTACGATTATTGCATGACCAAATTGTGACTTGATTTTTGTCCTCCATTTAACCCCGAATTTTTACAAGATTTTATGACCAGACTCAAATAAAATTTATTACGAAATTTTACCATCCGCCACAAAAACCTTGCTGAAATTATACATTCGTTAATTGAAAAGACCTTTTTGTCAAAGGGCAAATATGTCCCTTCTTTTGTTTTTCCCATACTTTTAACATACATTTCCCCATTCTTAACTAATGCTCAACCATAGAAATATTATCAGTATTTATGTATTATCTGCGCGAAAATTTTTTTTACTCCAAAAATCACCAATGTTACCCAAAAATTGGTCATAAGAAATTAACCCTAAAAATAGTGTTTTTCCATCATTTTACAATCAAATATAAAAAAAATGTGAATTTCAAAATTTTTTCTCAATCATTGCTCACTGGATACAATTAGGCCAGAAGTAACTTAATTAATTCGTATACAACATGTATTATTATGTATAATAAAAAATTTAATTATTTTTATTTATTTTACTAATAATTTATAAATATTTTTATTTTATTTTAATAAAAAATATTTCCATTTGCTTTTTTTATTTTTTAATTTATTTTTTTAATAATCATGTTGTTGTCAATGGCAATTTTTTTATAATTTTTGCGAATTTCTTTTTATTTATCTGTAATTTCCTTTGATTAAATAAAATACATTAATTAATTTTCTCCATTTAATTATAATTCATTTTTAATTAATTTAAAATTATTAATTGTAAATTCTCCTTTTAATTAAAGTTCAATAAATAATTAATCAATTTTAATTTCAACTTTTATTTTTATAACTCATAGAAAATAAAATTGTAATAGTATTAAATTTGTTCCGAAAAATTGTAAAATATGATAGATGAATTTATATGGTAAAATTGAGTAAATTTTATTAGAGGCTGTTCATAAAATCCAAAAAAATCATGTAAAATAAGGAGGAAAAGATCGAGCCATTTTGGCTCGGTGTTCAGAAGCGAAATTAGATACTTCTCAAATGATGTGCTTAAAAAATTAAAATTTTATCATTACTCATAGTAAATTGATTTATTCAAACTTATGCCATTATTTCACAAATTTTTCTTATAATTTTTAATCTGTTTGATTTTAATGAATATTTTAAAATTTTTTAAAATTTTCAAACTATTTTATAATCCATAAATTTTTCCTAAAAAGAAAGTAAATAAATTTAAATTTTGCAATGGTTATATAAAAATAAATTACCCGATGATTTTCGATAAAAATTTAAATTTAAAAAATAAAATGAAATTGTCAATACATATAGGAGAGGAATAAAAGAATGGGCATATTGCAATAATTTGAAAATTTTAAGAAATTTTTTACAATAAATATATTTTTTTATAACTCATAAACATTTCTTAATATGGAAATTAAATAAATTTAAAAATTTCTCAATAATTATAAAAAAGCATCAGAAATCCAAAAAACTAAACTATTATTTGTAAAATTAAATATACATCTATGAAATTTGATTGATAATCCTCATAAGCCACATTCAATTTTATTCAATCTCATAAGTAGAATAATCACCTATTAATGAGCATTACATTCAGGAAAATTGGGAGAACTGTAAAAAAGTAAGAGAAAAGCGAGTGCTGAACAGAGGCTGAATTTTACAAATTTTTTATTTATACTAATTAATAATCAATTAATCTATAAATTTAAAAAAAAATGAAAATTTTTAAATTATTTTTTTAACCCATTTAAATTTTCCCGACAAGGAAGAATATAAATTTAAAAATTTATCATTGATTATAAAAATTGATGAAGAAGAAAACATCCTTCAGAAAAATAATTAAAAAATACAAATATATAAATAAATGTAAAAAAAATTTAAATTAATTTTCATAAATAATTATAAAAAATGAATATTAATATAATTTACGATTAAGCACAAATTCGTTTTTAATCAATACCAGCAGTCGTAGACCTCTTTGTTTTTGAGCCTTAAGTTCAGAAAAATTTTAGAATATGCGCTAGGCAAGCAGAAGAATTAAAAAATGAATGGGCATTTATTTGCCTATGTTCTGAAGCAGGATTTTTGGCAATTGCATAATTTTCACAGGATTTTTGGGGTATTGAAAAAATAATTTTTTATTGTTTTAGTCATAAAATTCAATCAAACAAAAGTGAATCAAATAAGGAAAAAAATTCTAGCCATATTTTGTCTTTGATCAGAGAAAAAAGCATATGAATTCCCTTTAAATATTAAAATTCAACAAGATATGCTTAAAAGTACATAATTTTTGTTTTTGTCAGATTTTGTGGTGGTGAAAATGAGAGTAAATTTTATTAGTAAGATGCAGAGCTGTGTCTTTCATAAAACTTGACTCCGACTCCGACTCCGGACTCCGTCCTTTCAAAAATTTAGCTCCGACTCCGACTCCGGACTCCGGGCTTTCCAATTTTTGACTCCGACTCCGACTCCAACTCCGGAGTCGTTCTAAAACTCGACTCCGACTCCCGAGTTTGACTCCGTAGAAATTTTTTTTTAAGTAATTTCGATTTGGCTCCAGGGCACTTTTGTGTAAAATTAACATCTATTTCCGAAAATGATATAATTTCGGTATGAAAATTTCAATTTTAGTCAAAATAAACCAAAAAAATTTAATTTAAAAAAAATTGAAAAGGGAAATTTTTTAAAAAATTAGGTGAAAAAATACAATTTTTTAAATAAAAATCCGGAGTCGACCGGAGTCCGGAGTCGCTCCAAATTTTTGACTCCGACTCCGACTCCCAACTCCGACCTTTGAAAATTTTGACTCCAGCTCCGACTCCCAACTCCGACCTTTTCAATTTTCGACTCCGGACTCCGACCCTTTCAATTTTCGACTCCGACTCCAGCTCCGGAGCGGAGTCGGAGTTGGAGTCGGAGTCGGACCCAGCTCTGGTAAGATGTAATAAAATCCAGCAAAAAGAGGGGGTAAGCGGATAAAATAAATCGGCGATTAGAGAAATTGTACATATAAATTCCCTTCAAATAACTAAAAGATATTTTAAATTAGTTAGTCGAAATTTAAAATTTATTTATTAAAATTTTTGCCTTTATTTTATAATTTTTTTCCTATATTTATAATTATTTCAGCAGAAAATTTTAAAGAAATTAAAAATATTATCATTTTTTAAAACTCATAAAATTTCTTTAATAATAAAAATTGAAAATTTTCGTACATATTTTGGATTTTTTTGTACATATTTTCAAGTTTTTATACATATTTTATGTCCATATTTTGGACTTTTTATTTACATAACTATCTGAGCCCTAGTTATTATTATTAGTTATTCATTAATTTAACTTATTGTATCAGTATAGGTTTATAAAATAGTTGGAAAAATTGAAATTTCCATATTATAATTCATTCGAAGCGGGTCGATGAGTTGATAACGAATCTGTAATTTATTTCACATTAAGCCCAAAATTAAAAAAGTTATGGCCATTTAAGTCAGACAGTTCAGGTTAATAGCTTATAACATTTTAGGCAATATAAGGAAGAAAGTACTTTTGAAATTTTTTTTTCACAATCATCCTTATATTATTGACGAAGAAATTGATATCCTAATTTCTGAATGGCATTTTACAAGAATCTTAAAAATTTATTTAAAAAATAATTTGAAAAATAAAAAAAAATTTGATGCGTGAATTTCAATTTTTACCTATTTTAATTCTATTTATTAACAATTTTTTATTTACATTTTTCTGTTCGCGTGTCTCTCGGCACTTATTTTAAAAATCAACGAAAAAAACAGATATTAAACTCTAACTTTAATAAATAAGTTTATGGGATGCAGAATTTTGTGAAAAATTACGTAAATTGTTGTAATTATCTCTTTAATAAATTTTTATTTCTTTTTAATTTTTAATTAAACAAAATTTTTTAAAAGATCAATTTTAAACCTTAGTTATTCTTTTTATCTATAATAATTATAATTAAATTTTCAAGGGCGCCAGCGACTGTTTTTGTGGCTCATTGGCTCATTTCATATTGGCCAGAGGTACAAAAATACGGGAATGAAAATGAATGAGAGTGATTCGGTAGTGGCCTGTGTCCGAAAAGCCGTCCATATTGCGGCAATTTCAGTGCAAAAACACGGGGCACAGGCATGGCATCATATCCAGAAAGGAAGGAAGTGAAATCAATGCTGGCCACAATGGATTGAATAAATGAATGAAATTGCAATGGGAAATAAAATAACAAAAATTACATCCAAATTTTTAAAAAAATATATCAAATATTTATAGAGCCTTGAAATTAATTTTTTATTTTTTATAAAAATATATTTTTATAAATTAATTGAATATAGAATAAATTCTCAATTATTTAGCTTTAAAGAATTATGTAATTTAAAATTTGCCAATTTACATTCAATTTAAATGTTTTTAGGAGGATTCATTGTGATAATTAAAAATTTTTTATAGGTGGAAATTTTATTTTTTTTATAAATTTTGATAATTATTGTTCATTCTGATCGAATATTTTTTATTATTTTACAAAATTAAATTAAAATAAATATAATAAAAACACCCAATTTTTTATGAGTTGAATTTTTCCAATTTCTTTATTTTTCTATTCTCTATCTTTTATTTTTCACAAAGAAGAGAGCAAAAGGGAAATAGTAGTTTAAAAAAATATGAGGGAACGGGAAACATGCATTTTCCCTTTGAGCTCTTTGTGTTGCAAACCATAAAGAAATTATTCATTCTTTTTTAAATAAATCAACCAAATTATTTAATATTTGCCTTGTTTGGTTGCTTATGTTTATTGGGGGCCTTTTGAAGACCCCCGTATCAAATTTTTGGGCGTCCCATTTTTATGGGACTAAAATTTCAGATAAATTTGAATAAATTGTAATGTGTGATGTGATGAAATTCTAATTGTGGATAAAAATTTTATTAAAATTATTTGTTGTGAATATTAATAAATGGAATGAATCTTCAAATAAAATCATTCCAATTGAAGGTGGATTCAAAATGTCCATTCATCCAATAAATTTTATGGACGTGAATCATTTTTAAAGTAAGAAAATGAACTAAAATTAAAATTTCAACAATGCATATTTCATATTTTCCACGAATTTAAAAAATTTAAGGTGCTTATCAGATCCACCTACAGAAATTTTTCACCCTCAAAATTACCTTAAATTACCCCAAAATCGTTCAACATTAAAATGTTTTTTCATCATTTTACAATCAAATATGAGAGTAATAAATAAGTGAATTTTTAATTTATTCTTTTTTTTTAATTTTTTAAATAATTGTTAGGGCGATCGCCGTAATATTTTATCATTGTGAATAAAATTTCACTAAACAATATTTTATGGGTTATATTTCCTACATCCTGAATGTAATAATTCGCTAGAAATATGGTATAAGGAGAGATCCGCCAACAAGAACAATGTAGCACAAATCTTGAATCCCATTTTAAACATGAATTGTCGTTGAATGATTTTCAAAAAGAGCTGCTTAAATTGAAAATTTGCAATAATTATCAATTTTTTTCCTTTTAGAGTTTATTCATGAAATTTTCAGAAAATTTAAAAATTTTTTTATAACCCATAAAATTATTTTATTAAGGAAATTAAATTAACTTATAAATTTGAAATCATTCTCAAAATGTTTTCTCGTTATGCGATCATAAAAAATTATAATATAAAAAATAAAAAATGGTGAAATAAATGAATAAAGAAAAAGAATGGATTAAATTTAAATTATAAAAATAATATAATTTAAAATAAATATAAATAATTATTAGTAAATAAATATGTATATAATTAATTTTTTCATAGATAATATTTTTTGTATATGAATTATAGTACTTCTGATTTCTTCTAGGTTATCTATCTGCAGATTCGAAATAAATTTATTTTAAAAAATACTTAGAATGAAAGAAAAATTTTTGTTAAACGCAACATAATTCTGTAAAACTTTTTTCTCTTAATTGATTCATTCTCCTTTTAAAGTTTAATTTGCATCTCATAAAATTATTTGTTAAAAAAAACAATAATAAATAAATATTTCTGAATCCACAGAAATATATGTCCTAAAATGACAATCCAAAAATTAATTTTGGAATAAAAATTAAATCGAATGAAACAAAAAAATTGTTCGATTAATTTCAACATCAACTCTATTCTAAAATGATATATATTTTTAAGAGTCAACAGATCAATTCATGTTCAAATAAATACATGAATAAAATAAATTTTAAATATGTGATAGGCTTTTGTATCATTTTCCTAAAGAAAAAATTTATTTTTACTTGACCTAAAGAAGATTATTTTTATTTTCCCTTTTCATATAATGGCGAATTCGGATTGCAACCCATAAAAAATATTTCATAAAAAATCAATATTAGAAATAATAATTCCGATCTCTTCTAATAAACGTCACTAACATCAGGACAAAAAAATCGTAAATATTAAAAACAAAAAAAAAAATAAATTGTTCAATCAATTCGAGTTATTACATCAATATTAAACTGGCTCATATCCATTTTAAGCGGGTCCATGAATAACTTATCAATTTCTCCCTATTTCACCAAAAATTTTGGGGATAAAACAAATTTTTATTAAAAAGAGAAAAACTTTGCTCATTTCTTAGAAATTATTTCGAATTTCTTGACCAAATTCATTTTACTACATAAAATATCGCGGATTGCAAGGCTATGAATTTTAAGTAGAGACCGGCAAAATAGAATTTGCTGTATTGCTGTACTATATTTTTTCCCACCATAAATTTGCTGTACGTATAAGATGCTGTATAATACAGCTGTATTATACAGCATTTTCTGTATAAATACAGCAATACAGCGCTGTATTTCTTCAAAAAATCTGCTGTACGGATAAGATGCTGTATAATACAGCAAAATACAGCAATACAGCAGAAATACAGCGCCGGTTTCTAATTTTAAGGCAACAATTTGGACAAAAGTTGCTATTCTAGCTTTGCTCTACAAAACACAATTGAATGTAAAATGAACTTCAGCTAATGTTACTAAAAATGGAAAACTTTAATAAATTTTAAGGCACGAAAAAAATTTCATGAAAATATCAAAGGACAAAAATTATTTTTCTTATTTATTTTTTTTGAGCGTTTAATGTAATTTATTTTAAATTGATTGAATAAGGATTTCCTCACAAATTGTCAGAATAATTTTTAAAATATTTATAAATGATATATGGAAATAATTTTGTAATCTTCATTTAATTTTTTAGTAATATTTTAATACTATTTTTTCTTTTCATTTAATGACTCCAATTGAATTTTGCTTTGCAAATGCATTCCATAAATTTATTTGAAAACAAATTATTATTTTTAAATATAATTATAGAATTTTAATAATTGATCCCGTTTCATGCCAACAAATAAATTTAAATAGTGATTGACACACTCATCAATGTTGGCCGTTTCTCTAAAAATCAATTTCAAAATTATAGGATTTTGTTTTCATTTCTAAAAAAAATTCACTGATGATTGAAATATTAGTTAAATAAGATGATGCCGAAAATTATTTGCTACAATTATTATTTTTTGCTTAAATAATTTAAGTAAGCTATTTCTTCATTCATTTTTTAAATTTTAATTATTTTTGCAATAATTTAAATTTATTTTTAATAGAAATATTTTATGGTTTTAAAATTTTTTAAATTATTTTTTGAAATTTTTTCAAAAAATAAGCAAATTTATTCCTCTAATCAATCAAATTCGTGCCATTTAGCTAATATTAAAATTTTATTTTCATTTTTTTTCTAATTTTTGATTTGATCGGCGATATGCAACACAAATCCAAATTCCCTCTTTACAATTCTAGATTTTGATATCACTTTTTGATCCGTCTCATAAAATTATTCTAATAATATTTTTAAATTTTTATATATGACAAAACGTCTATCGAGAATTTAGATGGATTGGATCCAATAAATTTATTATTAAATAAACTAATATTAAAAACAACTATTTCAATCAAATGTTCGATATAGTCAATAAAATATTGTATAGTCATTGGCTAAATTTTAATCAGTATTAATTTTTCATTTGTTTAATCTTAAATTAAATTTAAAAATTAATATATATAACATACATACTTCATGCAAATTTAGACTAAAGAAAAATATAAACTATAAAATGCTATTTAATGCAAAATTAATGCATGGAATTTTTTTTAAATTTTAATTTTCGGAATTTTGTGGATCGGGCATTCATTTTTTAAATTCATTTGTGTTAAAATATAAGTAAAAATTGTTGTCAAATAATTTTATGAGGTTTAAAAATTTTATTTAATATTTATAATGTTATTTTTATAAATTCTCTTCGCCTTTTTTTAAATATTTAATTTAAAAATGATATTTTAAATATTTTCTTTATATAATTCTAAAAATCGTTAAAGGAAATGCATTTAAAACAGTGAAGAATTTTGTTTAAACCATTTATAAAAATTTACAAAGAGCTTTTATTATTAATAATTATTTAGTATTTTTTGCACCCCATAAATTATTTCATCAATAAAGATAATATAAAATGTACAAATTATAAAGAAATGACTTTCTGTCATTTAATTTTCTAATTTATTTTATCCATTTTTTTACTATTTCAATAATTTATTTTTCTATGAGTTATAAAAATAAAATTTAATTAATTTTCTTGTTTAGTAAATAATTTTATTTTTAATTATTTTATTCAGAGAAATCAGAATATAAAAGTGTTTGCAACAAAATTGAAGTCAGTATAGAAATTATATGCTCTGGTCCACCTTATAATTCTCATTTTCCAAATTTTTTAATTGATTTATGATTCTAATTTGTCGGTACAATAGCCATGTAAATAAAATTTAAAAAAAATAAAAATTACAAAAAAGTTTAAATTAATAGAGGAAATAATTTAGTTATGAGAGATCACCAAAAAATAATGTTGAAAAAAATGTATTTTAATTTTAAAATTTTAAATTATCTAGATTTTAAATTAAATTTATTGCAAAAAAAAGAGGATTTTAATAAATAATTTTTAAATTTTAGCTCGCCAATTTAATTATATCTTTTGAAATGAAGTATTCAATGGAATTCGTATGTTTTCCTCTGATCAATGGTTAAAATTTGATAAAAAAAAATTAAAATTTTACATGCCATTTTTTTAAAAATCATTCAATGCGAATTCATGTGATTTTTCTATGATCATGAATGTGGCTTGATTTTTGTACTCCATTTTACCTCGCATTTTATTCAAAAGATCCCCTTGTTATTAAGCAATGTATTCTGGAAATTTGGAGAAAAATAACTATAGTAAAATATAGGAGGAACAAAAATTTAAAATTTGCTATTGGGCTGAGATAGGATCATTTGATTTATGTTGTGGAAAGAAAAATTAAGTAAATTTTATTAGTCTATATTCAATTTTCATTTATTTTTTATTTATAATTTTATAACGAGTTTTCTTTCCTGCATTTCTTATTATAATATTTACAAATTTATTGTTATTTTATTTACTTTTTTAACAGAAAATTTTATAAGTTATAAAAAGATTAAAAATTTTTAAAATTTTCATTGTCTGCTGTCGAGATTGAATAAAATGGAATGTGCATTGTGAGCATAATCATTAATCAATCAAAATTCATATAAATATTAAATTTACAAATATTATATTATTTTTTAATTTGTAATAAATCTACATTATTTTATTTATGTTATTTTTTTTTATTTTTTTTCAATGGCAAATTCGTTGCAAATCCTTATATGATCATAGCCAAATTATTTTTATTTATTTAATTTCCTTGGATTTTATTAAAAAATATCAGTAATTATCAGGTTAACTTCTTGCTCAAAATTTATTTACAACATTACATTCTGCTTCCGGCTACATTTCATTCCCTTAGATAAATTTTTTCAATCAAAATGGAATTAATTTCTTTATGAAAATGATAAAATAAAATGCACAGAATTTTAAAATAAAATTGTTCATTTTTTGTTGAATATAATAATTTTGAATTTTAAAAAACAAAAATGCTTCTTCAATTGTAAATTATAATTTAGTAAAATTTGACAGTTGCATAGAAATACCAACGAATAAAAAGACAACTAAAGTGCCATGTTGAATAAAAATTCTTATCAATAATCAGAATCAGAGTCAGCATCATTTTTCCATTCAATAAATTTAAGAAGTTCTTCCATATCCACTGGCTTGAGCTGTCGATGACTTCCATATTTGAATTGCTGGAAGGCTTTCCATAGCATAATTGCACCATATTTGCCAGAATTTCCATTCCATTTAACTCCTTCTGATATATTTGTCAAATGTTTGCTTTTTGTACCTGGATGCACGCATTATTAATATTATGAATTTTTAATTTTAATTTATGGTAATAGTTCGGTTGGGGCCTCTCTTTTTGTAAAAAATGAATTTTTATTTTTGCCTTAAAATGGCTGTTAAAGTGTTTTCGAAGTCGAGGAATTTGAATCTGTCATTCATTTCATCATATATTTTCATCTTTGTAAGCTAATGCCAATTTGTACTAAGGAAATGCAAAGGGGGAACCAAGGGCATATTTGATGAAAATTTTTATACAGCCAACATAAAGCTCAATTTAAGCAATTCAATGAGCAAAATCGAATGGTACCATTTTTATTCGAAGATTTTGCGATTTAAGCAAATTATGAACCATACAAAATTTTCACTAAAAATACCTTTGGTCCCCTCCCCCTTTACATTTTCTCGGTAAAAGTTGGCATTATCCTGCCAAGATGGTAAAAATAGCAAAATTGTTGTCGGATTTGGATTCCCATCCTCAAAAATCCCTAAAAAGTTTGAGATTTTTCCGTTTGGCGTTCGGCAACTTTTGTTGTTGCACTCATCTCTGGCCCCAAACGAATTATTACTTATATTATTCTTAATTAGAATATTCATTTAATCAAACCCAATGTCTGAATCATTGCTGCTTCTCGACGTAATGCTTCATCCGAGGGTATATTCGAAAATGGCTCTACAATAATTACGCCTTTTCTTGCATTCCATATGCCAACTATACGATCATATTTTTCTTCATTTTTTATTCGCTGTTATAATGTAAATAATTTTTTTTAATATTATTTTTTTATTATCAATTGATTTTTTTCATAAATATTTATTTTAAAAAAAATATTAACTTTGTCCTCGTCGATTATTTCTAACATATGATCAAACTTTCGAAATTCTGTTCCTTTTCCAATATAAAAGATTGAATTTAAAAAGCTTGAGAATTCCAGATATTCCATTGTTTCTTCATTAGCATTTATGAGGCGGTGTTGACCAAAAGAAGAAGAAGAAGGAGAAGAAAACGATGAGGCGATATTGGCTTAAAATTAATTAACTTATTTTATTATTGTCGGAAAAATGATAAAATCTTAAACAGCTTTTTGACTTCGATGATAAAGATAAAGCCAAATCGTTTAAATATCTATCAATAAACTGGTTAAACAAACAAGAAATAAAATGAAAAGATAATTTCTAAATTATTTAGGCAATTTGGATACACTTTCATTAGGCCTCGAAATAGAGATTATATTTTTTTACATAAAAAAAGTATTTTTTTTACTCAAAGGAGAGAAAAAGTGAATGAAAATAAAAAATACTTTTTGGATATTTACTTAAAATTTTAGAGCGAACATCTATATAATTTTTATACATTTTATAACTTTTTAAGTTGTTAAATTTTTTAAAAGTCTACTTACAATTATTCACAATTGATTTCAAATGCGACGGATCAATGAGAAGATAGACATAATATTTTGCCTAAATTTGTACATTAATATTTATTTTTAAAATTATCTAATATATACCAATTGATTTTGCTTTGTATTCCAGTCCCTCGTAAATTGTGCTTCCATTTGTATCAATTCTCTATACAGATCATTCTGTTGGTTTGCTTTTCCAATAATTGACAAAAAAATCATATCATTCAGCGTTTTTGAATAATGGCTACTTTGCCACCATAGACATGCCTCTTCTGGCTCATTTTCAATTCCTCTGTAAAAATAGTACATTTCCATTTCAATAGGTCCAAAAATGTCCATATTGTTCTTCAGTTTATAAATTAACATCAATTTTAGATCGGGTCCTAAATTTTTTTAATTAAATAGAATTTAAATGCGTTAATTTAAAATGAAATATTAGAGAAAAAGTGAGAAATTCAAGTTATCTTTTTTACTAAATAATAGAGAATTTTCTGAAATTAATAAAATATTCTAAAGAAAAAGAAGACTTCAAAATCTCATTTCATAATAATTATTAATATTAAAAATTATACTTATTAAACTTTGGTGGAGTTTATCCCATTCTAATTTAAATGGCAATCGAAAGAATTTTTGTCTTTCTAATCGAATATTGACAATCTCGGGACAACCATCAATTATTTTAATATGTTGCTCCACAGCGTTGCGCTTTAATTCTTGCATGCTTGATTCAATTTGCGATTCAGACTGCTTCCTTTTGTTGCTATCGACACCATTGCCTCCTTGCTTTAAGTAAACATTTTATAATTTTAAAATTTACAAATGATATTTTTCCTGAAATAGGTTTGAGTATGTAATTTGCAATTTCTCAATGGAAAATTTTTTATATTTTTTTCATATAATAAAATATATATTCTATAATTTATTTTTTTTCATAATTGAAAGTACCGCTACCGTGTAGATGATTGTAATTGATATAATGAAGACAATAAAATTGATGTGAAATATATTTGCCATCGCCAGAAAATGGTGTAAATAAAATATTATTCAATTTTTAATCTAATAATATCAAAATAAAAAAAATGTAAAATAATTTGAAATGAAAAAAATGGCCATGGCTTTCTGGCTGGCTGCATGATGTATTGAAAAAGGCAGGCAATAGAGGGAGAAGTATTGTCCATACAGCAGTAAATTTATCTAACATTCAATTCATTCATTCTCTCCAATTTTCATTTCTCTCTGAAATTGAAAGTGGCGTATTCGTCATTTATTGATTCATTGGCCATAAAATCGATTTGGGATGGTAGTGAAAATCGGGCATTTCATTTCATCCATCCATTGGCCAATAGATTGATAGAAGAAAGTTGGGCCATATAGCTAGGCTGAATTGACTATTCTCTCCATCAAAGTCTCTATTTACCTTTCCAGCAATTTAGGTTGTGGCCTATTGGCCTTGAAATCAATGGGAGGTGATGGCCAAAACAAGCGGACGCATTGATTGAGCCAATTGGCCATGAAATCAATGGGAGGTGATGGCCAAAACAAGCGACGCATTGATTGAGCCAATTGGCCTTGAAATCAATGGGAGGTTATGGCCAAATCAAGCGGACTCATTGGCCATGAAATCGATTAGGTCTTATGGCCAAATCAGGCGGAACGCATTGATTGAATCTATGGCCATGAAATCGATTCAAGGAGATCGCAAAATCGCTCGCTTATTTCCAGATCCAACTTCGCTTTCCATTCTCATCCAATCCTCGGATTTATTCATAAATAATTTAACTGTAATTATCAGAGAATGCGGCGGTGGCACATTCATTTGTTTAAATTTCAAATATAATCGACAATCAAATTATGGGAGAAATTATTCAGCAAAAGCCGATATCCCAAAGAAAAAGAAAACTCATATAAAAGAAGGAAAAAAACGCTCGCAATTGTGAATGCAAGGTATAGAGAAAAAAAGGATTGGCAGCAGACGCGCGATGCGATTGATCCCAGCAGTAGATCTTGTGAATTGGCCAATATAAAAATTATGCAGAAAAACCGCAATTCATTTCCCTCCACCAAAAAAAATTGTTCCTTCTTGCTTCCTCCCTCCATGACATTTTAATTTTAATGCAAAAATTATTTCTGCCTTATTTGAGTAATTCTAAATCTAATTTTACCTAATATTGAAATTAGCAAGACTTCCGTTTCCACATTGCTAATTTAATTATCATATTTTTTCACAATGATAATGACTTTTATAATTTCACATTACAAGATTTGAAAAAAAGTGTCTAAAATGTTTGCAAAATGTTCAAAAATTTTCAAATTCTTTCTATTCATTTTAATCGGCTCCAATTTAATTGACGAAATCAAAGGTGTCAAAGAAAAGGATAAAGAGGAAAATTTTAAGAAAATCAAAAACTGTGTCGAATCTTTGAACAATCATAAATTAGAATCACTGAAGGAAGGCTTGAAGCTGCTGGAAATTAAAAAAAGGAATATGGTGGAGTATTCGAAGGTTCTCTAGCAATTAATTTTAATTTCAAATTTTATTAATTGAAAATTTTTTAAAATTCATACAAAAATAACCTGGGTTTAGATTTGTAATAAATTTATTCAAAAAAATGTATAAATCGATTATTATTATGATAATAATTTCTTCATATTTGTAAATAAATTTTGAAAAATAATTCTTTTTTGTAGACTCGCGAGAAAAGAAAAAGTGTTATTGAGGAAGTGAAACATGTGTTTAATGTTGTAATGTTATGCACAAATATTAATGAAAATTTCGAAAATATAATGAAGGAAGAAGCAGCACAACTTTGCAATAAATGTGAATACAAAACGATCGAATTATTTGAAGCAATTAATGAAGATAAATTGGATGCGATAATTGCAAAAAAGGACGATATCGAAAAATTAACGAAATTATTGGGTCCGAAAATCGAGGTGAAATTCTGGTAAAAATTTTGCCCGATTCTTTTAAAATTCACTAAAAGATTATAAAAAGCCTATTTTCTCAAAATATATTAATTTCAAATATTTTATTGAGGTTTTTAGAAGTATTTAGATGCAACTGAAAATTAAAGAATAAATTTTCATAAAATTTTTTTAAAAATTCTCCTGAATGATAAAAACTGAAAAATAGTTACCGGTAAGTGATATTTTTACTATCCTAGCTATTTTCACTTTCTCTTGAAATTAATCCAATCTACTATAATGCGATATTGATTTGGGATAGTGCTGGGTTTTTAAAGGAAAAGCGACAGCTACTGCTGAGACAAACACAAAATAATCAGCATGATGTTGATGGTATCGCTAAAGCAAATTTGGAACTATTATTAGAAAAAAGCAGGAAAAAACTAGAAGAAAAAATAATGGTACCAAAGAAGTATATAAAAGAAATAGAGGAAATAAGGAAAAACGGAAAGCCCTTCACTATAGTCGAACTGAAAGAATTTTTGGAGAAAAAAGCCCAGCAGGAAAAATTAATAAATGGAATAGAAGAAAAATTGGAGGGAAAAGAAAATAAACCAAAAGAAAAATTGGATGCAAGTGAGGGCGAGAAAAAGATAGACGGAAATTTTGGAACAGCATTTGTTGAACAACTTGTTCAACCGGAAAAAGTTAGTGGAAAGAAAGTGACATTTCTAAATGCAGTGGATATAAAAAATAGAGATAAAGTCGAACCAACACAAGAAGCAAACAAAAATGCTTGGAAAATGTAAACAATGTGGCATGTAAAAATGTATTTTAAGGAAATGTATTGAATTTTGTTTTTCCTTTCAAACTTTAAATTTTTTCTATTTCTAGTATACTTTATGATATGTGCTTTATCCTTTATCTATTCATAATTTTCATTTTTCTTATGTGGTTAAAAAATTCTTTTGGTTTTTTATTAAAAATTTTATGATGTGCTGACAATTTTATAAATATTAATTATTTAATATATTTTTGAATGGAAAATGGGAAAAAATATGATTTTTATGTCCATACCATAATGATAATCAATTAATTTCTAAAAAAAATCATAAAAATTTTAGATATTATTAATTCTATTCAACACGAATAATTTTCTAAAAATTAGTTGAAGATTTGATAAGCCAAAAAATTATAATAACAATCTAAAATCATAAAAATTTTATTTTTCTAACACATAAAATAATTATTTTAAAGAAATTAAAAATAATGAATTTTAAAAATAAATAATTTATAATAAAACCACCAATCATTATACGATATAAATATTTATAAAAATTAAATAAAATATTAGGGATTCGTGCAGACTGCAGATTATCAACAAATGAAAATTGGCAATTAGGTGGTATTTGATGTTAATTTGAAAATGAGTTTGACATTTGGATATTTTTCCCACATTTTTGTTACATTTTATCCTTTTTGATTTAATTTTTTTTCGACCATCATCTTTTTCATAGATGTACATAGATAAATTTAATTTTTTGTGAGTTTTTGATTTGTCCCAATATTATTGTTTATCGTCTTTACAAGTAACCTTTAATATTGGTAGCGGGGCGAGAAGGACCTTTGCAGGGGTCCCCGTGGGGACAGGGGTAAGCCAAAAATTTTTAAAAGTTCTTATTTTCACATAAAAAATTTACTGAAGAAATATTTACTAAAACTTCAATAAAATTTAGTACCATCTTGTTTATTTTATTAAAATTTATATTTTTTTGTTGGGAATGAATTTAGGTAGATTTTTAAGAATAAAAAATTTTATTTTTAATATTAATCAGTTTACCTTATAAATTTATGAGTTGCAAACCAAATACTTAATAGGGAAATCCTCTTTTCAAAAAAATGATTTAAAAATTAATTATGCAATTTTTTAAAGGATATTTTACACTTCCCAATAATGCAAAATTTTTTAGAATTGTTGCTTTATTGTTGAGCTTAAGACCAAAGAAAGTTCTGTTTCTGGATTTACCCGGGGAAGTAATAATTTTTAATTTTAATTAATTTGACCATATTATTGCATTTAATTGTTTCTCAACATTTGCTTTATCTAACAATCTTTAAATGAATTCCACAATACAATGAATTAAATATGGAAAAATAATGGGGTTTTTACAATCCCATTCCATCAATCCAATTTTCTTTTTCATCATTCATGATTCATTCTTGTTCGCGAATAGTTTCAAATCCTCCTCCCACAATTTTTTTGTGATGGGCTTTGTTTTTGAACATTGTTTGCATTGTCAGTTGAGTTCACCAATTCTGTGACCTGTTTTCCTTTCATTTTATGAATTCCTTTACTATCGATTCCAGGCAATTTACCAAATGAAATGCCCTCGGTTACAATGCCATCGGAAAATGTTCCCATTCAATGGCATTAACCTTATCGGTCCTTGTGTCGGTGGCAATTTCTTTTTTATTTGCCGGATAAGCAAATTTGATATAGAATTCAGGAAAATTCCGTCCACAATTTTAGTGCGATATTTTTCACAAATTTCTTTTGCCTCCTTCATAGAAGAAAATTTTTTTGGTCATTTTTCTCCTAAAAATAATTTTCAATTAAATTTTCATTCAATTCCGCGCAAATTCAATGATTTTCATTCTTGGATAAGTTGAATTGTAGAGAAAATTTTAGACTTTCAAATTATTGTCTCTTTAGTCAGATTGGTATTATTTCTCCGCTATGAATTATTAGGAAATGAAATTGAAGAAATGATGTTTGATGGCATTTCAGCTCTTTTTAAAGACCAAATTTTGGCAATGGATTATGGATCTAATTCATTGTTCCCCTCAGCAGGAATTTGGCCAAATGGGCTCACCCAAAAATGTGGATTCTAACTTTCAGGACAGCGATTCGATTGGTTCATTGAATGGCGCCAGTCAATCCTTCAATTTTCCCTAAAAACCAATCCCATTTTGTGCCCATCACTCGTAGTCATATGAAACTGTTTCGAGTGAATTTTGGTATGCCATTTGGTTGAGCGTCATTGATGATGAAGGAGAATGGAAACAATCTTACATTTTTTTAAATTATTTTTTTATTATATTAATGTAGGGACTAATTTTTATCTCAGCTTAAAATAATGTTATTATCAACATAATAGAAATGGAAAATTTTATGTGATAAAAATTTTTTTATTTAAAGTTTTAAAACACGCATCTTTATTTATTTATTAGTTTTATTTTTTGCAATAAAATGGAAATATTTAAATTATTTCTCAAAATTATTTGTTTTTTTTTAAATTTATTTTTAAAGGCGATTTATTCAAGAGGACGATTCATGAAGCAAAAAATGAATTATAAATATCACGGTTTGTCTGCTGCTGGTGCATTCATTTTTCCCAAAATAGTCTATTTATTAAAAAAAAATTCTAGGAAAAGTGAAGAAAAACGCATTGGATGGTAAAAAACGGATTGTTTTAAGACTTTTGATTTGATGGACCACAAACTTCATTAATATTTTTAAGTATTGATATTGACCAAAAAATATTTTCCAGATTCCACAATGTATGATGCTTTTAAACAAATTTTATCTATTCACTCCAAGCTAATATGAGCCATTCCATTACCTTCCTTTTGCTCATTTGGATGCCGAGATTTTTCCAGCCAGCCTCATCAATTCTAGTGTATTTCTCTCAATTTTCTTTCTTTTTCCATTTCTTTTGCCAATGAAATTGTTGTCCGCCCTATACTCCCCTCCTTTATGTCCCTTATTTCTGTGCCATCTTTTGTGTTGGCATTTTAAAGCGGAGGCGCTAACAAGGCAGAAAAAAGGCGACAAAGTCGAATGTTGGACAAAAGAATGGCCATAGAGTGGAAATCGTGAAAAAAGCTGGCAACCGCGCCGGCGAGTTGCTGCCGGAAAATGCCGTCACATATTCAACAAGTGCCCCTTCCTCCAAACAAAAAGTCAATCCCTGCTTATATGTGTTTGTGCCAATTTTTAAAAGGTCTCCATGCACGCTTTTTGGTGGCGTCAATGGGGGCTAAATATTTTTGCTCTTCTGGTCTGGAGAAATTTTCCTGTTATAATTTTGGGACAGCGCATCTTGTTTCTAGTATTTTCTGACTATAAATATTTAGAAATTAAAAAATGACAAAAAATGCAATAAACTGATAATTTTTAATAATTCACTTTTAATGGATGCACTCTTTTATAATTTTAACAAACGAGTTAAAAATTTATAAAAATTCCTTTATAAAATTTAATTATTATTTAAAAGAATCATTAATAATTAATGGCTAATAAATATGTGACAATTCCCACAAGGCTTTTATTTATTCCCTTTTTAATCCATGCCAAATCTCATTTTTCACTGAACTTCCAAAAGAAAGGATAATGTGGCCAAATGTGCTTTTGATTGATGCTTATCTAATATCTATTTCCCGTTTTCCATTCTTTTGTTTCTTCTCTCGGAAGTGTCCCCGAGAGCATAAGCTTTTATCGGATTTCCAACAGCAGCCGCTTTTAACGCCATTGGACACTTTATTTGCCCATGCTTTTTGTTTTTTCATCGCATTTTTTACACCTCAATGGCCAATAATATTCCCTCTTTGATTGTTTTTTTTTTTGTTTTTATTGACTAAAAATTATTTTATTATTGATTGAAAATCGAAATTAAAAAATTAAATTAAAAGTTATAAAGATTTTGAATATTTAATCTTTTTTTAAATTTATTTTTTTATAATAACGCATCAAATTTTTTTTTTCATATTTATTAGAAATTCAAAAAATTATTCCATTTTATATTGAAATAAATTACAATTTATTTTATGAGTTAAAATTTTTTTATTAAAATTTTATAATTTTTCTTTAATTTTTTTTTAAAATGTAAAATTTAATACAGTATACTTAATTAACAAATTTAGATTAAATTTTCTTACATTTAATAAATCTTATTTTTTGACACAAAATTTTGCCTTTTTGTCTTATTTTATGCCTCAATTGCTATATTCCCCATTTATTTTTCTTTTTTTGTAGAGTTTTTTATTGATTACAAATCGAAATAAATTACATAAAAAAAACTAAAATTATAAATTAATTTTAAATCTGAGTAAAATATTTATTGTTTTTTTTTTATTTATTTATTTATAGTTGCACGGCAATTTCGGAGATTTATTTGAAATTCATAAAAATTAACGAATTATTTATTTGCTGTAATATAAATATAATTTTATGGGTTTAATTTAAATCCAAAAATGAAAAATTTAATCATGTTCAAATTTGTCATTTTTAACGTTATATTTTACCATCCAAAATTAAAAATAAATTTAATTCTCTCCTGCCAAGGCACATTATTAATTTTTTCATCACATTTTTATAAAAATCAATGGCCTATACTTAATTATTAATATTCTTTTTGTCTTGTTTTTTGTATTTTTTTAATAAAAAAATGAAGTATAAATAAAAAAATAAAATTAGAAATCAATTGTAAAAAATATTTTGAATATTTTGTTTATTCTTTTTTAAGATTTGTTTATTAATTTTGTTCGGTCCGTGGGTTAACATTTATTTGAAATTCAAAAAATTATTCTAAATTTATTCCTATAATTACAAATAAATTTATGGGTTACATTTTTTTAAATGATTTTTTATCTTAAGCGGAAAACGTTTTATTTTAAAATAAATTTAATATTTTCTACCTTTTTTGTCTTCAATTTTATTTTTAATATTAAAAATAATTTTATTTGTTTTTTATATGTTTGTATAATTTTTTAATCAATTTTTAGATCATAGAAAAATTCATTCCAACAATTTTATTTTTTTGTGAGAAAAAAATTTTTAAATAATCTGTTTCAAAGGAAATTTTTCACGAGAGAAAAATTTAAATTATTTACTTTTAACAATCTGCAGATTTTTTAAAAAATTGTTTTAATCGATTCTAATTCTCAAAATTTTTTAATTTAAAATTTTATTACAATTTTTACACCATTCTTGAAAAATATTAATTTATTGTTCCCATTCCAAACCATTTATTTTTTTTTTTCATTTTTTCCACTTTTTGCCCTCAAAATTTCATCTGGCACATTTTCATCGGACCACCAGCAGCAGCCAGAGTCGGCCTTCAAATGCGGCTTGGCAAATATTTACCCAAGCAAATGATGCGTCCTCTTCCTCCCTTTTGCGCCCCAGTGGCTCCTCTAATGGGAATGAAGCAGCTGGAAGAAGAGAGGGCAAAAGGAGGAGGAATATGTATAAAGCCTACACCGGCTGGCTGGCTGCTTGAAAGGATGAATAAGAGAGAAAAAGGAAGGGAAGAATGGAAAGGCCAAGGGCGCATTTTGAGAGCAAAGCGAAAAGCCATTCCTTCCCTTCTCCATTTTTCCCCCTTCTTCAATGGCCGCACAATTTTTTCCCGAATATTGATAGGGGCCCGACGGCCTCTTTTGTATAACAAAGCATATCCCAGACCCTCTTATCGACTTATTTTTTGTAAATTAGGATCACAAAAAATGGGTACGAAAAATGGCGCGCTTAAAAGACGCGAGACAGACTTTGATCTCTTCAGTCTTATTAATTTTTATTATAATTTTCGATTTAAATATTTCAAAATTTAAAATTCATAAATTTAGAAACATTAATATTATTAACTTTACGAATATGAAGAAATTGAGTGATTTTTATAGATGAAAATATTCTGTTATTTTTAAAATTATTTTCGCCACTCTAAATACAATACATAATGACCTTTTATTCCATATTTTACATATTTATATTAAATCGCAATAATTTTTGCCATAAAATACTTTAAAATTTTCGATAACAAATATATTATTTTATTTAATTTTCTATTATTGAAAACATTTATTGAGTAAAATTTTTGAATTTAATTTTAGTATATAATTTTAAAAATTAAAAAATTCAACTCATAAATTAATCTGCTTACAAAATAATAAATGAAGAAATTGTTTGAAAAGGATAAAAGCAAAAATCAAACACCTCCATAATATAAAAATATTTAAAAATAATTTACTAAAAAACTAATAATTGATTAAAACATTTTCCCATTATTTTTAAAATCATTTTATACATCTTAAATTATAAGGGAATAATCTTTTAATTTTAGTTTTATATCATTCAAAAAAGTGAAAACAGTTTCTTTTCTTTTCATCATGGTAAGATCCTTTGCTAACTTTGATAAGAAATATTTTTATCTTATATTTAATTTATTTGTTTATCAATTTTTTTGAAAATGAATGAAATCATCTTTTAACTTTAATATTTAATTGTAGTCTTAAAGTGGAATAATGATAGAAAAAAATTATTTGTTTAAATTTAGATAAAAATAAAAAAATTAAACTCATAAAATAATTTTATGAAAAAATTAATAAATAAAGATAGAATTATTTAAAAGAAAAAGAGCTAGAAGTCTCCCTCCGATCAAAATATAATAAAAAATTAAAAATAATTTATTAAGAAATTAGTAATATGAGTATCATTTGATTTTGTCTCCAGTCCTAAATTAATCGAATTTATTTTTTTACTATAAATTGATAAGAAAATTTTTATCAATAATGCCACCAAAATTACCATTTCCCCATCATTTGAATGATATTAATAAATGCTATAATTTACCCATAATTTTTGGGATTGATTTTTTAAATTCTTTTTATTTTTTTTTAAATTAATTTCGCTCACTTTTGAGCGTACATTCATTTAAATTTAGGAAATTATTGCAATTTTTATTTATTATGATTTACAGAAATATTTTATGGGTTTATTTTTTTCAAAAAATTTTTATCTTCCAAAAATAAATGTCAATTGATTTCTTCCAATTAGGAATTAACACATCCACAAGACATCAGCCAACAATATTGATTATTTCAAAAAGCAAAATAAGGTGTCCCAAAGGAAGGGTTCCCTCGTATAATAAATGTTAGTTTATTAATAAATACCCAAAATGTCTCATCCCCTATCATTTTCATGGTGTCAATACTATAATTTAACCATATTGTTTTAGGATTCTTTTTTATTCTTTTTTTTAAATTTTTTATAATAATTGCACTGAGTATTTTGTAGGCATTTATATAAATTCATAAAATTATTTCATTTTTTATTTGTTATAATTTACAGTAAAATTTTATGGGTTTAATTTATTTATTTTTAAAAGATTTTTATCTTTCAAAAAAGAATGTCAATTGATTTCTTCCAATTAGGAATTAACTCATCCACAAATTCGTCAGCCAACATAGTGATTATTTCAAAAATCAAAAATATTGTGTCCCAATCCCATGGGAAAGGTCACCCTTCCCCTCGCATAATAAATGTTTTTATCAATAAAAAATGTCTTGTCCTCTATCATTTTCATGGTATCAATACTATACTTTACCCATATTTTTTTAGGATTCATTTTTTATTCTTTTATTTTTAAATTTTTTAAAATAATTGCACGTAGCTTTTGTCAGCATTTATATAAATTCAAAAAATATTTCATTTTTTATTTGTTATAATTTATAGAAAAATTTTATGGGTTTAAATTTTCTTACATTTTAAAAGATTTTTTCTTCCAAAAAATGGCAATTGTTTTCTTCCAATTAGGAATTAACTCATCCACAAATTCGTCAGCTAACAATATGGATTATTTCAAAAAGCAAAAAATATGGTGTCCCAAGGAAAGGTCCCCTCACATAATAAATGTTATTTATCAATAAATCCCCAAAAATGTCTCATGCCTTATAATTTCATGGTATCAATACTAAATTTACCTATTTGTTTTGGATTCTTTTTTTTAAATTCTTTTTTTTGTTAATTTTCTATAATAATTGCACGTAGTTTTTTGTCCCCATTTATATAAATTCAAAATTATTTCATTTTTTATTTGTTATAATTTACAGAAAAATTTTATGGGTTTAAATTTACTTACTTTTTAAAAAGATTTTTTCTTCCAAAAAATTATCAATTGATTTCTTCCAATTAATATTTGACTCATCCGAAAAGTCGTCAGCCAACAATATGGATTATTTCAAAAAGCAAAAATATGGTGTCCCAGGGAATGGGTCCCCCTCGTCCCAGTCCTCCATAATATTTTCACCCATTTCCTCCGCATCCAACTTGGCCACCACAGCTTTCCACATTTTGCCTTTGCCAACATTTGCCGCCATTTTCAGCATTGCTGCTGGCCCCCAAGGGGAGGGGAAGTCGACGCGCCCCCATTACGATGATGGATTAGGTGGGCCCTTAGGAGCTGGGGGGCCTTTCCTCTCATTTTCCTGCATTTTTGCCCCTTGCTTTTGCCGCTTTTCCCCTGGCCCTCATTTTGCCTTTTCCTTCCCGCCTTTGGTGCTGCCATATTTTTCCCCTTTGGCCAATGCTGCCATTTCTTCCACATTTTCCTTGTAACCTTTTGTCAATTTTCCTTCAACAAGTTGAAGTCGATTTGCCTTCCGGGGAGCTTAGAAGACCAAAAAGCAAAAAAAGAAAAGCGGCAAATTTTGCCCAAGAGGCCAGATGGTCAATTTATCCCTAGGCACAATCCATCCAATTTTTGGCGGGGCGAAATAATCCGCTCAATTGGATTTTCTCTCCCAAAATCATTTCCCGGGCTGATTTTCTAATCAATCAAAAATTTGAGGCTTAAGATTAAAGCCATGGACAAATTGCAATAATTTTTGGCCCAAATTATACCAAAAAATTTAAAATAAATTCCGTTAAATTTTCTAAATTTTTATTCAAGCTATTACTTTTAAAATTTTCTTTATTTTTTATTCAACCCAAACTCAATTCAGTGAAACATCTTTTTCCAATTCAAATTCCAACTCCTTTTGCTCCAATAAAATTAACCAAATCCTTCCACAAAATTCCATTCCTCCGTCCTAAAAACATTGGCCCAATATCTGTTTGGAGAATTTCCCCAAGGGAAATTCATTCGCTGCATCAATTTTATTTGTACATCACAAATTTGCATCCGTTTTAGAGACCGGAAATGATTAGTAGAATTTTCGTAAAAAAATTTCATAAATTTTGAATTAATTATTTAAATTTTTATTTTAATTTTATAATTTTTAATTTATTTTGGTCCCTTTGTGATCCACTATTTAATTCAGTAAAAATTTTTGGTTATTAAATTTTATTTTTTATAAAAATCTTTTACAGGTTTTAAAAAATAAAAATATTTTTGGTTTTTGAGAAAAATTAAAAATATAATTTTTCTAAATATAATATTCAAATTTATAGATTACGTAGGGATAAAATTTTATTTTAGCTAAATCTAGGTCCAATTATACTTTTTATATCCATAAATTATAATTAATTTCTGAAAATAATTAGTCAATTTTTTAAAATTATTTTATGCAGAAAAGATTAGCACGCCTTGGATTATATTTTTGATTCCAAACGAAAATATAAATTTATCAGTAATAAAAAAAGTTATGAGATTGAAAAATTTTTTTACTCAAATTATAAAAAGACATAAAAATATAAAAGTACAATTTAATTTTTAGGATGCATTTAAAATTATCCAAAATAATTAAATAACAATTTTATTATTATTATTATTTTTCTATCGAATTGAATCATTCATTCCTTCTATTTGGCCAGAATGAGTAATCCCCGTCTATGGCCTGCATTCTTTTCCTTCCCCGCCAGTGAAAATATCCTTCCTCATCATTGCCATTTCCATTCCCTTCTCAAAACCTCCCCAAACAAACTTTAATTTGGCCAATTGAAAATATACTGAAAAGGAGTAGAGGAGGAGGAATGTTTTAGCTTTGGCATTGGCCTTCTTCAAAATCAATTTTCCATTCCCATTCCAATTCCTCTTGCTGAAGTCCATATTTTTAAAAGTGGATTTTTCTAGAAAAATTTAGTGAAATTTTTTTCGTTAATTTTTGTAAATTTTCTTACATTTTCGATTAAAAAATGTGAAAATTCTTATTTAAATTTAAGTTCTATTTTTATTGATTTTTATGCACTAGTCAATATCCAAAAATTTTAACTTTGACAATTTATCTTTAAGTTTGCATTTGTCCCAGATTAAAATGTGCCCTATTCTCAAAATCTATCCCGCAAGAGAAAAGTTTGTCCCCTCCAATATCCCCTGGGGATTTGTCCATGTCCAACATTCCTTTTAATTCTAATCCCACAAAGCGTCGGACCGTTACAAACAAAGTTGGGAAGGGAATTTGGATGGATGGAATTTTGAGTAGATGGGGGATTGAGAAGATTTTCGGCACATAGCCTGGGGATTGAGACATGGAGAGGATGAATTGATGGAAAATGCACAGAAATTGATGAGGAGCGACCCCTATCCCCTAAATAAGTAGAAAATGTTTGTGTCAACCCTGCCCTTTTTTAGTCTTATTTTTTTCATTTATTTTTCTTGCATAAATTAAAAATTATTTTAAGCTCACTTTAAAAAATAATCAAATTTGTGTCACCTAAATTATAACACCGAATGCTTCATTCCACTTCCAATCACTTTAAAAGCTTCGATGAATTCATAAACAACAAAAGCAATCAAAATATTAGTCAAAGAAAAATTGCTAACATCGACAAAGAAGACGATGCGAAAAAATCAACCGCCATTTGGCGGTGAAATTGGCACAAAACGACAACAAAAATTGAACGAAAATGTGGATGATCAGCAGCCATCGACTAGCAGCGGAGGTGGAAAAGATCAAGGGATGCCGCAGCCACCTTTGCGAATTGTGCCCGATGGACAGGAGACCGCTCTACTCACTCATCATTACCAGATTTGTGATCTCATCGAAAAGTAGGTTTTTATTATCAGCAAAAAAATAAATATAAAATTTAATATAAAAATTAGCGATCAAAAAAGTACAAATTTTAATCGAAATTTGATTCTTACTTATACATATATTATCCCGATCCAGATTTTTAACGCACCCCAGGAAATGCTCTTAAATCAATCATAGATTCGCTCTAATTTCGCCTAGCATCTTTAGATGATATTAAGGGAATCTAGATAAATGATCAGCCAAACTTATTGATTAATCTTTGGAAAACATGGAGTAATTTTGATAGTTTAAAAAATCTGCCTGGAGACAATATAAAATTACTGAATTTTCTTTGATCTCAATTCGCTAATTACCGAATAACATGGATTACTTTTGCTTTTTTTTAATATTTTTAAAATTGTAATTTCATTGATAATAAAATTAGAAGAATAAATCTGTTATTTTTTGGCAAATGGACAAATGTTCTTATTTTTATAGGGGAATCAATTTTTAAAATATTATTTTGAGAAGAATTTAATCAAAAAATTTCATAATTGCATTTGCATTATTTATTCCTTTCAAATATTTTCAGAGGACCAATTTGCACGATCTATCGTGCAGTGCACAAGGCCAGTGGTAGAAATTGTTCCGTAAAAAGCTTGGATTTGAAAAGATTTGCTGCAATTTCAGGACTTTCGCAAGAAGGTTAAGGGAGGGAAAATTTTTTATTTAATTATTATTTTTAATAAATTATTAAAATAAAAAATAAATGTCTTTCAACCCATAAATTATTTTTAATTGTAGTTTTTTTAAATAAAGAAAATATTCATTATTATTAATTCATGGTTCGATTGTGCAGAATTTCCTTAAAAATTTTAAAAATAAAATATGATTTTATAAAAAATTATTTTTTTCAGATGCGGAAAAGGAGGTGGAAATTTGCACTGCACTCACTCATCATTATTTTGTGCAATTGACAGACGTGATTTCTGGCAGCAATGCACTTCATATGGTAAATAAATTGATTATTATTAAATAAAACAAATAAAAAGTGTTTGCCATTTGATTAAATTTAATTAATAATATATTATCTCATCTTAGATTTATACAATGTAAAGACACTTGAAAATAAATGTTGATAGAATATGATTTATTTATAAGATTCTATATTTTTATTAATTTAGTTATCAAATATTAATGTCAAATTAAAAGCATTTTGATAATTTAATATTTAAATATGAATTTAAGTGAGAAAATGAGAAAAAATTTATGTGTTTAGTTTTTAAAAAAAAAAATTAAACTCATAAAATAATTTGAAAAAGAATATATTAAATAAAGAAAGAATAATTAGACATTAAAAAAGATTGATTCATTTGAACAAAAAATTTAAAAAAAAATTATTAAAAATTAAAAAATTTCTTTAATTTTTTCATTTATTATTGGAAATCGTTCTTTTAGTTTTTTTATATTTAGTTTAAAGAAACCTCTTTATATAAAATAAATAAAGAAAAAAAGGTTTATTAAATAAAAAAATTAAACCCATAAAATAATTTGGAGAAAATATTATAAATAAAGAAGAGAAATAATTTAAGATTGATAAAAAAAGACATGAATAACATCGAAATAATTAAAAATTTGTAAAAATTTTTAAAAGATAGTTTCATCAAAATTTTTCCACAGGTCTTTGAATGGGTCGACGGGCAGGACATTTGCTTTGAGATTGTGCGGAGAGCGGCAGCTGGATTCATTTATAGCGAGGCAGTGGCCAGCCATTATACTCGCCAACTTATTCAAGCCGTCCAATTCATGCATGTCCAAAATATTGTTCATCGGGACATTCGGCCGCATAATTTGTTGTTGGCGAAGTGAGGAAATTAAATTTAAGAAAAAAACTACTTTTAAATCTCATAAATTTTATTCTGGAAAAAATAATAATATATCCGTCAAAATTAAGGAAGAATACATTTATCGACGAGATTATACAAATTATGAATTTTATTTAAAAAATTAAAATTTGAAAATAAAATAATTACATATTATCAATTGTCGAAAATTTATTTCGAAAAATTAAAATTAATATAAATATATATTTCATATAAATTCAGACAAGATAATAATTCCAAAAAATAAATGTAAATCTTATATTATTATGAATTAAATAATATTTCTGGTATAATTTGAAAGAAAATTTTTTCTCAACATTATTTATGAACGCGCGAAAAAAATAAACTTACTAAAAATTTTAATATTAATTTTTATTTTAAATTTAATTAATTCGAAATGCAATAACATTTCCTAAAATTTCGTCAACAGCATTTTTCAATAGTGAAAAAATAAATTTAAAAAACTAAATTAGAAATATTATTTTTAAATCTTATAAATTTTATTCATGATAAAAAATTATATTTCATTTTGAATTGAAAAATTAATACAAATTACATTACCATGTCTTCAAGACGAATATAAATTTTTAATTTAAAAATCTGAAATAGCTGATGACTGATTATTTTGAAAATTTAAATTTTTGGCATTAAATTAATTAGACAAAATTATCAAAAAAAATTAATAAGAAAAAAATAAAATGAGAAAAAAAATAATATTTTTTGAATCTCATAAATTTTATTAGAAAGGAAATTATTATAATTTCGGATTTTTAAGAGCGAAACAAAATTATGTTCATGCGAATCGACGTAAAATGATTTAAAAAAAAAAATAAATTACAAAAATAGAAAAATTAATATGCAAATTTTTCTCAGCAAGGAGAACAATGCATCATTGAAAGTACGTGGCCTTGGACTTGCTCAAAAGCTGGCATCCAACAATGCGAAATGTGCACCTGGTAAAATTAACCACTAAATAGGATTGATATTTTTAATAATTAAATAAAAAATATGTTAATTCATCTTTAATTTTTTCCTTATTATATATTTATTTGAAAATATTTATTCAAAGAATTTTTTTATTTAATATTATATATTTAAAAAAATTCATCTAAAAATTTCATTTTTTAAGGCCGAATTGGCATCCCACAATTTATGGCACCCGAAATTGTGGCAGGCCGTGAATATGGGAAGCCAGCGGATTTGTGGAGTGTTGGGTGAGAATATTTAATATTTTTGAGTTTAAATTTATAATAAATTTTTTACGAATTAAGTGTCGTCCTCTTTGTGCTCCTTTCGGGTCGTGTGCCATTTGTTGGGAGGCCTGAGGAAGTTTTCCGCCAAATTGCTGTTGGACAATATTCTGTATTATTTTAATGATACCAAAAGAATTTTTAATATTTATTTAGAGAAATTTTTATTCATAAAAAAACATTTTTACAATAGGCTTGAAATCTAAAGTTATGATTTCTTTGTAATGAAAATATTAATTATTATTATTTTTTTAATTTTAATTTAATTTGTTCGAATAATTTTATTATTTTCGAATAATTTTATTATTCAATGTTAAAATCATACCAAAATTTTTCAAATAATATTTTTTAATTTTTTTTAGCTCTCCAGCACAGTTTGGTCCACAATCAGTGAACCGGCCAAAGATTTATTGCGCCAATTGTTGAGGGTGGATGAGAAACAAAGGTTAACACCGGAAGAGGCCTTGAAACATGATTGGTTAGCCAGAAAACAAGTTCCCTTGAGGACACATTTGAGTGAAACCATCGAAAATGTGCGGCGATATAATCAAAGGCGACGCCTAAAAGTAATATATAATTTAGAAGAATTTTTAATTTAAATTTTATTATAATAACTTATTACTTTGGCTTAATTCCCATAGGAAAAAATCTTTAGAAAAGTAAATGAAAATTATTAAAATGTTTATTTTTTCAAATTTTAAATTCATATTCTTCTAAATTTTATATTTTTAGAGTTAAAGAATACAAGAGCAAAACTTTAAATAGCCTTCATTTGCATATTTATTTTAATTTATTAATATTATATTTGATTTGAATGAAAGCCATATTGGTCATGATCAATTTTAAAATCATTTTTTTAATTAATTAATTTAATATTTTTAAAACAAAAATATTTTATGGGATTCATTTATCTAATTGCAAAAGAAATAAAATTAAAAAAAGAAACCGTTACACATTTCATTATTTAGATTAGATCATATTAAATTTTTATTAAAAATATTCAAAAAAATTTCTTAAAATATTTTTCAATTCAAGAGTAACATCATTTCGGCTGTCAATTCCGCTCTTTGCTCATTGTTGCCAACAACATTGCCAAGGAGGTTGAATAATGAAGTTGCTTCTTTATCGACTCTTCTCACCTTATCAAATCCCCCCATTGCCTCTTATCCAATTCCTCATCAATTATTGCCCGGTGGTGATTCCTGCGATTTTGAGTGCCTTCCCCCGCCTTTGGCCCCAATTTCTCTGATCAAATCGACGACTGCCCCAAAAAGTGCCAATGCCATCAATAAATTTTCAAGGACAAATTTTACTTCATCACCAATTCCTACGACAACGCCAATAATTGATCAAAAGCACCCGCCTTTGTCAATGATGGGAGTTGAAAGAGTTTTGGCTTCGTTGGTAAGACATAAAAATGAAAAAAATTTGAATTAATGAAGTATTAAATTGCTAGCATTAAACAAATTAATTAATTTGCAAAAAAAAGTAATTTTTGAATAAAAATTTAAACCCATAAAATAATTTAATCTTTAATTCTTTAATTTGGATTTAAATTTCGTTTTATTTAATCAAATGGGATGAGTCTGTGCGTACAAAATTAAAAATATTTTTATAAATATTTAATAAATATTCAATAAAAATGACTAAAAAAGAAATTTATCAGAATGCCATTGAAAAGAAAATTTTGATCTCATAAATTTATTTAAGTTTTCCTTCTTTAAAATAAGATTTAAATTTTTATCTTTATTGAAGAAGTTTTTTTACCTATCAAATTTCAAAATTTAAATTTTATTCAAATCAAAAAATCACAAAAAAATTAAAAATGACTAAAATAAATAAATAAAATTAAATAATTATATAAAGGACCAAATGTGTGTGTTGACTGATTTAACGATGCCAATAAGCAGTTCTCAACAACAAACAACATTCCATTCTGGCACAACATTCCCCATAAAAACTCCATCATCATCATCGGCTGACGAAGATCCACCTATGGAAAATGTCGCATTAATTGAGCAGCAAATAAGGCAATTGCTCGGGGAGGTGTTCAATGATGCAATGCTGCATGAGTTACTCTTGGTTGGTTTTCCTATTTAAATTTTATCAAAATTTTAATAAAATTTTTTAATAAAAAAATATTTTATCATTATCTTTTAATAAATATTAAATATAGTTTGGTTCAAGCAAAAAAATTAATACGACCCATAAAAAAATATGAATTAAGGGATAATAATAAATTTAAAATATATACATTTGGAAAACGAATATAAAAACAGGAAGATCAAACATTCAAAAAAAAAAATAAAATTTAAAAATTTAAAGATGAAAATTCCCCATGAAACTTGTCAAATTCTTTTTTTTTTTCTTCATATTCCTTAATTAAAGAAAATAAAAATTTATTAAATTCAACTCATAAAATTTTAGAATATTATAATAATAAATTTCTAAAAAAACATCTAAAATATAAAAACTTTAACTGAAATGTGCACAGTTAAATTTAAAAATTTATAAAAATAAATTAAAAAACATAATAATCATAGCGAATTTATTTTCCTGTAAAATAAAAATTTATTAAATGCATCCCATAAAAAATTTATATTTATTAAATATAAAATTCCAAAATAAAACATTATAAATATAAAAGAAAACGAACAAGCGAACAAAAAATTTTAAAAAATAATCTAAATAAAAATGATAAAAAATCCTTTCATTGAATCACATCATTCATTTATTTTTCGATCAAAAGTAAACATTTTGGTTTCATAAATGCAAAATTCGAGCCTATTGTTTTCGTTTGCTCACCAACTCACCATCATCATATTACCATGTCACGACTTTTATTATTTTACGAATTCCATTGTTTTGCGGGTGGCCCATTTTTTACATTGGACCGTGTGAATCACGCATCAATGCCCTCTCATTCTTCAATCATTTTTTACTATCAAATTTCAAAAAAGTCTTCATCTTTCTATTCTTTTTTATTTTGCCTTAAAGAATACTTAACTTATACGTACTTTTAAAGTTTGAGTCCACTTTTTAGTCAAGATTACAAAAGTGAAGTTGTTCCCCTATCTAGGTCGTTAGGATTAGGCCTAGGGCTAGGGTCATCCAAAGATAGGATATTGAATAAAAATTATATCATGAATACCTATAACCTATTCCTATAGTCTTAAGGGGACAAAGAGACCCTTCATTTTTCCTTTTCATTTCCTTTTTGACCATAACAGAGGACTTAAATTCCACAATTACCAATTATTTAATTTCCAATCAATTACGATTCAAAATTAAAATAACATACATTTCTCTTTTAGTAATTCAACACTCTTCTATTTATTATTTTCGCCTGAAACCATCATCGACCGACCACTCGACAAGAATAAAAAGAATGAATGAGGGTCACTGAATGAAGCACTGTCGAACAATTCCCTCCTTTTCCTTCCCCTCATTGAATTGAGCATACATAATAATGCCAAAAATGGTTCCTTCTATTACTGCCAAAATTTATGGATGCCAAAATGTGTGTGTTTATGTTGTCATCGCCTCATCCTTTTGGCCATTTCCAGGAGAAGCTGCTCATTCCAGCTTCTTCTCCTCCTTTTGTCACAATTCCCACCTCTTTCTCCCCAATTCCTTGCTGGAATTCTCCCCCTCCTTACTTTTGCCATCGATTGTTGGCCAAATTCGCCCCTTTTCCCCTTTTCTTCTCTCCTTCCTTGGCCCATGAGAAATGTGGCCTATTCCTTTGTGTTTGTGTGCCAATCCCTACACCAGTCGCCACCCAAATTCTCGCCCTGCTTCAGTCAGCAGAGGCCCTTTTGGCCCCGTTGGCCAACCACCAAATTTCCTTCGCCTCCTCTTCATTCTTTTCTTTGAATATTCTTCCCATTCCTTTTCCCTTTATGTATTGGCCCAATGGAAGAGCGCGAGACATAGAGCCCTTTCTTTATGGCAATTTTTCTTTTTCTGCTGCTCTTTCTCTGCTTCCATCTTCCAATTCCAAACTCCTTCTTAAGAATTATGCGCGTATTGCGTATGCACATTTTTATTAACCCTTTTTGTGTCTCATCCAAAATTTACGGTTATCTTTTAATTTTTCTTTAAATAAAAATTAATACAAATTATTTAATGAATTCTTTCCTTCCACTACTAATCTTTCCAATTTTTTCTACAGACAAATACAGCTTTCTCTTTTGCCCATATGGTCAAAATTTTAAAGGAAATATAAACATTGGATGGTTTTAGCTATTCCTATTTAAAAAAAACGATCAATTCTTTTATTATTTTTGAATATTTTAGGCTCCCTCATTTTTATCAATCAATTAAAATAAAAATTAAAGATTTATAATTTAACAAGAAAATTATTTCTTATTAGCTTAATTCTTGTATGAAGATTTTCTTAAAGAGAAAAAAAATATTTTTTAAGGTTCAAATTTTCCAAAGTATAGGAAAATTAATTCTGGAAGAGATAACTGGATAAACCATAAAATGGTTAAAATTATTTCCGGAAAAAAGACAAGTGTAAAAATTAAAAGGATCATTCATTTTCTTTTTAATCAATTTTTCTTGGCCAAAAATCCATTTGCCTATTCTATTATTTCTACACAATTGTAGGGGCGACGACAATTGATTAATTGGCATGGGGTTTTCTTGATGCTTCCTTCCTCCAAATTCCATCTCAACAATTGGGAGGTAGAAAAATTGGATTTTAGGCCACCAGCCATTCTTAAATCAAAACCCTTTTGGCCCTCCTTTTGCCTTTGCTTTTCCCAGTCAACCGGCTGACAAAAAAAAAGATCGATTAGAAAAATCCGAGGCAAAATAAATAGAGAAAAGAAAATATAAAGGGAAAATAGTTGGCAAAATTGATCAGCCGACACCCAAGAGCCGGGGCTCCCAATTTTTTCGTGTTGAATTCCTCCCATTTCTCCAATTCCCTCAACTTTTCACGGATTCCATTTAATGAACCCTCATCGCATTAAATTTATTTTAATGCTATAATCCTTCTGGCAACAGATGTTGAGGCAATAAATTAATTTTTTTATCCCGAAAAAATGACTAATAAATAGAGTTATGATTTTTATACGATTTTTAATTTTCAAAATATGTTGGCTATTGCTATTTCATTTTTTTACAGTCTGTTGGAAATAATTAAATACTCTCTCTCATATTTAAATTGACTTAAAAATAATTTTTTAAATTCATCTTCATTATTTAAATAAAATATTTTTTCCTTTAAATCGCGCTAAAATAAAATTAAATATTAATATTTAGCTAATATAAAAATTTTTATGGGTTAAAGTAAGCTACAAAATATTTCAATGAATTATTATTTGGACGATCAAAATAGTGGGGAGAGGAAAACTTCCTCCACAAGACCACCACGGCCCATCCCCAACCAAATCAAGAGGACTTGCCATTGTTTTTGTGATCATCATTTCCACCATCGACAACATCATCAACAACAATTCATTCTATCAAATTTAAGTGTTCCATATGAGGTAGACAAAATAATAACGGGAAAATATTTCAAAAAGGAAATATAAAAATTTAAATTTTTAAGAAATTATTTTTTTTCAATTTTTAAATTTAATAATTAAAAAATGAAAATTCGCAATAAATGAAAATTTTATTGTAAAATTAAAATTGGAAAAATTTCATTTTAGTTTTGATCAAATTCATTTTTATTTTTGATTTTAAAATTAATTTATTATGTCAGAGTCAGAGAAATTGGTATTGCTTTATTCTTTATAACATTTTATAAATGTTTATATTTAATTTATTATTAAAAATTTATGAGATACAAAATAACAGTAAAAGAAATAAAAAATGAAAATTCGTAATTAATGAAAATTTTTTATTGAATAAAAGTATAAAAATTTCATTTAAATTTTGATTCAAATTCATTTTTATATTTTTAATTTTTGATTTTTAAATTAATTTATTATTTCGATTTAACCGGTTGCATTGCTTTTACTTTTTGAACATTTTAATAAATTTTTATGTTTAATTATTATTAAAAATTTATGGGATGCAAAATATCTATAAAAAAGAATGGTAAATCTAAAATATTGTTAAGCAAATAAATGGAATAAATAATATTTATATAATTTAAAATTAATTTTAAAAATTTTAAAAATATAATTAGTTTCAATTATTTTTTCCTATTATAAATTGATAAAATATTTAATTAATATTCTGTTTTTATCAAGTTTAATTATAAAAATGAATATTCTAAATTTCCTCCATTAATTTTTGGCACTTTAAAAATTTAATCAAAAATTTTTTCACTATTTTTAAACCCATAAACATTTTTTGTTGCAATTCATTAATTTGAAAAAATGTTTTCCTTTCGATGCTTTCATGAATTCCAACTTCTTTAACAGAAAAAAATGAACAATAAAATTACTTTGAAAAATACGTAAAAGTTAAGATGAGGGTAATTTTCTCCTCGCTCATTTACAATTCTAATCCATTTTCCATTCGTCTCCTGCCGTCGATGGCATTTATTGCGTAGGCCATCGAAAATTCAATTTTTCCCATCATTTTCCTCCATCCATTGGCCATTTATCCTTCATCCTCTATGGCCCACAATTTCGGCAATTCGCCGACCGAGTTCCTTTTTTTCCTTTTATTCATATAATCAAATTTTCCCGTCTTTACTTTCAATTTCATATCAATTTTTACTTTCTTCTCTTGCGTTTTTCCGTTTTTTTCCGGCAATTTGCTAATATAGCAGAATCGTCTGCCTCCTAGAAACTAGAGTAATTTCCAGTTTCAATTGACAATATTTAACGAAAATAGGAAATTTCTCGCTTATTAGTTTTGATTTCGCATCTCATCAACAATTTCTTCCACTTTTTGTTAATTAAATATCCCTTTACCAAATAAAAATCTCATTTTAATCATGGCTTTACGAAAATTGGGAATGAAATACTCTAGTGTTGATGATGGTAAAATTGCTGATTCAATTTTTTTAACATTTTGTTCGGCATAAAATTAATTACAAAATGATACTGAAAGCATTTGGTACTTACGTATTATCTACCTGCAGATTTTTTCATAGAATTCGGAAACGTGAAGCTGACCATAATGAGTTATCCGCTAGAGGGTTAATGTCATTCAGGGATAGGTAATCATTTCACTATCTCTAGCTCTAGTATTAACCGACCTTAAATGAAGCTCGTTATTTTTTTTTTCAAAATCTGCGTACATATTATTAAGAATTAAATTACATTTGTATCCCATAAATTTATTAATTAAATAAATTAATATTAAAAAATAATTATTCGAAATTTTTCAAAATTCAAACGACAGGATGGACAAAAAATTCAATAAAATCAAAAAATAAATTGTACAAATTCAATCCAATCCAAAGTTTTAAAACATCTACATTTTGCAGGTAGATATTACTTATGTATTTAAGCATTTTTCAATGTTCCAAAATTAAGGTAAAAAATCACAAGTTTAAGGAAAAATTGTGATTTTATCGATAATTATCCAACAATGAACCATACTTTACTTTCATAGCTAATTTTATACTGTACAAATGGTATATAAATTGAATCTACAACCTCCCATACTAGAAGATTACAACCCCAATTCTCATAAAAACAAAATTTTTTGACCAAATATCAAACATTTTCACATATACTGCTACATTTCTTTAAGTTAATTTTATGAAATTTTGATAACAGTAAAATAATTACTATATAATATAAAATCTCTTCTAAAGTGTCAAAAAATTTAAACCTTCAAAATTTTTTTCGTTGAATTTTTCCATTTTTAATTAAAATTCCCAGCCCAAAAAATTCCAAATTTTTGCCCTAATCGTCTCCAAAAAAATAAATATTAAATTGCGCATGCTCCATGCCTCCAGTCATTTTCAATACAACCACCAACACGCATCAATTTCTTCTGTTCGCAAATTCCTCTGCCAACGATTTATTGCGTCACACAGACACAGCCGCCACTGAAAACCAACTTTCCTCCGCCACCTCTACCACATTTCCCGCATTTCTCTTCCTTTTCAACACTGAATCTGCTGCACTTTTTGCCCTAATCCTTGGCGCATTCTTCGGCTTTTGCCTTTGTGTAATTTGCCTAGGCGGTTTGTGCTCGGACCGGCCAAATTGGTGCCGACGCGGTCGTTGCTTTTGCTGCTGTTGCGGTTGTTGCGCAACAAGTTGTTGCCAAGAACAGGCCAGTCACACAGCGTAGACGTCGTAGGGGAATTATGCTCCAATTTTAAAATAGGAATTAGATCATACTCTCAAGCTCTCAACCTATAAATTCATTTAGAAAGATATTTTCCACAACAAATAATGTTAAATATTTTTTGAACCCATAAAAAAGTTAAAGCTATTGTTTTTCTTATTTATTTTTGAATTTTGAAATATTAAAATTGATTTATTCTATCACGGAATCTAAATTGACAAATTTACAAAAAGAGACATTTTAAATGGATTTCCTTTCATTAATCGAGGATTTTTCATATTAAAAAATTATATTACGCCTCTGATCCCCGGAAAAATAGTGGAATGATCTTAAAAATAAAAATACTTAAAAATTAGGCAGTTGACCCGGCTGCCGACTTGGTCCGCCTTCGTCGTCGCCAACATTCGGAATTATTGTTCACAGCGGCTGCTGCCGTCCATATGCCCTCAATGTTGTTGCTTCATTTGGTGGACAGTTTTGATGCAGGCGATGGGCGCGCCCTCCAATTGCTAAATGCCCGTCTTACGGGCCAACGGCTGTCAATTTAAATACGCACAAAATCATCTTTAAAATCATTTTTGTCACTTCTTCATATTCTATTAATATTTATTGGTTTGAATTTGAAAACAAAATGATTTTTTACTAAACATTTAAAAATATTAAAAAAAAATTAAAGTTGATATTTTAAAAATTATAAATAATAAAATAATTTAAAAATATTATTATTCTCCTAAAATTTATAATTTATTTTAAATTATTATAATTTTGGGCGGAAAATTTGTGCGATTTTAAAAAAAAATTATTTAATTTAAATATTAATAAATCATTCTAAAATAATTTTATGGGTGCATTTTTTTATTTTTTATATGCTAAAAGCAACTCATAAATTTGTTCAAGTAGTCGGAATAATAAATTAATTTTCAAAGGGAAGAATTTTTAAAAAGATAAAAATGACAGGCCACAAAATTATTAAAAATATTAAAATATTTAAAAATTAAAAATATTAAAAACAAAAATTAAATTTTATTAATTAATTTTATCTTCATAAAAATAGTTATACGATCGAATCAGGAGCGAAGGAATTCGGCCATCGGCATTAACAAATAGAGGCGCTGAACGTTCTTTGAGAGAAGCGCGCAAAGAGCTTCTTTCCATTCCACAAAGTGCCGAAACAGCGGAATTGCTCGATTTGCTCAACAATGTACATCTACAGGTCGATATGGCATTTCGAATATTTTTTTGAATATTTTTTAAATTATTTATTTATTTGTGTATGGGGCTATCGTTATTTTCGAATTATTTCATACTTTTCCGACGGAATTTATGAAATTATTAAGAAATAATTTTTATGGTTTTCAAAAAATTTGAAAAAATTTAAAAAATAAAGTTAATTTTTTTAATTAAAAAATTAATTTTGGTTTTTCATATAAATTAATTTTAATTTTTCATTATTTTATTAATATTTAAATAAGAAAAAAAAATTATTTACCATGTATATTTTAAGGCAATTTTGCAAGCCCAAGAGGTGACCATGGACGAAGTCTATTCAGCTTCAATGCCCACTGCCTCCTCCCAGCCAACTTCGCCCGATGGCCCAATTCCCCCTACCCAATCCATTGAATGCCAACATCACTCTCAATTGGTCATTTCCGGCAAACCTGTTGCTCAAACTTCAAAAAGTGTTCAACAAGTCATCGTTGGAGTCGATGTAATCACATTTTTCAAATTTTGATTACAATTTTTTATAATTAAATTAAAAAAAAAATTTTTAAAAAATTTTACGAAAAAATATATACCCCATAAAATATTAACATCATTAAATATAATAAAAATTAGATTAAAATCTACTCAAAAAACATTTCTGCTGACTCATAATTGTACAAAATAATAAAATCTAAAACAAATTTTGTAATTTCATTAATGTGCACAATTTTGTTCTATCAATTTTATTTATTTCGCAATTAAAGCAAAGAATGAATTATTATTATTAAAAATTTAGTTCACAAATTTTTTTAGATAATATTGGCACATAAAAGAAAAACATTAAACAAAAATTTAAAAATAAATTTATAAATCTTTAAAAATAAATGCATTATTTTGAATTTAAAGAGAAAGGTTTTAAAAGAAAAATAATATTATTAAAATTTAGTCATTGGGCATTGGCCCATCCACATCATCTGCATCGGCGTCAATTCCAAATGGTTCAATTTCTACAGGAATGGGCCCACCTAATGTTACCTCCTCCAATTCACAACAATTGAATTCTTGCCTTCCAACCGATCAAATACTCACTAGCACAATTCGGTAAAAATTTTTGGAAATTATTTTTTTTTTAAAAAATTTATCAAATAATTCCTATTTTTACTTTTAATATTCCCTATTTATCTGATTAATATAGATATCATCAGTTAAATAATTTATGGGATATAAAATAATTTCGGAAAAATTTTATTTCTTTTTTAAAAATTTCTTCAACAAATATTAGCACTTTTTATTACCTATTTCAAATTAAAATAAAACTTCATTTTTTTTAACATTTTAGGTCCCCACCACTTGCCCAAACTGAATCTGATGATTTAATGGCATTACCCGGTGACGATGATGACCTAATTCTGAGCGCAGTTAGCCGTGTCAGACTCGTCCAATTCACAAAGGACACGGAGGAGCCAATGGGCATAACGTTAAAAGTATAAAGAAATAAATAATTTAATTATAATTTAATTAAATTTAAAAATTAATTATTTCTTACAAATTATGGATAAAAAAATTTTAAAACTCATAAAATTTTAAACTTATAAATTTAATAAATAATTTACATTTAAATAATGAATTGATTACAATGGAGAAGAATATCGAAAAGAAATAAAATTAATTAAATAAATTTAAATAAAAAAATTAAAGATCACAGAAAATGGAAGGTGTTATGTTGGAAGAATAATGCACGGAGGCCTTATTCATCGGTAAATCAATTTTTTATTAATTTCTTTTAACAATTGTATTTGGCATAAAAATAATTAAATAAATTTTTAATTATTATTAAATCAATTTAAATTTAATATTAATTTAAAATAAAGATATTTATTGTAAAAATTTTAGACAATCAACGCTGCATGTGGATGATGAAATTTTGGAGATCAACGGCGTTTCGGTAGCAGATAAATCAGTTGAACAACTGCAAAGGCTATTAAGGTAAAAAATTACTCTCCATTTATTATTAAAATTATTATTTTTTAAGGGACGCCCGTGGGCCGGTCACATTCAAAATTGTGCCTTCATTTCGATCGGCGCCTCCGGCTTGCGAAATATTCGTCCGAGCACAGTAAGCTAAATATTTTTTATTTTTTTGTAATAAATATTAAACATTTTTCCGATAGTATTTTGTGGAAATAAATTTAGCTAAATGCAAAATTTATTGCTTAAATCATAATTTAAATAAAAATTCTTTATGAGTTGTAAATTTCTTTTTAAATTATTCATTATATTTTTTTTTAAATTTTAATTTAATTATTAGTTTATCATTTGGCATTTTATTTCATCAAATTTTTATTTTTTTTTCCACAGATTCGACTATGACCCAGGCCAGGATGATTTAATTCCCTGTGCCAATGCCGGTGTCCCATTTCGCACCGGGGACATCCTCCAAGTGATCTCCAAAGATGACCACAATTGGTGGCAAGGTATGATCACCAAAATGGATTAAAAATTTAAATTACCGTTTTAGCATTTTTTAATTATAATTTTCTATTAGGAATATTATTTGATCCTTTAAAGAACCTTGAGAAAGATAGAATAATTTTTATTTCAATTTTTTTTAAAATATTTTATTATGATTAAAAACAAAATTTTTACTATTTTTTTCATTTAAAATTTTGTCAAAATTATATTAAAAAAATTTTATGTGATGCATTAATTTTTTATTTCAATTCCCATAATGATATAAATTCAATTTTTTTCAGCCCGTTTTGTGAGTGCCTTTCCCGCATTGGGCGGCTCGAAATGGTCGGCAACAAATTTGAATACCGCAACAACAAGCGCTCCAGGAACACTTGGTACATCCGTCGCAAATGCTGTCAGTTTTTATTATTTTCCTGAGGAATTTAGAAAAAAAAATGTTTTATTGAAAAATTTTCCCTTTTTTGATAATTATTTGATAATTAAATAATTTTAACTTTTAAAATTATTTTTGATTAATTACTGCTGGGACTTAACTTTAATTTAAGAGTTATTTAATTTTTTCTTTAATTTATTCTCCTTAAATAAAATTGTCTATGGAATATAAAACAATTTTTAAAAATATGTTTTAAATATATTTATTTTATGAAAAGAAAAAATTGTACAATTAGAAATTATTATTTTATTTAGAAATTAATTTAAAATATATTTAATTTTTAGGTGGCCTCAACCTCGGCTGCTGCCCTTGCTAATCACATTTCCCCATCTTCTTCATCTTCAACAATGCCTTCAAATAAAAGGCCATTAAAACAGCAAAAGGTGCCATTGAACAACCAAAATGCTCTAAATACCGGTGGAAATATGGCTGGTCTAATCCCATCACCTGAATTGCAGGAATGGCGAACAGCATGGTAAATATAAATTTATGGGAAAAATAAAAACTATCTCATAAACATTTTCCTTTTTATATGTTTTTTCATCAGTAAAATAATAGAATAAATAAAATTATATGAGTGAGAAAAAAATACAAAAATAATTATTTTTAAAATTAAAATAAATTTCTAGAAAATTAATAAATTGTAAATTTTGTTTTAAAGCCTCGCAATGGAAAGAGCCCGTGAAAGTTCACATTGTTTCATATTCAGTGGAAAAAAGAAAGGCAGCAGCAAATATTATACGACAAAATATTTGCGAAAACATTCCGAATTATTCGATGGCATGGAAATGATCAGCTATGAGGAAGTTGGTTGAAACAATTTTATTTTTATTTAATAATAAATTTTAATAATTTTATTTATTTACTAATTTAGGAAGATTTTTCTCCAATGATTTTCAATTAAATAAATTTAATAATAAATTATAAAATTTTCTTAATGAATAAAATATGCGTTTAAATTTTTAAAAAAAAGAAAAATTCTGATTTAATTTATTATTCTATTTACTCATAACAAGTTGGTTACTATAATATTTTATATTTTTCAGGTAATTCGACTGCCCACATTTCGACGCAAAACACTAGTTTTGTTGGGCGCCCATGGCGTCGGTCGTCGGCATATCAAAAATACGCTCATTCGACTGCATTCCCATCGATTCGCATATCCAATACCTCGTAAGTAAGGGAAAAAATATTTTGAAACATTATTTAAGAAAATGGTATTTGTATATAAATTATTTGTTTTCTAAAGAAAAATTGACAAATCTTTTGAAAAAAATATATAAAAAATTTTAAAAATTATAATGCAATTAAAATTGAAAAAATGCAAATAAAATTTTTTAGAATCCTTATCAAAACATATATTAAATTCTTTAAAAATTATTTAATATTTCTAAAACCGTAAATTATTTATTTAAAAAATTATATTATTTTCTTCATTTTTTTTTGAAATTTTAAAGCCATGTTTGCAATTTTCAATGACACTATTTAATAATATGTAAATTATAAAAAATATCAAAAAATATTTTATTAAATGATTAAAATATTTTATAAAAATTTTTCAGATACGACAAGACCACCGAGAAGGGATGAAATTGATGGGAAACACTATTTTTTTGTTTCCAACGATCAAATGTTGCAAGATATCCAGGCGAATGAATATTTGGAATATGGCACACATGAGGAATGTTTATATGGCACAAAATTGGAAACAATTCGGGCAATCCATCGAACTGGGAAAATGGCCATTTTGGATGTGGAACCACAGGTTAATCGAGAAGGATGGGATGAAAATGATAAAAAAAATAATTTTTTGAACTCATAGAAGTTTCCAATAATTAATTTCTTTTACAAATTCCTTGATTTTATAATAATTAAATTTTATATTATTGATGCTATTCATAAAAAAAACATTTTATTTATTAATAATTTTTAATTTTCTAAATATCAATTTAAAAAAGTATAAATCCCATTTAAAAAAATAAATCCCAGAGAAAAAATTTATTTTCGAAGAATTGAAAAAACTTTAAAATTTTAATCCAACATTTAATTTCAATAGAAATAAAATTTGAAAAAATCAAAGAGTGAAATTTCTAATAATTTATTTAAAAATATTTATTCTTTGAATTTTTCAGGCACTAAAATCCCTTCGAAATGCTGAATATTCTCCTTTCGTTGTTTTCATTGCTGCGCCCGATTTACATGGATTGCATGATGTGAGCATATTTTTTACAAATTTCAATAGGAAATAAAACAAAATATTTTAATTAAATATTTTATTTTTAATTTTTTTTATTATTTCAATAATCTTTTATTTTATTAAATTATTTTATGATATCAAATTTTTACATCACTAATGAGTCATAAAATTATTTTCGACACTTTTAAATAAAAATTAAAATATTTGTTGCTCAAAAAATCAGAATTATCAACTTGATTATTAACATATTATTTTATTTTTTTAAAAGTCAGTTTAGCTTCCTTTTATTTTAAATTTTCCAAATATAAAAGGAATTTAAGTAATTTCTTCTTAAAATTTTTATGGGAAAAATTTGTAAAATATAAATAAAATAATTAAATCAATTTTTCAGCCCGATGGAAGTTTGGAACGGCTTGTGAAGGAATCGGAAATGTTGCGCCAATCATTTGGGCACTTATTCGATTTTGTACTGGTCAACAATGACATTGATGAAACAATTCGACAATTGGAAAATGTGGTCGACAAATTGAATGCAATCCCACAATGGGTCCCATGCTCTTGGATTTATTGAATATTCATTCAATTGAATGGAATTGAGGGAAATTGCCGGACACATTTTTTATGTTAAAATTTCAATCATCTTATCAATTTTATGGCCATCAAAATTCACTCAAAAATATTCACATAACCAATTCCACTTTCGCATATGGAAATATTAAAAATCAAAATCAAATTTGGTTAAAAAAATATTTTTTATCAAAAATTAAAAACATCATATTTTTTCTTTTATATTAATATTATTGTAAAAAATACTGTATTATCCATCTTCAACTAAAATTTTATTTCACCTTCTAACAATTTTTGTCAATAAAATTCTTCATTCTTCCATAAATTTTATTGATTATTTTTTTTGTTTATTTTTCATTTTTTTGTTCTTTCATTTTTGAATATTTGGCTGCTAATTATTTTTTTTTTATATTTTGCATAGAAATAAAGAAAAATTAAATAAATATATTTTCCCTTTTATATTATAATTACAATGGGAATTGGGGGAATCGGTTATAAATTTTCCAAAAATAACTTTTTGTATTATAATAAAAAATTTATTTGCTTGTAATTTCACAAACCAAATTGTTTTAACATTAATTTAAGTTTTGTTATTTATCGCGGCTGCATGTAAAAAACATGTCGTAAAATTTCCTTTAAAATTCGAGAAAATATAAAGTCCAATTTTGAGAACGTTTCATAATAAATTTATAAATCGAAAAAAATATTGATTTTTCAACTAATTAAATAAATTCTTAAATTTTGATAAAACGTTTTAAACTCATAAGATTTTCACCAATTTTAATAAATAATTTTCCATTCAAATATAGAATTTAATTTATAGCCTTCCGTTTCTCGACAAAAAATTTAAAAATTAATTATATGTTCAAAAAATTTGTCGAAATTGGATCTCATAAAATATTTTAATAGATAGGAGAATTTATTCTTGTAATTTTCTAATAATTTTAAAATATCCAAGCAATGGTGTGACCATTAAATTAATTTAAAAAATGAAACTATTTATTTTATTAAATTAAAAAATAATTTTATTAAAATAAAAATAAAAAACAGGTGTACCAAACCTCCCAATGTTTGAATTAATTTTTAATAATATTGTAATAAAGTTATAAAATAAAATATAAAATAAAATACAATTTTTACAATTTTTTCTAAAATTTTAAATTACATAAAATTATTTTAATAGCTTTTTTACAAATACATTATTAAATATTATTAAAAATGAAATAGAAGATCTGCAATGAAAGTTGATTAAAAATTTTTTTAATTTACTTCTCTAAATTTCTTATATAATTATAGAAATAACAAAAGCAAAATTTATTTATTTATTGAATAATTTAGATTAAATTATCATATGCATAATTATTGAATTATGAAAATTTAATTTTTGAACTCATAAATTTTATTATTCAAACAAATAATAAAATTCCACTCAAAATTAATGGAAATATAATTCTCAAAGGACAATGTCGAAAAAATTAAAATTTCAAAAAATTATTTTAAATTAATATATTATTTTGAAAATGGACATTTTCTTCATATGCCGCTCTGCTGGTCAATATTATAATTTGGATCAAAATATGTATAATTCCGTAACACAAACTGCAACTAATATAATATAATTTTAAAAAAAAAACAAATTTTATTTTTTAAAATCAATTTCTTGTTAGATTTTTATTAGATTCAAAAGTTTTTTGCCGAAGCTATTTTAGTCTTCTTTTATTCGTTTTTAGGCCATAATCAATTTTATTTTTTTCCTATCAAATTTATAAATTTTATTTTAATATATCTAAAATTAATTTTCAGAATATTCTAAAGTAAAAAAATTTGTTAGAATTTTTTACTTTTTTTCTTATCATATTTGTGGCATCTCAAAATCTTGAATTTTTATTATTTGTTAAAGAATTTTAAATTTTTAGCAAAAATACTGTTAAAAATTTTGGGTTTCAAAGAATAGGAAAAAGTATGCAGATTTCTAATATTTTTGGAGTTATTTCAGTTTCCTTAGAACATCGCCAAACAAACTGCCCCAAATTCGTATTGAGTGTAGGGAAGAGGAGATCAAAAATTATTGGACTTACAACCCTAAAAATTTGAAAAATAAACTCATAAACATTCCCATTTTTTTAAATTTTAAAACAACAATAAATTTAAAAAAAAATTAACAGAGAAGCAGAACATCAACTGGAGCGATCAATTAATTTTAAAATAATAAATTTCCAAAAAATTAACTAAATATAAAATTGTTGGTTTATATTTTCTTTTTTTTCTTCAATTTTCTCATTTTCCTCATCCTCTAGATTCACATCATCTTCATCTGGAATTCCGCCCAAATAATATGTATCTTTTTTGTGGTCCAATTTTATTTGGAAATAAGTACACAACAAAATGCAATTAATTTCAGAAATATTTTAAGTGTTTAATTAATTATGTTTTTTTTTGTTTTAAAAATTATATATTGATTCATTTGTCAGTGGAACTCTATTTTATAAATATTAAGATTTTAATAATTCAAATTGTAAAAATGATAATAAAATTATTTTATGAGTTTCTAAAATTTTAGAAAAAATATAAAAAGAATTCCAAGGAAAATGTAATTCATATTTTGTGCATAAAATTTAATATTTTTAAATTTAAATATAATTGTATTTAATTTTAATAATTTAAATATTAAAAATTAAAAGAATTAATATAAATTTAGATTATTAAATTAAATCAAATATTTTTTAGGTCAATTCAAAATTCCTAACTCTAAAACTCTAACCCTTTCTCAACAAATTTTCAGATTTTGTCAGTGAAGTCCATTTACTAGAAAAGGTAAATAAGAAAATAATAAATCAAATAAAAACTTCGTTCACAAATTATCCATAAATATTAAATAAAATTAATTGCTGGATTTGCTCACAAATTACAATTTCCAGATTCAAAAATATTTTATAATATTATTTTATGAATATTTTTTTAATTTATTTTATAGACAAAGGCTCGGCTCGGTTTTAATTATTTCTTTATTTTTCTATAGAATATTTGGTATCATTTTTGCAAATAATTTTTATGGGATTCAAAATATATTATATAATAATTATTTTTTTATTAAAATAAATTATTTATTTTTGATTTTTTAAATGATAAAATTATTTTTTTTATTTAATAAAATAAAATAAAAATAATATTAAATATTTAAAAATATATCCTAAGAAATAAAAAAATATAACGAATTATTTAATTAGAAATGGCAAAATTTATGCCACATACATTATTTTAAAAAATATATACAATTAATAAAATTTTAATTAATAATTATAAAAATGACACCTAAATTAAATAAGAATCTCTAAATTTTTATCCTCCCCCTTTACTATTTAATTATTCAATTATAGAGAAAAATTTTTATTGCACATGTCGATTTGGAAATTAAATTGCTTATGAAAAAGAAATTTAGGGATTATTCTATAACTTTTTTGATAATCAAAGAAAATCTAAGTTTAAATTTAGTTGGAAAGCTTAACAATCTATGGAAATAATCTTTTAAAAATTTTTAAATTTAAAAGGGAAAAACAATTTTTTTCTGATGATTTTTAGATTTTTAATGTAATACATAAAATATTTATACCCTTTATTTTTTATAGAATGAAGAAAATAAATTTAACATACAAGAAACACAGAAATAACATCCAAAAATTATTTAATAATATTAAAAAAAATTTAAATATCAATAATTAAATTTATTAATTTTAAAAATTACTACTCAAAAATAATTTCCAGCTAAAACTAATGTCATCATCTTAAAAAAAATTTATTTAAAACTTTCATTGATAATATCAATTCATACTAGAATTATTTTTGGCATTTAATATTCTTGAACATGAAATAATATTTTCACACTTTTTGCTGCTGGTATCAGCTAGGTAACGCTAATAAAGCAGTTCCGAAAATTATATTAAGTAACTAAAAAGTATTAATTGATGGATCTATTATTTCGAGAGAGAGAAATTTTTTATTTTCTTCTCATAAAATATTTATAATTACAGAAAATAATATGAACAAAATTTATTCATTTTAATTGTAAAATGACAGACTTCCTCAACCCATTATTAATTAAAAAATTAAAAAAATATAAAATTTCAAATAAATAGTTTTAAATTAAAATAATTAATTTTTTAATTTTCATGTGATTATTTTTATTTTTTATTAAATTAATTTTTTATTTTTTTGATCAAATGCCTTTTTCAATTTTAAATCATATGATGAAGAAAATTTATTTTTAATTTTCGAATGATGGAAGGAAATAATTTTTGGCGAATTTTTATTGGATTAGCTGAAATGGCTCTGGACAAAATTTTGTTTGTTTAAAAACAAATTATAAAATAGGATGGGGAAAGAAATGCGCGGTTTATTCCATTATCATTTTTGATGATCAAAAATGATTTGATTAAATTTTAAATGTTTAGATTATAATTATTATTTTTTTATTGTTGATTGGTGATCTGCCGAATTTTTAAAGTCAAAATAAATGGATATATTTAATAAAATGCCTTCAAAATTATTTTATGGTTTTCAATTTCTCGATTTTAAGTTATAACAAATTTTTATCAAAATTGTAATTAATATTAATAAAATTCAAAAAATTTTTTTATTTTTTGGTCATTTTCTTTCTCCTCATTCTTTTAGGTATATTTTTCAATCTAATTTAAAATTAATCGGGCGTTTTATTTTTCTATGCCCTCTCATTATCAATAAAATGGTGAAACAAAAGTCGCAAGTCATCTTCTTCTCCATTAACGCTAATTACTGTTAAGCCCCCCAATTCCGACAAGAAAATTGTGTGTGAACATAAAATTAAAAAAAAATTTCGTTTTTTAATTTCATATTCAAAAATATTAGAAATATTAAAATTAGATGAAATGAACGATGGATCAATTATTTTTGATTAAATATTAAAATTTTATTCTTATTTTACTACTCATAAAATTTTTTTAAATTAATAAAAATAAAGTAGCAAAATTTATCTATTAATTGAAAAATTTCCAGCATTCATGACCGTAATTAATTTAAAAAAAATTTTAAAAAATATAGCTAATAAAATTTTAAAAATAAAATCTAAATTTGAAATAGTCTGTAATGAAAAACGAATCTAATTTTGGTTAAAAATTTTATATTTACTTATCATAAAAATTTTGTACAGTTAAAGAAATAACAAAATCAAAATTTATGTATTATTTCAAAAATGAAAGACAAAAATCTACATAATAAATTAAAAAATAATTTTTAAATAATAATTTTTATAAAATTATAATAGATGCTTGTGGGAATTTTCATAATATGTCTACGAGACTTGCCCCAGCCCAAAACAATTATAGCTTGAATACTAATTTACGCACATTATTCCGAGAATTTCTCTTTCCTAAAGCATCTCTTTGTATATGAATTTATTTTGATCTAAATGTGAAAATGAAATCATTTATTTTTGCAAAGAAAAAATGAGAGGCGAATATTCCGTATTTCGGATTGATTTTAATGTCGGAAAAATTATAAAAATAAAATTTTATTTATTCTATAAAATTTAAGACATAGAGAGAATTATCCTAATGAAGATGAGCGAAAAAAATGAAAAAGAAATGGATGGACTATGAAATTGATGGGGAATTTAGGGAAACTTTTTATCAAGAAAAGGGGATTCAGATCAAAAAATGGATAATTTTTTTTTAAAAATACATATAAAAAATAAAATTTTTTACTTCTCATAAAAATTTTTATGTCCAAAGTTACACCAGTCAGTTCGGTGTCAAATATTAATAAGTTTTAAAATAAGAATTTTTTCATCAAAATTTATAAATAGAACTATTAGTCTTCGAAGTGTTCAGCAACAAAAATTATCCAAGTCAGGATCCAGATTGCATTTTGATTTTATTGAAATTTTAAATTAAATTAATAAAATTATTTTAAAGATAACATTTATTTTAATGATTAAAATTTAAAAAAATAAAATTAAATTAAATATCTATGTTAATTTTTTATATAAGTTGGTTTCCCCAAAAATTATTAATAGATGCTAATTTGCTGCATTTGGCTGGGAATCAATCGATTGGATAGGACTGCAACCATCTTCAAATTTTTAAAAATTTTTTAAAACCCATAAAATTTTTAAATGTTATTTTCTTGAAAAATTAAAAAATTAATTTTCAAATATAAAAAAATTCCCGAATCATGCGGACACGTTCATTTAAAAATTTATAATAAAAATTTGTAGTTTTTAGGTTTATTGATTAATTATTTTAATTGTGTATATTATACATAAATATTAAATAAAATTAATAGTTCAATCTGCTCAAAAATTTTTATTTCCAGATTCCTTCACAAAATGTATATAATATTATTTTATCAATATTTCATTTTTATTATTTACTATTTGAAGAAGCAGATAGTGCTTGTTTTGAATTATTTTCATTTTTTCTATTGAAAATTTAACATTATTTTTGGAAATAATTTTTAATGGTTTCAAAATAAATTTATAAAATAAAATTACTTTTTATATTAAAATAAATTATTTCTTTTTTGATTATTAAAATGAAAGAAATTATTTTATATTATTTAATAAAATAAATAATAATAATTTTAAACATTATATAAATCTTCTGTAATGAAAAAAATAAAAGAAATTATTTTTGATTGGTTATGGCAAAATTTGCCCAATTTTTATATTTTATGTGCACATCTTTTGTCATAAATGCTTTTGTAAGAGAAGCTTGCATCTATGGAATTTTTATAATTTTATATATATATATTTTCAAATCGAGAGCAACTTGAACGATGAGAATGAATTCTCAGCAGTCGATCGGCATTTTCAAAAATATTTTTCTATTATAAAATTCTTTAAAACTCATAAAATTTTTAATAAATATTTTGCATAATAAAAATAGAAGTTATCTAAAATAATAAAAAAATTACCTGAAGAGACCGATCATATATAAATTTATTTAATCAAAATTGAATTTAAAAAAAAATTTAATGATTTTCTCAATCAAATTTAGCATTTTATAAATTTTAAAAATATTATTTTATTATATTCTGTCTTTCATTCTGATTGTGCGATCTGGAAATAGTTCAATTTATATAAAAGATTTTATTAACAATTGGAATAAACAAAAAAAATATATAGTGAGAAATTAGTGGAACACAATTTATTTTAAATGAAAATGTGATAAATAAGATGAGGAAATTCTTCAAAGTAAATACCGAAATAATAAATCCAACAAAAACATCCAGCATTAATTGTGTATAATTATTATAATTAAATAAATTCTTCGATTTGCTCAATAATCTCATTTCTACATTCATTAAATTTTTTTATTATTTTATGTATAATTAAATTTTTTATTTACTTATGGAGATGTTAGCTGGGGTATTTTCATTATTTCCTTCTTTTTCTATTGAATATTTAACATCATTTGTACAATAATTTTTATGAGTTTCAAAATAAATTTATACAATAAAATTACTTATTGATATTATATAAATTATTAATTATGATTATTTAAATAAATTTCTTACAATGAAAAAGAGGAATTATTTAATTGGAAATGATTAAATTAGAGCATTATCGAAAATTTAGAAAATGAAATAATAATGGAAAAATTTTTATTAATTTTGGCATTTTTCTCAAAAAATTAATTTTATTTATTCAATTGGGAATTATCGTCTTTTTAATTATGTAGATTTTATCGTATTAAATGAGGTATAATATCGCAAAATACTGTACTATCGCAAAACAAAAAAATATTCGGTGGTATACGGTACCGCGTCGACTTATACCCATTTACTTCTCATTTATCTTATATTATTCTTTTTTTTTCTCTTAAAAATTTGAAAGAAAAATAAACTCATAAAATATTCCCATTATTTTAATTTAAAATAACCAATAATTTATGATAATAATTAAATAAGAAACTGCAAGTACTTTCAGAAATAATATAAAAATAAAAACTTAAATTATTAATTTCAATGAGGCGAAAAATTTGGAATGGTGTTTTTGATTTTTAAATGAATTTCTAATTTTTAAATGTTAACTAGCCGGCGCATAGAAAGTGTGGCATAATATTCATCGATTATTGAAATCTTCTTTAATGATAATGATGCTTATGAAATGTTGTTCTTCAAAAACAGTTTCCCCGGCATTTGCCGGGGTTTTGATGTGTCTGCCGAGGTTTTGCTGGGGTTGTGACAATGCCGGGTTTTTGCCGGTGTTTTTAAATTTTGCTGATTTTAATAAATCATTCAAAAATTTAGCTTTTTTGGATTATCATAAAAATAAATATATACCAACATTTTATATAATCACTCTAATAGGAATTTATATTCGTAATAGAAAATTTCTTCAATCAAGTATCAAATTAAAATAAATTCATTAAAATCAAAATGTTTTTTTTTTATTTCTCATAAAAATTTCTAATTAATATTAAAATAAAATGCTTCGTTTTCATATTTATGATTAAAATAATTCCTTACACAATAAAATAATAAAATATAGGATAAATTTTCGTTGAATTTGGCTGAAAATTGGCTTGAGCAAAATTTGAATGAACGCAATATAAACAAATAAATGTGTTGGAGAAAAGAGATGTCAGTCTATTTCTTTTTGAGGATCAAAATGATCAATTTTTAAATGTTTAAATCCATTTTTAAAATATATTATTAATTAATTATTTTTAATAAATAAAGAATTTAATTATTATTGTTAATAAAAAAAAGATTTGTAATTTGGGATCTCTCAGGGAAAGTTAAATTTGCCATGGCCGATTACTCTAATTTTTTTGTAAATTAATCAGCATTTTAACCTATAGCATTCAACATCCAATTTTTATATGCAAGTTTTACTGTATAAATTCGGAAATTGGTTGGTTCCTTTAATTTTATGTCTATTTAGGGGGCTATTATGTGACTTTTTATTTTTTTTTTCAAAATTTGGCAGTCGCCAGTACCGTTAATAATTCAAATTAAATAGAAAATAAATTTTTTAAAAATAACTCAATGAATCAATAAAATTATGGATTACAATTTAATTATTAATTTGTTGATTTTTTTATTCATTTCTAATATTTTAAAAATTAGGATATATTATTTCCAATAAAATTTTAATGTTTCATAATAAAACTTTTCATTTTCAAATTTAAGATTAAAAATTAACTAAATTATAGCTAATGAAATTATGCTTTTTTCATATTAGTTTAAAATTATTTTAGTAAAACTTTTTTTTTGTTTCCCATAGATTTATTTTTTTATTTGATTAATTTAAATGAATATTCTACAATATCTAAATTTAGGTATCGAAAGAACGAAGCGTGATCGTTAAAAATAAAAATTAATTTAAAATTATAAATGATTTTTTTGATCAACAAAATCAATTTCAAACATTTTTTTAAAAAATTGACAATATTTAATGAAAGTTATTTAATGTGAAGAGAATTCATAAAAAAATATACTAAGAATAAGAAGAATAAAACATATTTTAAAAATATTATATTAAATAGAGGATTAAGCTTTTTGCATGTCTAAAATGGGCTTTTGGCAAATTAATAGATAGGAGAAATATTGTGAGTAAAAAAATTTGCGGCATAAAAATCTCACGGTAATTAGCGAAATAATATTAATTTTTGAAGATAAAAACAAGGATCATTTTGTAAATGAAAATATTCTAAATATTTCTTAATGAAAAAATTTTTTGTTTTAATTTAATAATTCGCTAATAAACGGAATAATTGCTTATTAGTGTATGCCTTGAATATTTTATTAAAATTTACTTTTTGGATCCCATAAATTTGTTTCTTTAATTGATTAATTTAAAAGAGCATTTTTCCACATATATTTAAATATAAAAACAGACCAGGACTTCGAATTTATTTTTAAAAAAATAAAAATTAATTCAAAATATAAATGATTTTGTTTTGATTTACAAATAAATAGTTCATTCATTGATGATTGAAATATTAGTTAATAAGGATATGCATATCAATTGTTATTATTAAAAACAATTAAAACATCAATTGAAAAGTCATATTATTTTTTGATTGATTAATTTATGCGCGCATTTTTCTTTAAATTTATAGACACATTATTGTTTCTGTGCATCATTATAAAATTGTTAAGAGCAGTTTCATAATAGATTTTTGTTGGATTAGCAGAAAAATTTTTTTTTAAATTTATTTATCCCATCGAAGCCATGAATATTGAGATTGAATCCGCAATCTCATTAATTGCCTAATCTTATTACAAAATGGAGGAATTCGGAATAAATTGTCGCAATCATAGTCGAAGCACTAAGCATTCACAATCGGAGCAGTCTCCATCTCCATTGTGAACATAGCTTATTATAATGTGGTTTTATCGCGTAAAAGACAAAAAATAAAAAATTAACATTTTGTGAAATTTTTGATCCCGACTTCGGCTGTTGGAGGAAATAATACGCTACTATATTTGAGAATCAGTGAGAAATTATTTGATTGGGAATGACTAAGTTAGTGCATCATCAAAAATTTAAAAAATGTATTGATATTAAAAATGTTAAACCATTAATTTTGGTATAATTATGAATGAATACTCTAAGTTAGTGAAATTTAAAAATAAAAAATACAAAAATTTTTTAAATTAAAATAATTTATTTAGTCAATTTTAAATTTAATAATTAGAATTAATAAATTGGTAATACAATTCTGTGAAAAATAAACTCGGTAAGCTAAGTCCAAGGTACAAAATTATGTCTCGAATTATTCATAAGAAATAAAATTATTGTTTTAAAAGTTGCATTAAAATATAATCAAATATTAAAACTCGTAAAATATTTATTCAAGATTGAAATAATAAAAAAAAGAATTTTCTAATTTATTTGAAAAATACCAGATTAAAACTCCGACAAATAATTCAGAAAAAAAAATCAAATTTCTAAATATAAAAATAAAAAAAATTAATTTTCTAAAATAATTTTATTAGAGAATAAAAATTAAATAAATATAATTTTCCATTTTATAATCGGAATTTTGGATATTATAAATCATTCCAAAAATATAAAATTTTGATTAATATGAAAATATTATTTGCTTGTGATCGGACATGCCTAATTGGTTTTATGATAATGTTGCTTTTGTTATTTTTACCTGTTGTGTAAAAACTTGTCAAGTCTGTTATCAGTTTGCGAAAATATAAAGATCAATTTTAGTAATCTTATTAATAATCCCCGCATCATCCCAAGAAATTTAATTTCAAGAAAAGCGACAAAATATTAGAAAGAAATTCCTGCTAAATAAAAATTCAGTGATTACTGATTATGTCATCATATTTGAGAAAATAATATAAAACTTTTGGTGCCAATGCCAATTAAGAGTAAATAATTTATTTGTGGATGAATGCAAACTGATTGATGAATTAATACGGTAATTTTGGCAGCATATAAAATTAATGTAACAATTTTTAATTAATAAATGAAAAAATCTTTATTTTTGCAACTCATTAATAAATTATTATAGGAATCTTTTAATATTGATTAAATAACAATGCCACAAAATTACAATTATCTGAGAACACAAAAAATTAAAAAGCCATTATTCAAATAAAATAATTAGATTAAATTATGAATAATAATTCAAAAAATTATGCAAAAATTATTATTAGAAAAACAACATGTAAATAACACCCTTTCGTACCTTATCAAAACCACAAATGATTTAGGTAAATAATTCCCGACTAAACAAATTAGTTTATTTTATTCAATTTAGATTTCAGATTTAATTCCCATAGATTTATTAATGAACTACATGATACTTGGCCAACTTACTATATGGCCTAGAAGGAAAAAATTGTCACTTGAAATGTTTGAGACGAAATACAAAATTTAAAAAAAACAAACAATTATGCACATAAAACATAGTCACCAAATTTTGTTTTTGTCCTTTGACTGAAATTATTATTACTAGAAAATAAGGTGGGTAAACGCGGCTTTAGATTCAAATATCTCGATTCAAAATGGTCGTATCGACAAGCGGTTTGGTGCAAACCATATCTTGACCTGGTGTAGATTACGCCAAAAATCTGACTTTTCCAAAATTTTCATTCCGCGCGGAGCTCCGCGCGGAAAACGGTTTTTTTGACACCCATAGGGGGGACCCTTCTCTTTTCAAAAAATTTTTTTCGAGATAAACACTTGGAAATGGGTAGTCGAGGTCGGCGAAGCCGAATATGAAACTTTGTTCGAGATCCGCGAAGCGGTGCGCGAGTTACCGCGGTGTAAACCGCGGAGCGGATTTTTCAAAATTTTTACAAAAATAGTCGTATATGGGGTAATCTCGGTCGGGGATTACGAATATCAAGTTTATTTCGACATCCGCGAAGCGGTGCGCGAGTTACCGCGGTGCAAACCGCGGAGCGGATTTTTCAAAATTTTCACAAAAATAGTCGTTTATGGGGTAATCTAGGTAGGGGATCACGAATATCATATCCGTTTTGCACGAAACCTAAAGGTGCGCGGGATTAAGCCGGATAAAGGGGGATTAAGAGGGATTAAGGGTCAAAATGATGGGATTAAAGTGGGAAATGGGCCGAAGGCCACCCCATTGAGCCCCGAAGGGGCGAAGATGGAAACAAACCCCCCTGAGCCCCGAAGGGGCGAAAGTGAAGATAACCCCCCTGAGCCCCGAAGGGGCGAAGAGGAGATAACCTCTCTGAGCCCCGAAGGGGCGAAGATGGATCAAACCCCCCTGAGCCCCGAAGGGGCGAAAGTGAAGATAACCCCTCTGAGCCCCGAAGGAGCGAAGATGGATCAAACCCCCATGAGCCCCGAAGGGGCGAAGAGGAGATAACCTCTCTGAGCCCCGAAGGGGCGAAGATGGATCAAACCCCCCTGAGCCCCGAAGGGGCGAAAGTGAAGATAACCCCTCTGAGCCCCGAAGGGGCGAAGATGGATCAAACCCCCCTGAGCCCCGAAGGGGCGAAGATGGAGATAACCCCTCTGAGCCCCGAAGGGGCGAAGATGGATCAAACCCCCCTGAGCCCCGAAGGGGCGAAGATGTAGATAACCCCTCTGAGCCCCGAAGGGGCGAAAGTGGAGATAACCCCCCTGAGCCCCGAAGGGGCGAAGATGGATCAAACCCCCCTGAGCCCCGAAGGGGCGAAAGTGAAGATAACCCCTCTGAGCCCCGAAGGGGCGAAGATGGATCAAACCCCCCTGAGCCCCGAAGGGGCGAAGATGGAGATAACCCCTCTGAGCCCCGAAGGGGCGAAGATGGATCAAACCCCCCTGAGCCCCGAAGGGGCGAAGATGTAGATAACCCCTCTGAGCCCCGAAGGGGCGAAAGTGGAGATAACCCCCCTGAGCCCCGAAGGGGCGAAGATGGATCAAACCCCCCTGAGCCCCGAAGGGGCGAAAGTGAAGATAACCCCTCTGAGCCCCGAAGGGGCGAAGATGGATCAAACCCCCCTGAGCCCCGAAGGGGCGAAGATAGAGATAACCCCTCTGAGCCCCGAAGGAGCGAAGATGGATCAAACCCCCATGAGCCCCGAAAGGGCGAAGAGGAGATAACCTCTCTGAGCCCCGAAGGGGCGAAGATGGATCAAACCCCCCTGAGCCCCGAAGTGGCGAAGAGGAGATAACCTCTCTGAGCCCCGAAGGGGCGAAGAGGATCAAACCCCCCTGAGCCCCGAAGGGGCGAAGATGGAGATAACCCCTCTGAGCCCCGAAGGGGCGAAGATGGATCAAACCCCCCTGAGCCCCGAAGTGGCGAAGAGGAGATAACCTCTCTGAGCCCCGAAGGGGCGAAGATGGATCAAACCCCCCTGAGCCCCGAAGGGGCGAAGATGGAGATAACCCCTCTGAGCCCCGAAGGGGCGAAGATGGAGATAACCCCCCTGAGCCCCGAAGGGGCGAAGATGGAGATAACCCCCCTGAGCCCCGAAGGGGCGAAGATGGATCAAACCCCCCTGAGCCCCGAAGGGGCGAAGATGGAGATAACCCCTCTGAGCCCCGAAGGGGCGAAGATGGAGATAACCCCTGCGAAAATAGATTAATTCCCTCCGAGTCACCCAAATAGTCAAAGATGGCTAGACTCAGTGAAATCCCGCAGGGATTCCAAAAACGAAGTGCCCCAAGCATAGATCCACATATCTCAAGGCAAAAGAGCCCCGCAGGGGCTAGTTATTATTACTAGAAAATAAGGTGGGTAGACGCGGCTTCTCTTTTCAATAACTCCGCGGTAAATGGTCCTATCGACAAGCGGTTTGTTGCAAACCATATCTTGACCTTGTGTAGATTTGTAGAAAAATCTGACTTTTCCAAAATTTCCACTCCGCGCGGAGCTCCGCGCGGAAAACGGTTTTTTTGACACCCAAAGGGGGGACCCTTCTCTTTTCAAAAAATTTTTTTCGAGATAAACACTGGGGAATGGGTAGTCGAGGTCGGGGATCCCGAATATGAAAATTTTTTCGAGATCCGCGAAGCGGTGCGCGAGTTACCGCGGTGTAAACCGCGGAGCGGAAAAATAATTTTTTCCAAATTTTGACTTAAAAATAGTCGTTTATGGGGTAATCGAGGTCGGGGATTACGAATATCATATCCGTTTTGAACGAAACCTAAAGGTGCGCGAGATTAAGCCGGATAAAGGGGGATTAAGAGGGATTAAGGGTCAAAATGATGGAATAAAGGCAGGAAATGAGTCGGAAGTAAAGGGGAAGCGTGCCGAAGGCACGTGGGCTGGGCCGGAGGCCCGGTAGGTGCGCGGGATATAGCCGGATATAGGGGGATTAAGAGGGATTAAGGCGGATTAAAGGTCAAAATGATGGGATTAAGGCGGGGAAAGGGGCCGAAGGCCACCCCCTGAGCCCCGAAGGGGCGAAGATGGAAACAAACACCCCTGAGCCCCGAAGGGGCGAAAATGGAGATAACCCCCTGAGCCCCGAAGGGGCGAAAGTGGAGATAACCCCCCTGAGCCCCGAAGGGGCGAAGATGGAGATAACCCCCCTGAGCCCCGAAGGGGCGAAGATGGAGATAACCCGCCTGAGCCCCGAAGGGGCGAAGATGGAGATAACCCCCCTGAGCCCCGAAGGGGCGAAAGTGGAGATAACCCCCCTGAGCCCCGAAGGGGCGAAGATGGAGATAACCCGCCTGAGCCCCGAAGAGGCGAAGATGGAGATAACCCCCCTGAGCCCCGAAGGGGCGAAGATGGAGATAACCCCCCTGAGCCCCGAAGGGGCGAAAGTGGAGATAACCCCCCTGAGCCCCGAAGGGGCGAAGATGGAAACAAATCCCTTAGAAAATAGATCACTTCCCTACGAGAAATTCAAATAGTCTAATTAGGCTAGACTCAGTGAAATCCCGCAGGGATTCCAAAAACGAAGTATTCCAATCATAGTTCCACATATCTCAAGGGAAAAGAGCCCCGCAGGGGCTAGTTATTATTATAAGAAAATAAGGTCGGGGTTCCAACAAATTCTTTCAAGTTTAAGACTTCACAGGTGTCCGTATACTGCAAATTTGGTCTCGATCTGTGGGCGACCAGGTTGCGGTTTGTAGAAAACTTCAAACTTTTTTCCAACTTTACTCCGCGCGGAGCTCCGCGCGGAAAACGGTTTTTTTGGTACCCATAGGGGGGACCAAGCACTTTTCAAAAATTTTTTGTCTTATTTTTTCTTGAAATCGATTCAGGAATGGGAAATCGAGGTCGGCGAAGCCGAATATCGAAAAAAATTTCGGGGTTGACCGAGCGGTGCGCGAGTTACCGTGGCCAAACCGCGGAGCGGAAAAATATTTTTTTCTCAATTTCGACTTAAAAATAGTATTATATGGGGTAATCGAGGTCGGCGAAGCCGAATATTAAACTTTTTTCGAGATTGGCCAAGCGGTGCGCGAGTTACCGCGGTTTAAACCGCGGAGCTGGAAATAATTTTTTCTTAAATTTCGACATAAAAATAGTGCGGAGCGGATTTTTCAAAATTTTCACAAAAATAGTGTTATATGGGGTAAACGAGGTCGGGGATTACGAATATTATATCCGTTTTGAACGAAACCTAAAGGTGCGCGAGATTAAGCCGGATAAAGGGGGATTAAGAGGGATTAAGGTTCAAAATGATGGGATTAAGGTGGGAAATGGGCCGGAGGCCACCCCATTGAGCCCCGAAGGGGCGAAGATGGAAACAAACCCCCCTGAGCCCCGAAGGGGCGAGGATGGAGATAACCCCCCTGAGCCCCGAAGGGGCGAAGATGGAGATAAGATGGAAACAAACCCCCTGAGCCCCGAAGGGGCGAAAATGGAGATAACCCCCCTGAGCCTCGAAGGGGCGAAGATAGAGATAACCCCCTCTGAGCGCCGAAGGGGCGAAGATGAAGATAACCCCCCTGAGCCCCGAAGGGGCGAAGATGGAGATAACCCCCCTGAGCCCCGAAGGGGCGAAGATGGATCAAACCCCCCTGAGCCCCGAAGGGGCGAAGATGGATCAAACCCCCCTGAGCCCCGAAGGGGCGAAAATGGAGATAACCACCCTGAGCCTCAAAGGGGCGAAGATAGAGATAACCCCCTCTGAGCCCCGAAGGGGCGAAGATGGAGATGAACCTTGCGAAAATATATCAATTCCCTCCGAGTCACTCAAATAGCCTAAAGAAGGCTAGACTCAGTGAAATCCCGCAGGGATTCCAAAAACAAAGTGTCCTAAGCATATTTCCACATATCTCAAGGCAAGAGAGCCCCGCAGGGGCTAGTTATTATTACTAGAATATAACAAGACCCCAATATCAGTCTCTAACTCATAACTGTCTTCAAAATGCTCCGTAGGTCGGGAATTTTTTTTAAAAGGTGCACAGACCCGGTCGCGCTTTGTATAAAAATCTGAAATCCGGAAAATTTTCACTCCGCGCGGAGCTCCGCGCGGAAAACGGTTTTTTTGACACCCATAGGGGGGACCAAGCACTTTTCAAAAAATTTTTTTTCGAGATAAACACTGGGGAATGGGTAATCGAGGTCGGGGATCCCGAATATCGAAATTTTTTCGAGATCCGCGAAGCGATGCGCGAGTTACCGCGGTGTAAACCGCGGAGCGGAAAAATAATTTTTTTCCAATTTTGACTTAAAAATAGTCATTTATGGGGTAATCTGGGTCGGGGATCACGAATATCATATCCGTTTCTCACGAAACCTAAAGGTGCGCGAGATTAAGCCGGATATAGGGGGATTAAGGCGGATTAAGGGTCAAAATGATGAGATTAAGGCGGGAAATGGGTCGGAAGTGAAGGGGAAGCGTGCCGAAGGCACGTGGGCCGGGCCGAAGGCCCGGTAGATGTGCGGGATATAGCCGGATATAGGGGGATTAAGCCGGATTAAGTGGGATTAAGGTTCAAAATGATGGGATTAAGGTGGGGAAAGGTGCCGAAGGCCACCCCTTGAGCCCCGAAGGGGCGAAGATGGAAATAGCAGGCTTGGGAGTGCGTGAGATTAAGTAGGATAAAGAGGATTAAGGCGGATTACGGGGGATTAAGAGGGATAAAGTGTCAAAATGATGGGAATAAGGCGGGGAAAGGGGCCGAAGGCCACCCCTTGAGCCCCGAAGGGGCGAAGATGGAAATAGCAGACTTGGGGGTGCGAGGGATTAAGCCGGATATAGGGGATTAAGGTGGATAAAAGGGGATTAAGGTGGATAAAGAGGGATTAAGGATCAAAATGATCCCAAAATCACCTAGAAACAGTGAAATCCCATAGGGATTCTAAAAATGAATAAGCCCAACAATTACATGAGGCAAGAGAGCCCCGCAGGGGCTAGTTATTATTACTAGAAAATAAGGTGGGTAGATACGGCTTCTCTAACCTAGAACTCTCTTCAAAATGGTCCAATCGACAAGCTGTTTGTTGCAAACCATATCTTGACCTTGTGTAGATTTGTAGAAAAATCTGACTTTTCCAAAATTTCCACTCCGCGCGGAGCTCCGCGCGGAAAACGGTTTTTTTGACACCCAAAGGGGGGACCCTTCTCTTTTCAAAAAATTTTTTTCGAGATAAACACTGGGGAATGGGTAGTCGAGGTCGGGGATCCCGAATATGAAAATTTTTTCGAGATCCGCGAAGCGGTGCGCGAGTTACCGCGGTGTAAACCGCGGAGCGGAAAAATAATTTTTTCCAAATTTTGACTTAAAAATAGTCGTTTATGGGGTAATCGAGGTCGGGGATTACGAATATCATATCCGTTTTGAACGAAACCTAAAGGTGCGCGAGATTAAGCCGGATAAAGGGGGATTAAGAGGGATTAAGGGTCAAAATGATGGAATAAAGGCAGGAAATGAGTCGGAAGTAAAGGGGAAGCGTGCCGAAGGCACGTGGGCTGGGCCGGAGGCCCGGTAGGTGCGCGGGATATAGCCGGATATAGGGGGATTAAGAGGGATTAAGGCGGATTAAAGGTCAAAATGATGGGATTAAGGCGGGGAAAGGGGCCGAAGGCCACCCCCTGAGCCCCGAAGGGGCGAAGATGGAAACAAACACCCCTGAGCCCCGAAGGGGCGAAAATGGAGATAACCCCCTGAGCCCCGAAGGGGCGAAAGTGGAGATAACCCCCCTGAGCCCCGAAGGGGCGAAGATGGAGATAACCCCCCTGAGCCCCGAAGGGGCGAAGATGGAGATAACCCGCCTGAGCCCCGAAGGGGCGAAGATGGAGATAACCCCCCTGAGCCCCGAAGGGGCGAAAGTGGAGATAACCCCCCTGAGCCCCGAAGGGGCGAAGATGGAGATAACCCGCCTGAGCCCCGAAGAGGCGAAGATGGAGATAACCCCCCTGAGCCCCGAAGGGGCGAAGATGGAGATAACCCCCCTGAGCCCCGAAGGGGCGAAAGTGGAGATAACCCCCCTGAGCCCCGAAGGGGCGAAGATGGAAACAAATCCCTTAGAAAATAGATCACTTCCCTACGAGAAATTCAAATAGTCTAATTAGGCTAGACTCAGTGAAATCCCGCAGGGATTCCAAAAACGAAGTATTCCAATCATAGTTCCACATATCTCAAGGGAAAAGAGCCCCGCAGGGGCTAGTTTATTAATACTAATATTACAACCCATATATTTTTTTTAATTTCATCAATTTATAAAAAGCATTTTACAAATTTACTTAAATATTTTTTTTTGGTTAATCTTCCCGGAGTCACAATTTTTGAACCAAATTTTGAAAATATTTTGCAAATGGAACCGGAACCAAAATTTTAGCAAATAAGGACAAAATGGTAAGGTAAGATATTTTAAGAATATTGTTAAAGTAAATATTTTGAAAATTAAGTCAACTTTTATTTTATTTCCAATTTCAGAATCTCGTGAAAATATATTAAATTTGACAATTTATAGAATTTTGAAAATATTTTCAAAAAAAAAAAATAAAAATTTTCAATATATTTCAGGACATTATTTTAGGCATATCATCTCCAAGTACCAAACTCATACAATTTTTCTATAAAAGTTTTAATATAAATTCTAGAAGCAATAAAAAATTCAAAGGAAGCGCTGATTAAGGTCAAAAATATATTAAATTTAAATTAAAAATTTTTTAAAAAAATAAAATTTCAATTGGCAATATTTCATTGAAAATTATGTGATTTTGAACTTTGGGCAACAAATTGGAAAAATGATTAAAACCATATAAAATTGATTAATTCATTATTTAAAAGAATTTAATAAAAATTTACAAAATATAAAATTTGTTATTTAATAGTTTATAATATTAAATCAGAGTTCATAATTTTTATATTTTCAAAATTAATTATTGTGATCATAATTTTCTCAATATGTTTTATGAATGCTAAAATTTAGCAATTCAATTTGTAAATATTCTTTTAAAATAATTTTATGAGATTTAGAATTTTGTGAAAAAATGGAATTTTACAGAATACTTAATTTAAATTTTCTTGGCAAATTTAAAATTACTAAAATAAAATCATATTATCACATTTTATGGATTATTCCCTAAAATTCAGTGAATCAAACTTCTATAATTTATCATTAATTTTTGCCATTTCATAAAAAGTTGTTCTAACATGGCCTTATATACAATTTAATCGATGCTCATTTAAATAATCAAATAAAGAAATAAATTTATGTGTTAATAATATTTTAAAAATAAAATTTCAATAGCAAAGATATGAGTTACAAAAAAATTTTTCTAGACATATCAGCAGAAGTTATTTTTTACCTGTTGAATAATTTATCTTGCAGGTTAAAAAATAATTACAATTATAAATACACAAATTTTAAAATCCATAAATTATTATTTAAAAAATTAAAATTTTTAAATTGAATTTTTTATATTTTTTATTGTTTGCTGGTATGTCAGAGAATTTTTAATAAATTCAAAAAAATGGATGAATTTAATAGAATGCAACTGTAATTATTTTATGGTTTTAAAATTTTTTTTCATTTTTTCCAAATTTTATCTAATGAAATTTCATAAAATCGCCAAAATCTTGAAAATGTGGCAATATGTGGAGAAAATGTGTCGAGATGGTCGAAAATGTAGCAAATGTTACATTTATGTGGTATAACGGTCACCCTGAAAGACATTCAAAATTAATTTATTATTTTCAAAACATTTTTTTCGATTTTAAAAAATTATTTAAGGCCTTATTTCAATTTGAATTTCTTCTACACGATTTTGTCGATTTTGCTATTTACAATGAAAAAAAATTAAAAAATTTATTTAATTTTTTCGCATAAGTCCTTCCTGCAACCACTACTCTTTTCATAAAATTTTTTAAAATCCATATATTTTTTAGTTAGAATTTGAATGAATATAATAAATTCAATATTTAATTTCAGAATTAAAACAAACGGTCAGTGGAACGCACACTAATATAAATTTTAAATTTTTAGAATAGAATAATTTAAAAAATTTAAATTTTTGGACCCCATAAATTTGTTTCTTTATTTATTTAATTAATTAATTGAACATTTAAAAAAATTAATTTAAATTCCGCCTCTTTTGAACATTCAAAATTTAAATTGTTAAAAATATTAAAAAAAATTTTTGTAAATTAATAATCAAGTTTATAAATCCTATAAATAATTTTAGGTGCGTTTGAATATTACTCGGTTTTCTCGGATATGTGTGGACGGATTGAACTGAATTTTTGTACATGGATTTTCGAGGGTGTTGATCAAGAACATTAGAATAGATTTTTGATTAAGTATTTTTAAACTGACTTTGGTATATGATAATATACTGTTTGAAGTTTTGTGCATTAATATAAATGAATTGTCAAGTATAGATTAATAGGTGGTGCTGAATAAAATGGTAAATTAAATAAAAATAATACTACTAATAAAAAGCACTGAAATTTTTATGTAAAATCAATTTTTTTAAATCTCTGAACTTGCCTCAGGATGATAAATTAAATATGCATTTTATTCATCTATTTCACCATTTAAAAATTTATTTAATATTATATTATTAAACTGGAGAAATTTTAATAAAACTAAATAAATTCATAAATTTAATAAAATGAAACCAGAATTATTTAATGATTTTAAATTTTTTTTCAATTTTATATAATATTATATCACCCATCTCAACCATAGTGCATTCCCTTTCTTCTTCAAAATGAATCTCTAAAAATTTAAAATTAGTGTTTTCGATGATGGGGAATCCAAATTTAGCATTTTTTCATTAAAATAGGCTGAACCAGTATAGATTTATAATACTGTTTGTAAAAATCCATCTTTTGAATAATGCAATTAATTATAGTTCATTCGATGAGTCTCGATGATTTATTCGCATATTTATAAATTTTTTGCAACAAATTTAAAATTAAATAATTTGGGAATCAGTACACAATAATGTACATGAGAACTATTTTTAGGCATTTAAATTAATTATTTATTTTTTATTTTAAAAATTATTTATTGATTCTGCTGTATGAAATCTATTTTATAAATATTAAAAATTTAAAATAAATTTATTTTTGCTTAATTTAAAACAACAATTTTTACAAATTTACTTAAATATTGTTTTGAACAAAAATGCCCAAATTTATAAAAAAAAATTTCTAAAAAAAATTAAATAAATTTTTGATAATAATTTATTTTATGCATGAATAAGGGATTGATGGCGCATGGTTTTAAATTTACTTTGGCATAATTATAAAAAAAATTTTTATTCAATTTTTGCATCTCATAAATTTGTTTCTTTCTTTTATATTTTTAATTCCACATTTTTTTAGTAAAATTTCAAACCAATGCGATATTCAGAATCAACTGCCTCGAAAACCCTTTAAACATATTTTAAAGCAAAAAATCAAAAATTAATTTTTTAACCGGTTTTTGAACCATTCAGTGTGGTCAGAATTCAAAACTATTGCGATATTCGAATTCCCCGACCTTGAAAACACCTTAAAACATATTTTGAGGCAAAAAATACAACATTCATTTTTTTGTCAAAAAATAGGGGGTACGAACTGCATAATTACCCTTATAATGCAAAAATGTATTTTTTTTTTCTTTAAAATGGACAATTGTTATGAAATAAATGTATTTTATTTTTTAAACTCATACAATTTTATTGGAAATTTTTATATAAAATTTAAAGTAGATTGTAAATTATCAATAAAATAAAACCAGCAATTTTTCCAAAAATGAAGACAAAAATTGTTAAAATTAAATTAAAATTCCCCTCTCAAAAATTTTTTAACGAACGGGCAGCACAATTTGATCATGAAGGAAGGTAAATAAACAAAAATTTAGTCAGTTATTAATTAATTAAAAATAGTAAAATTAACTAATTAATGCTCATACCATATAAAAAAAAAATAAAAATATTAGGTCAAAATTAATAAAATTTAAATAGACTCATGAAACTCATCTACAATAAAATAATTTTTTAAAATATATAAATAAATAATTTATTTAATATAATTCATGAAAAAACAAAGCAGGAAAAAAAATAATTTTTAAATCCCATAAATTGTATTATATATAAAATTAATAAATTCCAGATATTATTAGAATGAAAACATAAGAATCAGAACCGCACCCAGGAACATTTAAGTTTAAAAAAATAATTATTCAACAAAATTAATTTTAAAAATTTTTATGAACAATATTTCATTGAAAGTTATTTAGTGAAGAGAATAAAAAAATATACAAAGAATAAGAAGAATAAAACCTATTTTAAAAATATTATATTACAATTACATAGAGGAATAAATTTTTTGCATGTATAAAAAAGGACTTTTTTGAGGCAAATTGCTAGATAGGAGAAATAAGGTTAATAAGAAAATTAGCTGCATAAAAATCTCATAATATATTGGGGAAAAAAATATTAATTTTTGAAATTAAAAACAATGATCAATTTTAGGTGCACTTCTTAAGCCATAAATGCTACTGTAAGAGAAGCTAGCATCTCTGAAATTTTTATAATTTTATATTCATTGTCAATTCGAGAGCAACTTGAACGATGAGAATGAATTCTCAACAAACGACCGACATTTTCAAAAATATTTTTCTATTATAAAATTCTTTACAACTCATAAAATTTTAAATAAATATTTTGAATAATAAAAAGTTGAAAATAAATTAAAATAATAATAATAATCAAATCTACTGAAGACCTCTAACATAAATAAAATTTATTTAATTAAAAATTTAATTATGTGAACATTTCGGATGTTCAGTTGAACTTTTTAAATTTTTTTGCAACTCATATATTTTCGTTTGATTTTTTTTACAAAATATGTAATATTTTTTTTCAAATTAATAAAACAAATAAAAACAAATGAGAGATTCGTGATCAGCTCATCGAGGCGCGTCGAATGATGTATAATGTGAACCAAAATATGAAAGTTCGATTTTTCGAAACCGGTTTTTGAACCTATACCGGTTCAGGCAAATTAATTTTTGAAAAACTAATGCTATATTCGCATTCGCCATCATCGAAAACCCTTAAATACATGTTTTTAGAGAAAAATAAAATTAAAAAATTTTTTTTGGAAAAAGGGTGGGAACGAACGACACTATCTATTACCGGGACAAGTTATATATTTTTTAATCCAATTTTATTCAAATTACATTATTACAAACCATTTCCCATTATTTACAGATGAAAGATAAAATATCCAATGTGGAACTAGAAAAGAATATTTAAATAAATAGAACTAGGAAAAAAATAAAAATGAACAAAAAAAATTGGCATCCATTTAAAATAAAAAATTGTTAATCTAGATATAAACATTGCCAAAAAAAAGTAATGCAATTATAAAAGAAGATAAGAAAATTTTTAATTTATAAATTCTTAAAAAATTTGATAAAAAAAGTTTTAAACTCATAAAATTTTTATCAATAATTTTAATGAATAATTTTCCACACAAAAATAGAATTTATATTATAGCAATAGGCATCACCGGACAAAAAATTTAAAAATTAAATTTAAAAAAATTTAGAGATTAACTAGACCTTAAATTTCTTTTAAAAATTGACATATTTTTATCGAAAAAAAAATAATCCAAATTTATATACGGCTTTCTCTCAAGAAATCAGATTTATCAAATTCAAATCTTATTTATTCGGTCATGTGAATCTTGTGATTCCAATAAAAACGAAATTTTGGCCCCTCAATATATTCATAATAAAGTAAAATTCAGTATTAAATTTAAATCTTTAGCTCTCGGATGTTATTTAAAAAAATATTTTTATCCCCTTAAATTTTGTAGCCAAATCTGTAATCAATTTGGTTAATAAGATTTATGAAAAATTGGAAGAAATAAATAAATATGCTATGGGAATTTGGATATAGGGATAATTCATTCAAGTTGAATTTGAGCCGGAAACATCAAAACGCATTTTTCTTAAAGGCTCATCTGTTAAGCTTTTACATTTTTCCACTCCATTTCATTGACCATCCTTCCTTCCACATTTGCGCCACCGAGAATTACCAATTGATTCTATCCACATTTTTCCTTTCATTGGAATCTTTGCAGAGAAGATCAGACAAAATCGGCGACCACTTTTCTTTTCTACACAAGAATTCATCCACAAAGCCACCGAACAATCAATCCAGTCTATTTTCCATTCCACCTTTGACGATAAATTTTTCCATGCATTTTTATTCCCTCATCGAAGAATGGGGCTTTTTCCCTTTCTTTTTCCAAATTCCTCTGATTTTTTAATCAAAAATTTCATTTTATTTTTTTAAAAAAAAATTTAATCCTTATTCCATGAACATCACAGTCAGAATTTTTGAATTCAAGATTTGTTTGAAAAACAAAAAATTTAACATCGACAAAAATTAATGCTTTTGGTTATTGATAAAATTTATTTTTACCTATATTTTCTATTTTAAATGTAGGAACGAGCAATAAAATTGCCAACAATTGACAAGCCTAAACAAAAGAAATTTGCCCTATATGAAATTAACCTAACGGCTATCTATAAAAGCTTTCAGCAGAGGATGGCAATGCACAAAGGGGCCCTTTGACTTGGTCCAATTTTAGCAATAATTTCTATCGAAAAATTTTACTCCATATTTTTTTGATTTATTATTCATTTTTGAATATTCAAGATCAAGTTTTAATATATTTTACAATTCATTTGAGTAGCTAAACCAACGACGCGATCTTTTTTCTCTGATACTTCCATTGGTTTTTAGCTTCTCACTCAGTTGATTCATTTATTGTACAAAAAAAGGAAAAATTTAAAAAATTTTAATTTAATAAAGCCAATTTTATTGTTCTGAAAAATTTTTTTAAATTTTCTTCGCCAAATTCTAATTTTTAGACATTAAAAAATTCCTTCGATTTGATGGCAATCGGAAATACTTAAATGGAAAGATAAAAACAATTTTTAGAGTGTATCGGTCCAAAATAAATTATTTCTCTTTGAAAATTGTCCATAAAATTTCGGCTCCATTTTTATGGGTTTTCAAAGATGCGCACCCCCCCCCCCCCCCTCTTAAAGTCTGCCCCAGTCGCGCGCACAACTTTTTGGCGAATTGATGGCCGAAGAAAAATTTTTATTGCGCCCTTTCAAAATTATTTGTCAAGTTTTTTCTCCCTTTAATGGGAAAAACAACACTCTCAGAGTCGATGGCAGCACAGATCACAGAGTTCAGAGCAATTCTCGTGCGAAGAATTCGTACTTCTTTTCTAACAAAAAAATGTTCCAAATTATCGTCAATTTTGCGCCTTCTACCGAATTTTTTCTAATGATCACCTTCATGAATTTCTCGCTTTCCCATTTTCCTCTCATCTTTCCATTTCCTCCCACGTATCTTCTTCGACAAATTCCCTTCATAAATTCCTCATTCATTTTTTGTGATTTAGTCGCCCCAAAGTACAATAAGAAATACCCAAAAATGGCCATGAATAACAATTTTGATTAATAAATTTGGCTATTCAAAAAGGCACCGAATTATTTTAAATAAGTATTTCGTTTCTAGGAATTATATTGCACTGATTGCCTACTTTTTTAATTTTTTGCAAAACATAATTTTATTTTTTTACATAAAATTTGATTAAAATTAAATAAATTTATTTTTGCACTCCATAAAATTTTTTAGAATTTTTATAGAAAAGAAATTATAGGTTAAAATTAATTAAATTTTCGCAACCCATAAATTTTAATTCGGTTTTTTGGCCCAAATAATTAAATTTCTTTTGAAAATAAATATAAATACAAACTTGTTTCACAAACATTAATTATAAAAATAATTTAAAAATTTAAAAAATAAATTCATTTCATTGGTCTTAGCCACCAAGCCCAACTAAATAATAAAAAAACATCAAAAAAATCGCACGTCAATATTCACCTTTCAAAATAATCATCATTGAAAGTTGTTTTCAATGAAGAAGGTCAATTCGACCTTTCCATCGGCATTCGGCAGCAATGATCAATTTTTGCTGGGGACAAAGAAGAGATTGATTCAAAACAATTTCCATTGGGAGAAATCGGAAGACCAATTTATTGGTGGGGGCGAAAAGTGAAATATATTGAATTGATTTTGCGTGGGCGCCAAAATTACGCGCACCATCTGTGGAAATTGAAAACACAATAAAGAATTAAATGAAAATGGAGAAAGAACCGTTAAAGAAAATGAGCGCCTAAAACCCCCAATTCTTCCTTGATAAAATTCCATGAAGACTTAAAAGAAGCCATGGAATCATTTTTTCTTTATTTTTTGCCGCGCGTTCCACACAGCCAGTTTTCCTGCGCACCTTTTTATCATCCCGTCCGTTCCCCTCTCATTAACCAAAGCCAGTTCCCCCTCTCAATAGTCTCAATACCCAGACAAACAATAGGTCTCATTGTGTGCCTTTCCTTTTCCTGCTCTAATGTCATCATTTCTTCATTAATTTCCCTTTCTCCGCTAAGAATTTCCTCCCATCCAAATAGGCAAATAAACTTTAGTGGGCCAATTATTCTGGCCACATATTTTTTTTATATTCTAAATACTAGATTCTAGCTTTTTTTTGCACTGTCAAATAATAAAAAAATAATATTTAATTTAGCCATAAGAACACTGAAATTGACCACAAAAAAAATTATAATTATTTAAGCGTTTATCCTAGATCCACAAACTAAAGATAATATACCGTAAATATTCTATTAGAAGCCCCGGGGCTTATAAATTTCAGAGACCTTCTAGGGGGGGGGGGGCTTCAAATAGAGAGGGGGCTTCTAATAGAGAGGGGGCTTCAAATAAAATATTTACGGTATTCAATTGAATCACAGATTATACTTATTGAATGTAATAAAATTTGTCATGGATTGGTCAAAATTAAAATAAATTAAAGATCGATTTTGGTTCAAAATCTAAGTCAGAATTAAATTTAAGCCAAAATATATTTAAATTAATGAAATCTACCAATTGAGCATATTGTTTTTTTTCTAATATAAATTTTTAAATTTTAATTAAAATTCCTATAAAATGTGATAAGCATATGAAGGAAGCCAATTCCCTTAAAAGAAAAAGCCAATGGTTAATTTTTAATTATTAAATGAAAGGATTCCAAAATACAAATTTCATTTCTCCATAAATTAATTCCCTTCTTCTAATTTATTTTGCTTTCACGCCAAATTCCCTTCCACATTTTTCCTATTCATTCTTGAAAGTCAATTTTATTAATAATTTCCTTCCTTTCCGCTAAAACTCTTTCATTAATTGAAATATTTTTATGTTCCCATGGGGATTTCAAATACAAATATTTTCTGTGCGTGAGGATTTGTTTGCCTTTTTTCTATTAATGCGGATTGGGTTCCTTCCCTTTTCCTTCCTCTTTTGATGAATACAAAAATAATATTACTTTCCATCCGCATTCTTTCAAATGTTTCTCGGAAAAAACCATATTAAATAAATTCCAAAAATGGATCTAAAAGAAATCCAGGGGGATCAGTAAGCAATTTTGCAAGAAATCTTTTCTTAATCCTAGAGATCATAATAGACTAATGAAGTTGAATCGGGTAATACACCATATTCGAAGCCAATTGACGAAAGTTTATTTTTCCTTGTATACAAAAAATTTAATATAGAAAAAATTGAAAAATTACCTTCCCCAAATTTTTATTTTTTTTGTTTAAAACCATTAGATTTTTTGTTATTGCTTAAACATTTTTCCTTATAAACCATTTTTTTGTTTTTGCCTCTAAAACAATTTGTATTTTGCCCCGAAAAACAATTTGTGTTTTTGCCCCAAAAACAATTTGTGTTTTTGCCTCTAAAACAATTTGTGTTTTTGCCTCTAAAACAATTTGTGTTTTTGCCTCTAAAACAATTTGTGTTTTTGCCTCTAAAACAATTTGTGTTTTTGCCCTAAAAAAAAAATTTGTGTTTTTGCCTCTAAAACAATTTGTGTTTTTGCCTCTAAAACAATTTGTGTTTTTGCCCTAAAAAACAATTTGTGTTTTTGCCTCTAAAACAATTTGTGTTTTTGCCTCTAAAACAATTTGTGTTTTGCCTCATGGACAATTTGTAAAAACAATTTGTGTTTTTGCCTCTAAAACAATTTGAATTTTTCCCCATAAAACAATTTGTGTTTTTGCCTCTAAAACATTTTGTGTTTTTGCCCTAAAAAAAAAATTTGTGTTTTTGCCTCTAAAACAATTTGTGTTTTTCCCTTTCTCTTTAAATCTATTTGTATTTTTACCCAAATAATTTATATCATTTTATTGTAATCACGATTTTTGAATTTTATTGTGATTGCATTTTTGCCTGAGGCAATTGTCTGATTGATATTTTATTTTCAAATGACGGCAACCAAATATGCATCCAATCAAACTCCTTCATTTATCATTTATTTTCAACGTTTCGATGAATATTTGGGGTCGTCTCGCCACCAAAACTTGTTGCACTTTTCGCCGACAATTCCTTCTCCTTCTCCGTAGAAATATTCACATTCTATTCTACCCACAAAATCAATTCATCGCCTTCCTCCAATATTCCATCCTCATTCCCTGAATAATGTACTCGCATGACGTATTTTATGCCCTTTGAAATAAATTCGCCAAATTTTCCCCAATTAAATTTACTACAAAATTTCACAAAATTACTCAAGCAATAAGCAATAACCTGAATAAATAGAAAATAATTATTTTTTATTTATTTGCTTTTGAAATTTTAACTCAAAACCAAATTTAGCTAAAAATTTATTGCCAAAAATATGAAAATATGTATGAAATCCTTTATAAAAAAATTTTATATTTTTTTCAAATTATTTTATCCCTTTTGAAGTACAATTATCGATTTTCGCCTCCCAAGAATTGTTATTTTTAATTCCGCATTCCCCGCTCAATTTTATTTAATACATATGTCCTCCCACGCGCGCAACACAGATCACCGGCGAGTAATTAAAATGTTATCAAGAGGTAAAATAAATCCCATAAAACTTTTCCCCATAAAATATTAATCCGAACAAATTCTAATCCTTCTCACCTTTATTTTCGTGAATTTTTAAATTTTATTTAATCCAATTTTAATATTTAAATTTATAGATTTGTAAAAAATATTCAATCTAAAAATATGGTGGAAATTCGCAGACTCTATGTCTTCCTGGCACTTTTCACTTTCGTCTATTTCCTTGAATCCATTGGTGGAACGTTGGTTTTTTTTTTAAAATTAATTTTTCAAATTTTAAAATTTTTGTAAAATATATTAAATTGATCAAATAATTTTTATATTTTTCTGCTCAGAGGAAAGTCCTTTTATTTTGAGTTCCATTAAATTTTAATAAATTTAAAAAATAATTTCTATAAAAAATTTTTATGAGTTGAAAAAGATTAATTCCATTTTTTAGTTATATGATTACAGCGGTGCAAAATATTGAACGACATTTTCAAATTCCTTCAAAAATTTCGGGCTTTCTTGTTTCCGCACGTAAAATTAAATAAAATAAAAAATAAATTTATTTTTTATTTCAAGATGACATTTCATATTGCCTTCTCGTCATTCAAATTTCTTATTTTGGCTCAAAAGGTAGAGAAAAATTTTTCCTATTAATTTTCTTCCCTCAAAAAAATAAAATTAATTTACTCTGCAGGTAATCGTGCCAAATGGATAGGTTTTGGCACAATTATGATGGCTTTGGCCCATATGATGACTTCATCACCCAATTTCATGTTTCCCACCACAACTCCCCAATTGAATACAACACAATTAGAGGTGAGCTGCCATAAAAAGATTTTTATAGAAAAGAAATTTCTCCTTTTTAGATTTACATTTTTTGATAAAATATTTTCATTTATTTATAAAATTTTTTTGTATGACTTCCAAATTGGAATTAGAATTAAATCTATGACAAAACAATTAATATTTAAAAAAATTTAACAAATTAATTTTACGAGTTTCATTTTCCAATATTTTCTCCAGGAACAACTTCGCCCAAATTCTCATCTACTTTCCGCTCAACACCAAGATTACAGTGCCTTCCTCGATTATGCCCCAATTCGTGATCGGCTGCCAATTCGGTTGAGACAAATGTTACGAAAAATTTGGGATGATCACTCGGAGAATGACAGTGGGATTGGCAATGCCGATGAACAAATGTCATCAAAATTGGAATCCACCAATGGCTATAATTACAGTGATAAAAACCCATATTCCCTGGATGAGCCAATTATTTCCGAAGTATGAAAATAAATAGGAGAAATAATTTAATTTAAAAATTGATTAATTTGAATTTTAAGATCAATTTAAAATTTTTAAAAAATTATTCAAACTTATAAACAATTTATAGTTTATTTAAAATAAATAATGAAAGGAATTTTCATAATTAAAATAACTCTCTTTATTTATTTGCGATATTAAAAATTTAAAAAAATAATTTAAGAATAATATAATTTACAAATTAACTAAAAAAATGTGGGAAATTTTATAAAAATGTTTTTATTCTTTAAAAAATTTACTTTATTTTACTATTTATGTATTTTCCTAATTAGATTTATCTTCTCTCTGATTTGCTCTTTTCTGCCAATTCAAAAGAGGAGAGGGAAAATGCCAGCACCCATTTGACAAGAACAATGCGCCATTTCGTCGCAAATCGACAGGAATTCCCGGAGGCTGATCTCAAGGTCCATAAAAATTAATTGGCATTTTATTTTTAATTAATTATTAAAAATATTTCCCTATTTTTTGCAACTCATAAAATAATAGTTTGAAATAATTTTATTAAATGAATATTTTTTAATTAAATCAAAAGATATACAAAAACTAGTTCAAAAATTATTTAATTAACAAAAAAAAAATAATAAATCCGTAAGAAATATATTTTTTGAAGACTATGAGACATGCTGCCGCTGCTCCGTTTGCATTTTGTCATAAATTGATCAATCAAATGCGCGAATTGCTGCTCAAAACAACATGCCAACGGAGTGGATCCAACATTGGACCATTATTTTTAATGTATTAAAAATTAAATTTACATCGGAAAAATGTATTTAATATTTTTATAATTTTCTATATTTTTAAAATTTAATTTAAAATTAAATTATTTTAATTTTACTTAAATTAATTCTATTATTTTTAAACTCATAAAATTTTCAAAATTACTTTCTATTTAATAAATTAATTTTTTTTCACTTTAATAAACTGATTTTTTACCTTTCTTTACAAAATTTAACATAAAAAATTAAAAATTAAATTTTCGATTTAAAGTTTCGGTGCGATGTTGGTTCTTGGATTTGGCCGAACAATGCCATGGTCATTGGGTGTGCCACTCATTGATGACAACGTGAAAAAGCAACAAATGCCTATTTATTTTGGTAGAAAATTTAATTAAAAATTACTCACAATAAAAATTTTAAAAAAAAATTTAAAAAATTTTGAAAAATTTGCATAAAATTATGAATTTAGCAATGATAAATTTCTTCAAAATTCTTGGCCCGATTTGTGGCTTCCTCATTGGCTCAATTGTCAACAAAATTTATTACACATTTCCAGCATCGGCTCCAAAAGGGCTGACAGCACAGGTTAAAAAATTATGGGAAAATAATTTTCAGAAAAAATATTAAAAATTAAAATTTTTAGCAAATTTTTAAAACTCGTAAAAAATTATTTAATCATCTTTTAAAAATGCTCGGTTTTAAACTGAAATACAAAATTGCACTCAATGTCGAAGCCATAAATTTAAAAAATAAAATTAATATCTATAAAACATAAATTTTAAGGACCCAACTTGGATTGGAGCATGGTGGCTTGGTTTCTTATTCATTGGTGTTGTCATGATTGGGCCTTCGTTTGCATTGTTCTTCTTCCCAGAATCCTCCAACAATAGAAAGTTGGTGGAAATAAAAATACTTTTAATTCATAATATGTATTTTCAATAAATAATTTGTGAATAAAATGATTCTTTCAAAATTAAAATTTTTAGAAAAAATCAGCAACAATCCATTATATTGCAAAATGGAGGACACAATCATCAAATTCATCAACAAAAATATTTAAATGGAAAAATTGCCACCGATTTTCATTCCCTGGAAAAAATTCATCAAAATGGAGGTACAACAATTGCCAATGGGAAAATTGGGAATGTAAATGGAGGACAAAAGGAGCGAAGAAAATTGGCATTGGTTGATCGGCATGTTGAAAAAGGTGGATAATTTTTTATGATCTTTAAAATATTTTTATTATGTTTTTGATCCTAATTCCAAAAATATTTTTAAAAATTAATTTTTTTTAATTTATAAATTTATTTTTTAAGTTGAAATTTCTAAGACTTTCTAAAATTTTTATATTCAACGGAACAAATCATTTTATTAATTTATTAGATTTTAATTATTTAATAATATTTTATTTATTTTCTTTTTTTGGTTATGTACTTTTTTTGCAATTAATTTATTGAAAACATTTTATGGTTGATTTATAAATAAACTTCTCAAAATTTTTTATGTGTTTTTATAAAAAATAATAATTTTTTATTTTATTTATAAATATTTTTAATTAAAAATTTTTAAAAATAGTGGCCTGAGAGACTGTCAAAAAATGTAATTAAAATAATAATTTTAAAGATATGAACGGGGAACTGAGCAATTTCTCCGCATTCATTCGTTCCTATCGTGAAGTACTAAATTCTCGAGTGTATGTTGGCGCTTCAATTGCACGGGTTATCGATGTTTTCGCATTCAAAGTGAATTAATAAATTAAAAATTGTTAAAACAAATTATTTAAAAATTCACTTTCAACTCATTTAATTTAAATAAATTTATTTTTATATTTTATAATTTTTGAATTTTTTTTATCCATTTATTATAGGATTGGAATATTTTTTAATTTAAAAATATTTTTCAAAGAAATTATTTATGGTGTTAAAAATTTAAAAAAATATATTTTGTCAAATTTATTTTACAGGGGTATATGGTCTTTTTACCAAAATTTTTGGAGAACCATTATGGCATTCCTCGCTATATGGTCCATATATATATGGCCGTTTTTGGAGTGCTGGGTTTTGCTTTTGGTGCAGCCAGTGGCGGATTTATCACACGAAAATTGCGATTAAATGGGAGGAAGGCGGCCATTTATGTGCTTGTGATTTCCATTATTAATACATCACTATTTGCCTTGAAATCACAACTCGGATGCCATTCAGTCGTGAACAGGTTAAAAACTAATTCATTTAATATATAATTTAATGGTAAGTAATTATGAAAGCATAAAATCATAACGAATTTTTATTTTTTTAAAATTTTATAAACCATAAAATATTTCAATTATTTTGAAAATTAAATATTTTACATTTTTCAAATTTCTTAAAAAATTAATTGAATAAATATACAATTTTTGAACAAAACTATAGAAAATTTCCAATTTCAATTAAATAATAATTGAATTTTTGTTCAAAGAAATCACAAATCAAAGATTACACAAGCTTTTACAAATAAATTAGAAATTATATATAAAATTATTAATTAAATTCAATTCCCAATTTAGGGTTGGCCGTGATGGAATTGGCAACAATTTTAATTATTCTCAACAATGTAATTCTGAATGTGGTTGCGAATCGGCTAAGCTTTATCCGGTTTGTGACTCAACTGGTCAAGTCTATTATTCACCATGCCATGCTGGGTGCCGACATGTTGAGGTAAAAAAATTTGAATAATAATTTTTATATTGTTAAATAATTAATTGTCATAATTTAAAATAAGTTATAAAATTTACTTTTAAATTTAAAATAAATTTTACACAGGTCATCAATTTAGAGAAATATCAGTTGGAATTTTCGGAATGCGATTGTCTTCCCGCCGATGCCGGAAATTATGTAAGCAAGGATTTGTGCTTTGATGATTGCAAATGGATGAAGTAATTGACCATTTTATCAACTCATAAAAAATTATTATTAAAAAAATTTTAAATTGAGATTAAATAAACCAATTAGGAAAATATGAAAATCAAAACCAACATAAAAAAAATTAGAAACATTAAAATAAAATAATAATTTCTATTGACATTTCAGTTAATATGAAAATAACAAAAAAATTGTTTAGAAAAAAGAAAAATAAAGAATATTTAAAAAGGTGATAATAAAAATATTTATTTTTTTGAAACACATAAAAAAATTACCATTAAAAATATTATTAAATTTTGCTAAATTTCTGCTGTGTTAATGAATAATGTGGCAGGACTCATACGAAAATTATTTTAAAAAATAAAATATAAATTGAAATCTGTTCTTTTTAACAGATATGCATTTTTTGGTACAGTGGTTGTAGGGGCATTCCTTGCTGGGACGGGCATGGTCCCTGGAATGTTGCTCCTTCTTCGATCCGTTCCTCCGCAAACACGGAGTCCAGCACTAGGTCTTCAAGGCTTTTTGGTATGTTTTTTGCCTTTTTAAATCGTATTTTATCATTTAAAATTATGATAAATTTGCAAAAAAATTATCCATCCTGTCATCTTAAAAAATGCCTATAAAAATGATTTTAAATGATTGAAAAATTTTAATCATAAATAACAGAATTTATTTCAAATTAAACTGATTCTAAAATAAATTAATATTTTTAATTTAATTAAATATTTCTACACAGGTTTCCTCCATTGGCACACTTCCTTCGCCAATCCTCTGGGGATGGCTCATTGATAGTGCCTGCCAAATTTGGGATTATGATTGCCATGGAAGGGGTGCTTGTCAAGTCTGCTTAATTTTTTAAACTTTAATTTTTTTAAATTAATTGCTTAAAAATTTTATTATTAATTCAAAATTTTTGATGGCCTTATGCTTCACTTTTTTATGAACTGATTTATTTTAAAAATTATTTATTAAAAAATACAGAAAATATTTTATGAGTTTCTATTTCTAGTTAAAAAGTTTAATTTTAATAAAAAAAAAAATAAAAAAATAATTTAGATATAAATTTTCACATTTTTATTTAGATCTATGATCCATGGACGCTTCGAATGCGAATGCATTGGCTTTATGTGTGCATTCGGCTATTCTCCCTGGTTGCCGACATTTATGTTTGTGTTCATGCCAAGGGCCTGAATTTGCAGGAAGAAGAAGATGATGACGGGGAAAAAGAACCGGAAAATGAAAGGGCAAAAGCAATGGGGCAAGAAACAATCACGTTGGAGGCGATTCCAACTTGACATTTATCCACTTAATTGGCGATTAATTCATTTTCTTTGGGTCGATCCTAATTTTTGACTAAATCTTCCATAGTATTTCTTAATTTAAATTTGCATTTATTTAATTTTTTCAGCCAGCCATTTGTATAAAAAAAATTATTTAATTAATTAATTTCAAATTCTATTTTAAAAATTATGTCCATCTATATTTTGTTTTTGTGCCTTTTTTCTTAAATGTTTTCGCCTCTTTATATGTATTTTATTAAATTTGTGTTCATTTATTTTTCCTTATTTTTTGATACTCATTTTTAAAAAATATTGAATAAAAATTCTATGTGATTAAATATACTATATTTTGAATAAATTCAGATCAATTATCGTGCAATCTTTAGATGGAAAATTTCTTAATTAATTTTTGTAGATAAACCCATAAAAAATTTGTAGAAAACATTTTTATAATTTCTTTTGAATTTCAACTATTTTTAAATATAAGACTCTTCTACATCAATCATTTGATAAATTAAAATAAAATTAAAATAAATTTACAAAATTTTTAATGGCAAACAAAAAATAAAATTAAATATTTTGGAAAAATTTATTTAATTTTAGTTTTGATATTTTTAGAAATAAATTTTAAACTCATAAAAAAATTTACAGAAAAAATAATAATATATTTTCGTAAGTGAAGAAGCTTTTAATAATAAAAGAATCGAGAATATTATCCACGAATTATAATAATTATTAAATAAATAATTTAAAAATAAGTAAAAAATTATTCCAATTTCATCAAATGTCCATCATTTTTATTTATCGTGATTATAAAAAAGTGAAAAAAAAATTATTTTTTTTTAATTATAATAAAATAGGAATTTTAACCTTTTAGTTTGAATTTCAAAAATTTTTATATTTTAGAATGATTTATCGATAAAAATTTTTAATTGATTCTAAAAATTAATTTTCCAAATATATGATTACAGCGATGCAAAATATTGAATGTCATTTTTAAATTCTCCTAATAGTTTCAGGCTTACTCATTTCCGCATGTAAAATTTAAATAATATTTACCTAATATTTATTTTTGTTAATTTTTTAAGATGATATTTCTCACCCATTTGACTGAAAAGTAATTGAAAAAAATTTTTATTAAATTCGATTAATTTTTTTCATAAATAAAAAAGAATTAGTTTATTATAACAATTTTCTGAAAATTACTTTACACCGCTGGAAATAGTGCCAAATGGATTGGTTTTGGCATAATAATGATGTCATTGGCCCACTGATGACCTCATCGCCTAATTTCATGTTCCACACCATAATTCCCCAATTAAATACAACACGATTGGAAATGGGTTCTCTTCAAATTCAAATAATAATAAAAAAAATTGATGCTCGAATAAAAAGACTTTGCTAGAAAATTAATTAAAATTATTCTCATTTTTAATTTAATGAAATAATCTTTTTTGAAATTTATTTTATTAATCTTTTTTATTTATTTTATTAATTTTTGCTCAAGTGCATATCGTTTAATTTTATAAAATCACTGGAAAAAACACTTAATATTAAAAAATATAAACAAATTTATATGGTCCAAATTTTTCACAGGAACAATTTCGACCAACTTTTCATCTACTTTCCACTCAACATCAAGATTATACTGACTTCCTTTACTACGCCCCAATTCATGACCGGTTGCCAATTCGGCTGAGACTAATGTTACGAAAAATTTGGAACTAAGAGAACTTGGAGAATATCATGGATATTGGCCATGAACAAATACTTTCAAAATTTGAACCCATCAAAAGCTATAATTACAATGATAAAAACCCATATTCACTGGATGAGCCAATAATTTTCGAGGTGAGAAAATAAATAAGAAAAATTAAATAAATTTATTTAAATAATTTATTTGTGATTTTTAAGATTTGCTTAATTAGCGAAAATTTTAAATTTACTTCAAACTCATAAACAATTTTAAGATAATTAAAAATATATATTGAAAAGAATTTTGACATATAAAATATTTCTCCGTGTAATTACACGAATTTAAAAAAAAAATATAAATAATATTTGAGAATAATATAATTAATGAAAAATATCTGACAATTTTATTAAAAAATTTTTTCCCTTTAAAAATGAAATTATATAAATTTATTTACTCTATTATTAGATCTACCTAAAATTACCATTCTTTAAATACAGACTTGATTGTAATTTGACAAGGGCATTTTTCAATTCACTTATAAATAAATAAAATCTAAAAATTCCATTTTTGCATCCCATAAATTTATTTTTATACTTATTCAATTTAAGTGTATATTTTTTTTTAATTTTTAAATGCTTTAATAATCTGTATTTGTTCAAAATTCATTTATAAAAAAAATTTAAATTTAAATAATTCATTTATTTTCAATAAGCATTCAGTAAGATTCGATGAATAATTTTTATCTTATAAAATGTATTTTTAAATTTAATAAAGAATAAAATAATGGAAACTGAAATATATGTATTAAATGACCAAAAAAATATTTAATTTAATAATCTAAATTTACATTAATTTAAAAAAGCGAATGCATTGGCTTTATGTACATATGCATTCGGCTATTCTCCCTGGCTACCGATATTTATGTTTGTTTGCATGCCTGAATTTACAAGAAGAAGTAGATAAAATCGGAGAAAAAGAACCGAAATTCGTACTGCGACACTTGCGGACCCGCCACTTGCGGACGAAACGGACTGGAGTCGAAGGTAGCAAAGCTAGAGTGGCATTGTTTATAGGATATTATTATGCATAAAATTAGCTGCAAAATGACATCAAAAGTTTTGGTCCATATTGAGTATTCATCGAGTTATGGCCAAAAAACCGTTGATTTAATTATAATTGCCATTTTTATGGTTTTTTGGCCATAAATCAGTGAATATTCAACATTGACTAAAACTTTTGACGTCATTTTGTAGCTAATTTTATGCTTAAATAATATGTTATAAACAATGCCACTCTAGCTTTACCACCTTCGGCTCCAGACCGTTTCGTCCGCAAGTGTCCGGTACGCAAACTCATAAACAATTTTATTATAATTAAATATAAATAATGAAATGAATTTTTTAACATAATTAAAAAATATTTCTCTGTATTTTTCGAATTTAATAAAAAAAATAAAATTAAAAATAATTTTTGAATTAGAAATATTAAATGTCAGAATTTAAAAAAAAATTTTTTATTTTACAATTTTATTTACTTAATTAGATTTACCTTCTCTCTGATTTCCTAATTTCGGCCAACACAAAAGAGGAGAGAGTAAATAGATACCAATACCCGTTTATCGAAATCAATGCGAAATTTTGTCGCAAATTGGCAGGAATTCCCCGAGGCTGATCTCAAGGTCCATCAATTCATTTCATTTAAAAATTTAAATAATAATTTAATTTATTTCTTATATTTTTTGCAACACATAAAATTTTATATGTATAATTTTTATTAAATAATTATTCTAAAATTAATTAAATCAAAAACGATTCAATATTGCAGGTCAAAAATTATTTAATTAACAAAAAAAATTTAAATCCGAAAGAAATATTAATTTTTTGAAGACTATGAGACATGCTGCTGCTGCTCCATTTGCATTTTGCCATAAATTTATCAATCAAATGCGCGAAATATTTATTTTTTTTATTTATATTTATTAATTTTTTGAACGCTTTTTTCGCTGTTTTGTTATAATTAATTTTTTACAGGGCTATATGGTTTTCTTGCCCAAATTTTAAGCCCCACCGTTTGCTACCGAAAATTTAATTAAAAATTTATTTCGCTGAAGAAATAAATAAATAAAAAATGAAAATTCATACAAGAGGACAGATCCTACAATAGGTATCCAACAATTAATAAGTAATTGTATGAAAAAAATTTATAAAAATATGGACAAAAATTTAATTTTTTTATTTCGGGCTTAATAGTCTCCCTTTTAAATTAATTTCTAATTATTTTTAAATTTCAATGGATTCAATAATATTCTTATAGAAAAATAGTAAACACTATATATTCAATAAGTATTTTGCAACTCATAAAATTTATTTTAAATAAAAAATATAAATTTTCCATTTAAAATAAGAATATTCTTAACTAAAAAAGCCATCACACACTTCAATTTTTTTTTAAAAAAATTAGAATAAAACTTTAAAAACATTAATAGGAAAAAATAATTTTCAGATATTTTGTTGCCCATAATAAGATAACAAATAATTTACATTTAAAGCAAAATTCTTCCTATATTTCCCTTTATATTTCTATTTCTCGATATATATTTTCAATTATTTTGTTTGTAAAAAACGAAATAAAACCTATTGTCCAATGAAAAATTAAATTTTCCTGCATTTATTCAAATTAATTGATTTTTAGACTAAAATATGAGAGTAGATGTGCAGATGAATAAATTATCAATAAGCCCAGGGCTATTTCTTCATTTATAATAATACCAAAAATTGTCATTCGTTAAATATAAAGAGATTTGGTTGCAAATTGCAATTGCAATTCGCCTCAAGCATTTTTACCATTCCCCTATAAATAAATAAAATCAAATAAAAATTTTATTTTTTCATCCCATAAATTTATTTTTTAATAATTAAATATAAAAGAATATTTTTATTAATTTTTTAAATGCTTTAATGTGGCCAATTCCGAATTCAAAATTTAAAATTTAAATAATTCATCAATTTTCAATAATAAAATAATTAAGGAAGATGTGATGAATAATTTTTATCTAATAAAAATTTTTGTGAATTTAATAAAGAATAAAATAATGAAATCCGAAATATATGTATTAATTGATCAAAAATTCCTAATATTAATTAAATAATTTGTATATTTTTTCTTTATTTTTTTCCTCTAAAAATTTAAAAAAAAAACCAAATATTTTTTCAAATATTTAATTTTTAATAAATAGACCAGAGTTTAAGAGCATATTCTTTTTAAAAAATTATTATTATTTTGAGCAAAAATATTAAAAATTTTAGTAAATTTTTTAAACCCATAAAAAGTTAATTAAATCGCATCTTTAAAAAAAGTAGAGTAATTTAAGAAATACAAAATGAAAGCTATTTATGCAACAAAAAATTTTTTAAAAAATATTAAAAATAAAAGAAATTTAAACAAAAAATAAATTTGGATCAAAATTGGATTGGGGCATGGTGGCTTGGTTTCCTGTTAATTGATGCTTGACCATAATTTTGCAGGGCTATATGGTATTTTTGCCAAAATTTTTGGAGAATCATTATGGCATTCCTCGATATATTGCGAAAAATTTGGAACAAGGAGAACTTGGAGAATATCATTGACATTGGAAATGAACAAATACCGTCAAAATTGGAATCCATCAAAAGCTATAATTACAGCAATAAAATCCTTAGTCCTTGGATGAACCAATCCTTTCCGAAGTGATAAAATAAACAAGAAAAATAAATTTTTTTTATTTAAATAATTTATTTTTGAATTTTTAGATTAACTTATTTAATGAAATCAGACAAATTTATTTCAAACTCATAAACAATTTACAAATAATTAAAAATATATATTGAAAAGAATTTTAGCATAATAAAAAATATTTCGCCCATGTACTTCAAATTTAAAAAATATTAAAAATAATTAATTTAATAATTAAAAATATTAATAATGAAAAAAATTTATAAAAATTATTTTTTATTCTTTAAAAATTAAATTTTAATTTATTTTACAATTTATTTGCTTATTTTCCGGCAAACAAAAAAGAAGAGAGGAAAATGCCATTTCATTTATCTTTTTATTTTTAAATAACAAAAATACTTAATTATTTAAATTAAATTAAATCAGAGAATAATAATGGTATGTAAAAAATTATTTTTTTTCATAAAGTTTATTCAAACTTATTTTATAATTATATTTAATTAAAAAAACAATAAAAATTTTATAAAAATCCTTTTTGTCAAAAGACAATAAAAAAAATTTAAATAATAAAATTAAAATAAATTTATTTGAATATTTTTTATTAAAGCATCTTTTATAGACACAGAAAATATTTTTCGCTGAATTTAAATTTTTTTCTAAAATAAATTTTATAAATATTTTAAATTTTTAAAATTAAATTTCTTTGTATTCAATAGGCTCTTATTTTTAAGGCCTGAATTTACAAGAAGAGGAGGAAGATGGAGAAAAAGAACCGGAAATTGAGAGAGGGTTAATTTTTTAAATGATTGAAAGTAATCCATATTTAAAAAATTAAATTTTATAAATTAATTTTTTTATGTTTTATGTGTTTCAAAAATTAATTCAAAAGGAAAAAATTCAACAAGAACATATGAATAAATTCTTAAATTTCATTTTTGCATTGAGAGAGAAAAAAAAATTAATTGAAATAATTATTTATGGATTATTTAAATAAAATAAAATTATTATATTTTATGAGTTTTAATATAATTTTATTAAAAAAAAGAAAAATTTTTGCATCCCATAATTTTTTTTTGGTTTATTTTGATTTAAACAATTATTTTTTTGATGATTTAAAAATACATGGTGCCAATGGAACAATAAAAATTAAAAATTAATAAAATTTAATTTTAAAAAATTTTAATAAAAGTATTTTTCAATTAAGATATGAACCGTGATGGCGGTAAATTGAGCAATTTTTCGACCTTCATTCGCTCCTATAGTGAAGTGTTAAATTCCCGGCCGGTTTATATAGGCTATCAATTGCACGGGTAATCGATGTTTTTTCATTCATTCAAAGTGAATTAAAAAATTATTAATATAATTAAATTTACATATTTTGGAAATTTTTTTTAAAAATTTACATTCAATTCCTTTAATTTAAATTTTAAACAAATTTATTTTTTATTTAAATTTATTAATTTTTTGGGTTTTTTTTCCGAAAATTTGTTATAATTTTTTGAATATTTTTTTTAATTAAAAAATATATTTCAAAGAAATTATTTATGATGTTAAAGAAAAATTTTAAAAATATTTTTTATCAAATTAATTATTTTTTCATAGGGCTAGCTAGAAGGAAACAATATGGATCCATGTACTTGCTCATCGAATACACTAGTCTAGTAAAAAATATGAAATTTATTACATTTTTTCACCCATTAACTCTGCTAATAATGTGAGTTAAATCGACAGGAAGTAAAATACCAATAATATGCCCAAGGCAATTAATTTCTTTATTTTCCTTACCAAAAATGCCACTTTAAATATAGACTTGATTGTAATTAATTTCAAGCATTTTTTCCATTTGCTTAAAAAAATAAAATCAAATAAAAATTCAATTTTTTTAATCTCATAAATTTATATTTATAATTGCTTAATTTAAATGAATATTTTTTAAATGATTTTAAATGATTTATCTGTTGATATATTCAAAATTAATTTAATAAAAATATAAAATTAAATAATTCATTTATTTCAATAATCATTCAGGAGAATTTGATGAATATTTTATCTATTAAAAATTTTTTTGAATTTCATAAAGAATAAAATAATGGTAAATATATATATAAAATAGTCAAAAAATTCCAAAAATAATTTATATTGTAAATTCATCGCCATTTCATTGCATTTTTCGAATTCATTCTTCACCATTGGTTACTCCTCCCATCATTCCCAATCTTTGGTAGCCAAATGCACGGGCCTCGATCAATTCCTTTGGCCAACGAACAAATTGCCAAAATGCGGCTGTGCTCAAAAATGCGCCCATGGAAAAAATGTAGAAAGTTGTGCGCTCATTGCCCATTGGCCCAATGGAATTGGAAAGACAGGTTCTGCAAATTTATTTTGTAAATAAATATTCTAAAATGCTCTGTATAGCGAAATTGTCTAAAAAATTCGTGTGTAATTTTTATAAATCTGATGAAACAATTCCTCATATTTTATGCTAGTTCAAAATTCCTATTTTGCTCAATGAGTGGATATCAAAAATTCCATAGTAATTTTAATTAATTTAAAAAATTGAGCAAAGATATTACGAAAATAAAATTATAATTTATTTTAGTAATTTTTAGTAAAATTTTTAAAATCCATAAAAATTTTTAATATCATAACTCTTAAAAAAGTAGTAAGAAAATTGTTTTAATTAAAGTGATCGCACTCATTTTGAAACAAAAAATTTATAACAAATATTAAATAATCAAAAAATAATTTTGAGGATCCAACTTGGATTGGCGCATGGTGGCTTGTTTTTTGTTCATTGTTGTTGTTTGTTGTCATGATTTGTCCTTCATTCGTTCTGTTCTTCTTCCCAGAATTATCGAATAGCAAAAAGTTGCTTTATTAAAAAATTATTTATCAATTTGAAATATTTACATAATTTATTTTTTTTAAATAAAAGTTTTTGAAAAATGAATGAATCCTTTAAAATTAAATTTTTTAGGAAAAAGCAGCAACAATCCATTTTATTGCAAAATGGAGGAGGGCACAATCATCAAATTCGTCAACAAAAATATTTAAATGGGAAAATTACCACCAATTTTCATTCCCTGAAAAAAATGCAACAAATGGAGGTACAACAATGGACAATGTAAATGGAGGACAAAAGGAGCGAAGAAAATTGGCATTGGTCGATCGACATATGGAAAAGGGTGGGTAAATTTTTCTTTTTATTATTTTTTAATATTTTTATTCATTATTTTATTAATTTGGTTCAGTAATTCAAAAAAAAATATTTAAAAATAAAATTTTATAATTTTTTTATAGATAATATTTTATATGTTTCAAATATTTAATTCAAAATTTAAAAAAATCATCTAGAATAGTACATATCAATAAATGTATTATTTTTTTATTTAATTTATGTATTTAGTGGGGACAAAATAATTAATCGAATAGAATACATTTTTATGGATTATTTAATTAAAATAAAATTGTTATATATTATGAGTTTTAATATAATTTTACAAAGGAAAAATTTTTTGCATCCCATAATTGTTTTTTGGCTCAATTTAATTTAAAAAATTATTTTTTCAAAACAATATAAAAATGGGAGCCAAATGGAGGTCAAAAAAAATTCAATAAAATTTAATTGTAAAAAAATTAAATAAAAATATTTTACCCAGAAGATAAAATTCGTAAAATAGCGACAGGCCAAATTACTAAAGTAAAAATAGATTTAATTTTAACTAATTAAAAATTATTAAAATAAAATTATTTATTTAACTTATGCAAATTAATTTTAAAACCATAAATGAAGTCGAATTTTTATTTTAGCAGTTTTGTGAAACACAAAAAATATTTTAATATTTTGAATATTAAATAATTTACATTTTTAAATGTCTCGAAAGATCAAAATAAACAATTACTCATTTTTATTTAATATAAAATCAAAAATAATTAAAAACTTAAAATAATTTAATATAAAAAATTATATTAATTTTTTATGTTAAGTTAGATAGGCATTTTATATATTATTTTTATAAATTTAATCAAATTTTTCCTATAAAATTTTTTATAACCCATAGAAAATTTTCATTAAATAATAATTAAATCTTTATTCTTACCATAAAACATGAGGATATCAATTGCCTGAAAGATCAATATCTTAATTATATTAAATCTTCCATAGCATTTCTTAATTAAAATTTGCATTTTTTTTTAATTTTTCATCCGCCATTTGTATAACAAAAATTATTTAATTAATTAATTTAAAATTCTATTTCAAAAATTCTGTTCATTCAAAATATTGTTTTTGTGCCTTTTTTCCAATGTTTGCGCCTTTTTTGAATAATAATCGACTCTGTATCGTGAAGAAAATTAGTGCGCACAATTATTAGCCTCGCAGCCAGTGGTGGATTTATTATAAATTCCAAATTGACTTTTATTCACTCAATGGGCGAATAATTCATTTTCTTTGGGTCGATCCTAATTTTTGAATAAATCTTCCACAGCATTTCATAATTAAAAATTTTCCTTTATTTATAAATATCCAATCAGCCATTTGTCATACAGGAAGAAATAAATCGATTAAATATTGCAAATGTAGTAGGCCATTGGAATGGGTGTTGAATGGATGATGCATATGCGCTTGGCTGTAGACTGCTGTGTGAAAATAGGCCTAGTGCATTTTGTGGCCATTCCATAGATCGACATTTAATGTCATTATTCATAGTCATTGCAATTGAAAAATTTTAAAAACGACTTTTTTCATTTTCACTAATAATTTGATCACATTTTAGTAGCTAGCATTTATTAATCATAATCTAAAACACCAGCAGTATTGGTCGCATTGGCGCGTTTTGAAAATTGGACATTTATAATAATTTACTCTAATAAATCAGAAAATCAATTAGACCCGACTATACAATTTTGCAGATTTCATCGAGACACATCGATTGGTATATATCTTGTCATGGTTTGATCAAAAAATTGAAGATTATTAAACCGTTTAAACCATATTTCCAGTTTTTGGTATTAAACTCTTTAATTTTGGGCCAAAACCTGAGATTTTATATATTATTCTATGCGTCTTGATGAGATCCAAAAAATTGTATAAAGTTTGTAGAGTCAAAAACCGGTTTCTGATTTATTAGAGTTAATTATAAATGTACTTATTTTCAAAACGCGCATAAATGTTCGATTTTTAAAACACATTTCAACCGTATTCGTATTCAAAAATGGATGAAATAATGAAGCATTTCGACATGGAATCGGAAAAAGAAAAGGCAAAACAGTCAGAGGCATGGAATAACCAACCGCCACAAAGTCGACCTCACAAAGAACGTGCCTTTGAACTGTTCAGATTTCAATCACTTGTGGAAGAGAAAACGGCAAATCAAGAAATGAGGAAATTCTCATATAAACAAACATGGGTCACAGGTTTCTAATTTCCTTAAATTAATAAAATATTGATGATTAGTATTTTAAAAATTATTAATCTCCTGTGGTTCTCTTAAAAACAATAAAATTCCTCGTTACTTGTACTTGTTAATTTAATTATCTGGCTTAAGATTTTTCTTTCCAAAATTACCTATGTTACACCAAAAATGCTCATAAGATTATAACCTCAAAACAGGGCTGCCAGAATGTACCCCTATGGGGGGCATTTGCCCCCTTTTTGAGATTTTGCCCCCTTTTGTGCCCCCCAAGCCGAGTTGCCCCCCAAATGCCCCCTTTTTAAAATTTTGTCATTTTTTCCCTTTTTTATTATTTTTTCGTCTAATTTTTCGCTGCACGGCAAATTTTTGGTCTAATTTCTGCGCGGCAAATTTTTGGTCTAATTTTTCGCTGCGCGGCTATTATTGGCAATATTTTTGCATTTTTGGCACTTTTTAAAACTGCCACCCAAAATGCCCCTTTTTTCATAAAATTGCCCCGCAAATGCCCCCTTTTTTTACGAAATGCCCCCCAAACTGAAAAACCATCTGGCAGCCCTGCCTCAAAATAGTGTTTTTTTTGCATCATTTTAAAATAAAAAATGAATAATAAAATAAGAAATCTAAAAAAATTTACTAAATCTGAACCAGATAAATAACAGGTACCAATTCTTTTATTATAACCCAAATCATAATCAAAGTAGAGCAGCAGTTGATGGCAAATATTAATCCAAAATAGGTAATAATTTTTGATATAAAATAATGGGATAATTTTAGTTTTAATATGATCATAAGATTAGGTAACATCATTAGATAATTAAAGCAAAGAAATTAAAAATACATCTTTCAAGATATATAAAATAAATACAAACTATTTTTGTAATATTTCTCAAATGTTAAAAAAATTATAATGATCATAAAATTAAATAAGTATTCCACCCTGCTCAATTGACATTAATTAAAAAAATGTATTAAGATTGAATAAAAGAAAACAGTTTTTGACCAATACCAATATTATTCTTTAATAGTGATTATTTAAAGGTAAAAGTCATTGTTCGAAAAAGGATTGGAATGCATTGAATCCGATAAATTTGAGTCAAATGAAAGTGCCAATGATTCATGATGGTTCATTTTTGGCTTGTCGCATTATTGCCAATCCGATTATTACTGTTGGTATGATTAAAACAATTGGTTCAGAAAACTAGAATAATTTAAATACATATTTAGGCACTTCCGTGCTCATTGAAGACACAAAGGGTGATGTTGAAGATTTGACCTTCTACAATTTCATAACCAATTTGAATAATCCAAATTGGGTGAAAAAGGGAGAAATCATGCTGGTCAAAGAACCCTACCTAAAATATGGCTACATGGCCAAGACAGCCTTCATCCGTGTGGAAAGTCCTTCAGATGTACTGTTTGTGAATGAAACTGATGAGGCAATGTTGAAAAAGGCAAATGCATTGTGTTGGTACAAGCCCGAACAATTGTCGTTTGATGAGCTGAAAGCAAAGGGAAATGTGCAATTTGCGAAGAGGAATTATGAAGGTTACTTTAAAATTCGATTTTAAAAGAAAGTTTGGTACTCTGTTTTGTGACACTCATATCAAAAATTTTTAAAATTGTGTCTTACTTATAATTTAGAATTTATATCACGAATCTTACATTAAATTTTATCATATCTCACCACCTTGATAATATTTTGGCAATCTTTACCAAGAAAATGCCTAGAAGGGATCAACTCCAGTTTTTGAAAAATTTTTTATGATATGTTGTAATTCAATCGATACAGTCCTATGAGGATAAATCGAATTGTATTGCGTTTATTTGGAAATTTTGCAATATAGTAAAGCTTAAGAAAGAAGCACCGTGGCTTATAAATTTCAGAAACTTTCTAAATGGGGATTCTATTAGAGAATGTTTCTACTATAACTATGTAAAGTGAGGGTAGAGGGGGGCGACTAATAGAAGAAATATGGTATGATAAAATTAATATCAGATTCATGATCCATGCACATATTGCTTTTAAACTCGATTTTCATAATTTTTTGGTGAAGCTGTCACAAAACAGAAATGTACCAAAATTCATTAATTATTTTAATTTAAAATAAATGAAATTCAGAGGCAATTCACTTCTATCAGCGTGCATTAAATAAGTGCCAGACGGAAAATGAAAGCGGAATAATCCATTCAAATTTGGCTGCTGCCTTTCTGCATTTAGATCGATTCTATGAAGCTCATGAAGAAGCCACAAAGGTGATAAAAGAAAATAATGGTGGAGGAGCACTTCGTGAAAAATTATTATTCCGGTGTGTGTATTAGTTAGTATTATTTTATTAATTTAATTTTTTACATTGAAGATTGAGCAAAGCTGCTTATGGAATGCGCCAATGGGACAAAGCCATTGAATATTCCAGCACCATTGTCAAGGAATTCCCGAAAAATATCGAAGGAATGGAGGAATTAAAAAAGGCGAAAGCTCGAGAGAGGGAAGCTTCCACGGGTGAATTCGATATTCAAGGCATGATTGAGCAGGCTAAGAGAGGAGAGCTTCTAATGGATAAAGCTGATTACATTGGACCAATTGGAGTGGCCGAAGTCCATGGAAAAGGTTAAAAGAAAATTTAGTAAAAAGAAAATTTGAAAATGGGAACATTTTGTAATATAATTTGGGTATTTGTGTAGTATGTATCCGTTTTTCATGAGAAAGATAAAAGTGTAGGTCCACCGTAGGATGTTAGGAATAGAGCTAGTGATTACGTGAAATAAATTTTTCCTCAGCATATCTGCTTATCCCTTAATGATTCTCTAACTCAGAAGCCTGATGACCAATAGGGGACCGACCCTTCATTTTCCAAAAAAAAAAGTGGATACAAACTACACAAGTACCATAATTTGAATAGAATCAATGGGTACTATGAAGAAAAAATCGCCTGAACATTCTGACTTGAGCATTCTTAGAAACATCAAAACATGTTTTGCAATATTTTTCATCAGAAAATATTAAAAATCATTTTTTGGTAATCAGATGGATATTTTGATGTTTTATAAGAGTATTCAAATCAATGTTCGGATGATTTATTCTATGATGTTGGTATTCCAATTTTCCACATGTACCCAACTGCTGACCAAATTTTTTTACTCTATTGTACAAAAAAAAATTGAATGCACAATTGACCCGGCTCACAGCTAAAACCGCTATCCGAATCAATTAATTAGAGCCGGAAAATCGATTAACGGGGAAAGATCGATTTTAAAATTAAAGTAAAAAATTTTTTTGAAAATGCGAATTTATAGTATTGAGAAAAAGGCAAAACATTATTTTCATCATTTTCACCGAACCTAAAATGGAATAATAATCAACCATTTTTAACATATTTCTTCATAGGAAAAGGCTTGATTGCAACGAAGAAGATCAAGAAGGGAACGCTACTTTTAGCCGAGAAAGCTTATGCTATATGCACCGAAAATGAAGACATCCCATTTCTGATGTGCATAAATCTATTGACCAATGAAGTCAATATGGGCCATCAATATTTGTGTATGATAGAAACAGTGCAAAAATTGAAGAGAAATCCACAAACAGCACAAAATCTCTTTGGCCTTTTTGCTGGCAATGATGCAACCGATCGTGATGAATATTGCAAGACAATAAAAGAAAGTAAACAATTTTCAGTGGGAATAAAAATAAAATTCAAAAAAATTGAAAATAAAAGATAATTTTTATTTAAAAAAGAAAATTAATTTTAATAGAATTAAAAAAATATTTTTATCAATAAAGTCTAAAATTTTAAAAATTTCGTAGAAAATAATTAAAAATTCATAAAATTGTTTTTTAACTCATCGAAAAATTTTAAAGATTTGATTGACAGTGCTCGAATTGAAAGAATCTACAGTTATAATGCATTTTTGGCAAGCCAAATAATGGATGAAGGCGAAAATGATGAGGAAACATTCAAAGCGTTTGTTTCTGGCAATTTAGAAATGAATCAATCACCCACCGGTCTATGGCTCATGCCATCTTTCGCCAACCATTCTTGTCTGGGTGAGTATTTTGAGAACATTAAAATTTTCGTTTAAGACTATTTTTAGAATAGTATATCCATGCTATTAAGGAAAAATAAAAAATAAATTCAAAAAATATCTCTCCAAAATTTGTTTATTAAAGAGCTTAAATTTCATAAATTTTCTAATAGAATCAAAATTTTCAGCCAATGCAAACCGGGTATTCTATGGCGATATGCTGTTTTTGTATTCAATTTGTGATATTGGAGAGGGCGAAGAGATCACAATCCATTATTGTAATCCCGCTCAAACATTGGAAGATCGGAAGAAGAAACTGAATAAATGGGGTTTTGAATGCAAATGTGAGATGTGTGTGTTAGATGGAAATGATCATCGGATGGAGCAAAAACGAGCGAATTTGTTGCAAATTTATATGGATATAAGGTATGAGGTGTTTTTAACATTTATTCAGAATAACTATTAAAAATCACTTTCAAACATTCTAAATTTATGGATACAATCAGAATTAAGAAATTATTAAAATTTTAAATACTTATAATGTTCTATCTGATTTAGAGTGAAGGCATTGACTGAAACTCCAACAAAATGGTTTAAACCCATATTGGATCTGGTGAAGAAAATGCGTGAAACATATAGAGACCGTGCAAAATTTCGCATACATCTCATCCTTCCTCTTATGACTCTTCGAAAGTTGTATTTAAGAATCGGCGAATCTAGAGGCCGGCGCGGATTCCGGATCCGTACGGATTATCCGGACCCGGAGTCCGAAATCCGTATATTTTTTGATTTTCCGGATTTTTTCCGGGCCGGATTTTTGTACGGATTATCCGGTCCGGTCCGGCCCGGAATTTTCCCAATCCGTACAATCCGGTCCGGATCTTACGGATTTTCCAAATTGTTTTAAAAAGGACCATTCATCCAATTTTTTGAATAATTTTTTTGAAACGATGTAAAAATTCTATTAAATATTTTTTTTATATTTACTTTTTCTGATTCTTTTTTAATAGGCATATCTTTTTTTGCTTTCTTTATCCAATGGGTACCAATTTTTTGCCGAATGATTTTTCACATTCTTTTAACGAATGTAAATAAAAATTAATTATTCAACATAAAATGGTTTCTAATAAAAAAAATATGGATAAATTAGGTTTTAATAAAGCCAAAATGGACCAAAAGGGTGTGCGCGGGATATATCTGGATAAAGGAAGATTAAGGTGGATATAGAGGGATTAAGAGAGAATAATGTCTGAAATGGATGGGTGATTATTCGCTTGGATTAGGGAGGGTAGGGAAGTTAGCCGATGGCCCTGAGAGTGCGCGGGATATATCCGGATATCGAGAGATTAAAGTGGATATTGGGGATTAAGCCTCCGAAATTGATAGGATTAAGTTAGGAAATATTTTTCGATATCAACAAATATAAGGCTTATTTTTGGATTTGTGCCGCTTCAAGATTTTAAAGCGGTATGCGCGTGTCCCGGTTTGGAGCTGTTTTAATTCCGGCTTCGCGCGAATCCAATACTCCGAACCCCTTACCCTAATCCCTAGCTTTATAAATGTATTATAGGCCTTAAACCTACCAGTTTGAGTACTAGTCTAGTCAGGGCCACCGGCTAACTTCCCTACCCTCCCTAATCCAAGCGAATAATCACCCATCAATTTCAGTCAATATTCCCATTTAATCCCTCTATATCCACCTTAATCCTCCTTTATCCAGATATATCCCGAGCACCTCCTTTTGATCCATTTTGGCCTTAATTAAATCTAATTTATCGTGTACAATTATTCAGCATTGCACAAGATGTTTATGATTATCGCCGATCAAGTTTGAGTCCAGAAACTGTAGAAATGTTGATTTTCCTTAATAAAAGTATTCCTGAAGTCGGCTCATATTAATTTGCATGAATTTGATTTCATTCATTGTTTTAATTTTACGATAAATTTTATTTATTTTTATTTTATATGCGCAAAAAAAAATTATTTTTTACTTTAAATCTGCGAAAAAAATTTTTTTTGAAAATCCGTAATCCGTATCCGGATCCGTATTTTTTTTGGTACGGATTATTTCCGGACCGGATTTTGTACGGATTATCCGGTCCGGTCCGGCCCGGGATTTTTTCGGTTCGAAAATCCGGTCCGCGGGTCCGGATTTTCCTCCGCGCCGGTCTCTAGGCGAATCAGCGAAAGCAATTGAAGTTTGCAAAGAGGTATTTTTCTTAAAAATTAATTATGGAAATGTAGAAAAATGATAAGTAAATGGATTGTAGCAGTATCTTTTTTATACCTTTTTGGCTTAATCTTGAAAGATTGAAAAGCGTTAAAAAAATTTTTTGATATAAACAATATCATAGAATCAAAATCCATAATTGGATGTTTTCTGGAGATAAATTTTATTTATAAATTAACATTAAATTTAGGCATCTGAAGCATTGGGAGAGCCCTTGGTGTATTTTCATCAACCGCAAATCAATTTGGTGATGGCCGAAATATATGCATTTGGATTGAATCCGCCAAATATTCGAATGGCAAAGAAAATTGTCCGTGAAGCATTTGAAATGACAAAAATTAGAACTGGCATAAAGAATGAGGAATTGTTTCATCAAATCTACAAAAATTACCCACGAATTTTGTAGACAGTTTCGCTATTTATATGATGGAAAATACATAAAAGATTTATCTTATTACTAATTTTAATTTAATCACTACAATCATTGCATACATATACTTTATAATCAACTCCTTTGAATAAAGTAAAATATTTTTTAAAAAATTAATTTTTGCTTCCCATAAAATTAATTTTTTGTTTAATTTATAAAATGAGTATTTATTTTCAAATACAAAAATATATTGCAAGCAATTCTTCAAATTTATAAAAATATTAAAAATTTTATTAAAATAAAGTTAATTTAATAATGAATCAATATTGGGGCTTAATGAGGGCTTATCCCTTTGAATTTTTATGCAATTTTTGCATCCTATAAATTCATTTTTTTCTTAATAAATTTTAAAGAAACATGTTTTTATGTAAATTTTAAATATTTTCACAAAATAATGTTCGAATTCTTAAAAAATTTGAATTAATTAATAATAATTTAAACAATTGATTAATAAATATTGAAAAATGATTAATTTATAATGTCATTTTAATACGAATAAAATTTTAAAAAAAATTTAATCATTTTTAAATTTCTTCGAGCCATTTCATTGCATTTTTCGAATTCATCCATCACCACCATTTCCTCCTCCCACCATTCCCAATCTTTGATAGCCAAATGCACGGGCCTCGATCAATTCTTTTCGCCAACGAACAAATTGCCAAAATGCGGCTGTGCTCAAAAATGCACCAATGGAAAAGATGTAGAAAGTTGTGCGCTCATTGCCCATTGGTCCATTGGAATTGGAAAGACAGGGTCTGCAAATTTTTTTTTGTAAATTAATATTTCTAAAATGTTCTGTATCTGTATATTTACCTATAAACTGTAATTGTCCCATTTTTTGTTTGACAGGCATATGCGTTGAAATAGCCGCTGGGATGGCAATGGACTATAATAAAAAATTATAATTAAATAATCTTATATTTTAAAAATCGTTTTTTTTTGTGAATAATAAAAATCCCTAAAATTAAATTATTTTTTGACATTTTTATTTATGCATTATAGTATTTATGGAAAATAGAAAACCTTTTAAAAATTCCAAAATTTCTTTAAATTTGTATAAAAAATCAAAATTATTATTTAAATTTTATAATTTATTAAATAAGTTTTTCAGTTTTTTTTCGTACATTTATTTAAGAGATTAGAAAAATTTTTATTATTCAACTTTTAAACCATTATTTTATGGGATTCAAAATTTGTCAATTCCATTTAATTCATATGTTTGTTTAAATATTATTAATTTTTAATAATTTTTATATTTTTTCTTTATTTTGTTACCATAAATTTCAAAAAGCAAATATATATTTTGTTAAATTAAATTAAAAATATTTAAAATTGACCAGTTTGAAGAGCATTCCTCTCAAAATCACTGCATTTTTGGCAATTTTGAAGGAGAAGAGGTACTTCCATTGCTATTTCCGTCACATTTCCCGTCGATGCTGGATTCACATTTTTAGGGCAAATTGGTTCCGGCGATTCCTTTAAATATTTTTTAATACATTTTTATTTTATTATTTTTGATTAGATGATTAATTTCATTTTTCATCACAAAATAAATTGAAGAATTTAGTAAATTTAAACAGAAAATTTTTTATGGGTTAAAAAAAAGAAATTTGTTGGCTCACAATATTTCGGCTAAATAATTGATTTGTGCCCAGATTTTGCTCCACATATTCACCAAAGAGCAAAATGAATAGAGAACAACTTAAATTTGTATTATTTTATTATTTTTATTAGCTATAAATTTTAATTGATTCCTCATTATATTTATAAAAATAAAAATTATAAATTTAAGCATAATTTTCATGTAATTTATTTCTTTTTTCTTTTAAATTTTTTATATTATTATTTTGGAGAGCATTCACTGGAATAATTTATTTTTATTTAGAAAATTTCATTTTTTAATTAATATCTAAGGGAAAAGTTCTATGATTTACATATAAAATATTAAAATTTTACTTTTTTGATTTTTTTCAATTTAAAATGTTTCTTAAATAAAGATCGATTTTTCATAATTTTAGAAGAAAAATAGAATATTTTATTTAAATTTGATTTTTTAAAATTATTTTTTATGAATTTTTTATTATACTCATCTGAGCTGTTTTCCCTAAATCATTAAAAAAAAAAATAATTTTTTTATTATTATTCCAACGGTGGAATTAATTTATGTGTTTAAAAGATTTTGCTTTTCGGCTCTCACAATCAGCTAAATTTTAGTACCCGAAAAGGAGACCAACAAGCAAAAGCATTCTTGGCCGATTGCACCAATCGAACATTTTTCGCTTGGCCGCAAAGAAATTTTTCCTAAGAAATTTGCACACCAGTTTGATAGACAAATTTTTGGGCAAAGAAAAATCTGAAAAAAAAGAATTTAATTTTAAACAAATTAAAAATTTCCTATTTATATTAATTTTTAAACTATTATAGTATTTTTTAATATTCAAACTTAAAAATTATTTATTATTTTTTATAACTATTATTTTTGAAAATATTTTAATAAATTTAAAATTTTAAATCTCATTTCCCTCAAAAAATATTCCATCAGAAGAATTATTTGTAATTTATTTGCATATTTGCTTTGTCTTCTTTTCTACATTCAATCATCTCCCCTTCAAGTGTGCTTAAGGAAAAATGGGGAAAGGAAAATGGTTTCGGGTGGATTTTTGTTGGATTCGCTGAGAATGGCCTTGGGCAAAACTTTGGTTGTGGAATAAGCTGATTTAAACAAATAAAATTTTGATGGGGAAAAGAAGTGCGCGGATTATTCCATTTCCTTTACTGATCATCAAAAATGTTTCGATCAAATTAAACTTTTAATTTTTGTAATATTATTGATATTTTCATTTTTTGACTGAGCATTTTCTTCTTTTTAATATATAAACAGTATAAATGAACATATATATAATTTCAATCAGTCATTTAATTTACGGGTTTCAATTTTTTTATTAATTTTACTTAAAAATTTTTTAATTATTATTAATTGTGAGAAGGAGTAATTTGACCTATTACTTTAATTTATAAATTCCGATTTGTTGTTTTAGATATATATAAATTACAAATTTAATATTTTATATAATTTAAATAGAAATGAATTTCCAATTTGTTTCAACAATTTTGGCAATTTTAATTATAAAATTTTTGACAACTATTACAAATGGAGAGGAAGAAGAAATTACTCGAATTCGACTCTTCAAGGATCCAAAAGAGCTGGTGGTCTTACCAACAATGAAGTAAAAAATTATTTTGTAAAAAATAATATTGAAAATTAATGAGAGAGGAATCTAAACATAAGTGATATTTTTCTTTTTAATTATTATATGTTGAAAAATTTTTCAGTTAAAAATTAATTTTTAAATTATTTTAACAAAATTTTGCTTCATAGAGCCCGTGATTCACCCACAATTGTGGTGGCTAATAGGGATGCTGCTAATGGCGGTGGCGAACCAATTACGGTGGCCCAATCTCAATCTGCGCCAGATTTGACCGAATTTGAAGGATTAAATTCGGCGGCAGGAGTAAATAGCGCTCAATTCTATTTGGGAAGCCGTCCATTCACCATAAAATGTCCAGAAGTTTGTGGATCTATTTTTATTTTTCAATTTTAATATTATTTAATTTTTTTGATTTTTTAAAATTAATTTTTGAGTCCAGGAACCCCTGCGCTTTTATAAATATTAATGTCTTAATAATTCGAATTTTAAAATTGATAGTGAAATTATTCTATGGGTTTCAAAATTATTTAGGAAAAAAAATTAAAGAATTGAATTTTACATAATATTCAAATTATCGAGGAAATTAAAAAAGGAAAAAATTAAAAGATGAAATAAATAATTTAGGAAAAGAAAATTCAAAATTTTATAGTAATTTTAATTAAATTCAAAAATATATTCAATAAATTTTTTCCCAGCCAATTCCAAGCAATCCTTGTCCTCTGCCCCCTCCTCCGCCAATGCCCAGATTTTGTCTTCCTCAACCTCGGGCCGAATTTTTCCCACCACGATTGCCAATTATGCCGCCCCCACCATCAAAACGGGTTAGAAAAAAGTTACTAAATTTTTCATATTTTTGCACATTTTTAAGCCAATGTTTTTGCCACCACCTCCATTAGTTTGCCCACCTCCTCCATTGTGCCCTCCTCCCCAACCTTGCCCACCGGCTCCAGTTTGCCCGAGGCCAGGTTAAAAAATTTAATTTTAAAATTAGAATAAATAGTTTGGTAGGTAAAAAATGGCTTTTGAGAATAATTTTCTAACTTAAAAATTAATTTAATTTATTAGCCCATTAGATTGATTAATTCTGTATTTATTCTAAATTTTGAAAATTTGAAGGGCATTTTTGAATTATTAATGCCCTAAGTAAAGCCATAAATTCACAATGAATTTTGAGAGAATTTCATTAAAAAAAATTTTTCAAGTTTCTACTTTATTTTTTTCAGCGCCTTGTCCTCCTCCCCCAACCCCTCCTCCTTCTCGTCAAATTCTGCAAATTCCTCTACCCCGTGAGGAAATTGCCTTGCCACCACCACCTCAAATTCGATGCTTTCCCGCACCCATTCCCGCTCTTCCCTTGCCTCCACCCCCATCCCCAAATCTTATTTTGCGACCACCACAAACGGTCACTCTTCAGGTCGAGAATATTTTTCAATAATTTTGTGTCTTTTTTCTAATTAAGATTTTTTGGATTTACATTGATTTTTGGCTTTTTTCAGAATGTTTAGGAAAGTGTCATTTTTGGTATTATTGGTTATTTGCAGGCAGATTTTCCTCATTTGTAAAGAATACCATCAAGACATTCTGACTGTAGTTCCCCGTTCTCCCTTCCTTTAATCGACCAGTGGCATTCGATATGCCTAAAGGCAGTGTTGCCTTCCATTTATCTTTCCTTGATAAAACAATTGAATGTGTTCTTATTAGCTTTTCTTTGGAAGTTAACTCATCAATGGATAAATCAATTTTGATGATCTTGGTATACTTTGATAGAGAGGAATATGCTCGATTAATATAAAAAATATTTATGAAATTGTTAAATTTATGAGGAAAAAATGAGAATTTAATTGGATCCTTCAGCTAAGAATTTTAAGATATATGTAGCGCACATGATACTTACTTATAGCCTACTGACTATTTGGCCTACAGAAGAAAGAGTTTAAGCTCTCTAAAATGCTAAATAAATTTTGGCTTCTCTTTCTCTACTAGAATGATTGTTGCTGCAATTGTGAGAGATTATGTCGCGCAAGTGGCAGAGTATTTTTGGCCACAACAAGGTTTGTATAACTTTTGCCAAAAATGTACATATTAAAAGAAATCGTTTGGCATTTGGGGCTCGCATTCGGCCAGCGGCTTGGCCATTTGGAATTTTAAGTGCAGAAAATTTGGCCTTGGAAAACGGATCGGAGGATGCAAAATGCAATAGTCGAATATTGCAAAAGGCCATTTTAGAGGTGTGAAAAAAATTTTAAAAGATTTTATATTTTTGAAAGGAATTGAATAGCTTTAGTAAAAATTTGACCAAAATTCAAATTTTTTTAAAGAAATTTTATTATTTTTTATTTTTCCCATTAAATCAAAAATCACTGTCTAATTTTTTAAACTGTTTACAGAATATTTCCACCGATTTGGAAGCGTCAAAACGTCGAATTCAATGGGCGGCCGAAAGGGCAATGGGCGGTACAGCCGTTAATGTGGTTAGTTTTCTGTTGAAGGAGATTTAAAATTTTATTATAAACAAAAAAAATGAAATTTATTTTTCTTAATTGAATATATTTTTGCTTTTGACTCCCAAGCAATTTATGTGTTTTACCTATTATACAATTTCTGTTTTGCCTCTAAAACATTTTGTATTTTACCCCAAAAACATTTTGTGTTTTGCCTCTAAAACATTTTGTGTTTTGCCTCTAAAACATTTTGTATTTTGCCCCAAAAACATTTTGTGTTTTCGCCTCTAAAACATTTTGTGTTTTGCCTCTAAAACATTTTGTATTTTGCCCCAAAAACATTTTGTGTTTTGCATCTAAAACATTTTGTATTTTGCCCCAAAAACATTTTGTATTTTACCCCAAAAACATTTTGTGTTTTGCCTCTAAAACATTTTGTGTTTTGCCTCTAAAACATTTTGTATTTTGCCCCAAAAACATTTTGTGTTTTCGCCTCTAAAACATTTTGTGTTTTGCCTCTAAAACATTTTGTATTTTGCCTCTAAAACATTTTGTATTTTGCCCCAAAAACATTTTGTGTTTTCGCCTCTAAAACATTTTGTGTTTTGCCTCTAAAACATTTTGTATTTTGCCCCAAAAACATTTTGTATTTTGCCCCAAAAACATTTTGTATTTTGCGCCAAAAACAATTTGTGTTTTTGCATCTAAAATATTTTGTGTTTTCCCCAAAAACAATTTGTGTTTTGTCACTAAAACATTTCGTGTTTTGCCTCTAAAACATTTTGTATTTTGCCCCAAAAACATTTTGTGTTTTGCCTCTAAAACATTTTGTGTTTTGCCTCTAAAACGTTTTGTATTTTGCCCCAAAAACATTTTGTGTTTTGCCTCTAAAACATTTTGTGTTTTGCCTCTAAAACATTTTGTATTTTGCCCCAAAAACATTTTGTGTTTTGCCTCAAAACATTTTGTGCTTTGCCTCTAAAACATTTTGTATTTTGCCCCAAAAACATTTTGTATTTTGCTCCAAAAACATTTTGTGTTTTTCCTCTAAAACATTTTGTATTTTGCCCCAAAGACATTTTGTATTTTGCCCCAAAAACAATTTGTGTTTTTGCATCTAAAATATTTTGTGTTTTCCCCAAAAACAATTTGTGTTTTGTCACTAAAACATTTCGTGTTTTTGCCCTCCTAAACAAGTTGTGTTTTGCCTCATCAACAAATTTGTGTCCCTCCTAAACAATTTTTGTTTTGTTTTAGTCTTAAAAATATTTTGATTTTTCAAATACAAAAATGTTAAGCGTAGAAAGGTTTTCAAGGATGATGAATGCTTCTTTAGCGATACGATTGGCAATTATGTTTAAAAAAAACCATGACTTTTTTTTCAACAAATTTACTAATTGGGTCATTCATACATAATTTAATCAAAATTTCCAAATATTTGCCCAATAACCACAAACTTCTATTCTCCCAAAACAATGCTCTCAGATTTGTGGTGCCACTGAATTCACTTTTGTTGTTCACGCTGCCTTTTATTGTCAAGCCGGCGTGGCTCTAGGCTCGTGCTATGCCTTTACAATAACAATTGACGGAAATGGCGGTGCTGCGAATATTGTCGCAACGGAATAATTCGACTTTATATCGATTTTCCAATAATTAATACAAATTTTCAATTAAACAAACTTTATAGCCGTTTTTATAAAGAAAAATTAGTCGAAAACTGAATTTTAAAATCGATAAATGTATTTTATCGGACTTTTTTTTCTTAATAGGCATTTAATTAAAATCTTTTCATAGTCAAACTTTTGTAGAGCCGAACAATCAATTCTTCATCTTTAAATTTTAAGTTTGTAAAAGAAAAACTGTAATAAAAAAGGTTGAATAAATAAAAAATAAATATGAAAAAAAAACAAGCAAATTGCCCCAATCGAACTTTGAAATTTTTCAAATAATTTCCAAAAATTTAAATTAACAATTTTTATCCAATCTCAAATTGAAAAATAACAACAAATTTGTGGTCTCTTTTCTCCTTTAAATCTTCCAACATCAAATCTTTACGGCAACATATTTCTTCTTCGTCCTCTTCAATCTTCGCTCTCCACATTGACGGTGGTCAGCCGTTTGAATGAGGTCACGGGCACATGGGTGACCTGAAAAAAATGATGAAAATTTGGACAATTGTTAAAAATATTTGTCAAATTTATTTTTGGGACGGTGAAGGATCTATTTCTATTCTATAAGTTCATCTATTGGATTAGATAAATTGAGCATTGGAATTGGAAGATAAATTAATCGATTAATTAAGAAATTGGCTTATTTGGGATAAAAATGCTATTTTAATCTCTGATTAGTAAGTAAGTAAGCTTATTAGCGGCTAGCGGGCTATTATTCACTCCAAAAAATGTAGAGATTATTATGTTGGCTTTTTGCTTGTTTTGAGAATTTAATGACTATTGAGAGAGTAGTCAAACTTTGCACCGATCTTGTAAATTGGCGCCATTTATAATAACACATCAAGGACTGAACCAAATTTGATGATTTTAGTATCAAATTAAAGAGCGAATTCTTGGCTATCCAATGATATTAATTTTATTTAGATTGGTTGAGAATGGATGGACTTGTGTCCAAAAACCACTACGACCTTCACTTTGGATTTGCAAAAATTTTTAGTGGTTTTTTGTGCATAATTCCAACAAGTCTGAACCAATTTGAATAAAATTAATATTATTTGGTGCCAAGAATTTGCTCTTAATTAGATACCAAAATCTTCGATATTAGTCTAACCTTGATGAATTATTATAATTTATAACCGGTGCCAAATTAGCCCGGCATTAATATGTAAGTTAAGTTGGACGGACCGCTCTCACTTTTTTATTAAAAATTTTTGGGTAACTTTGTATAAACCAATTCAAGATGTTCAAAAGAATACCAAGGTGTAGAGCTTGTGCGGCGAGTCCTCGTCATCATTGCGGCGACGCGACAGGCGGACACGGACTCGGTATGGAACATTGCTGAAAAATTGTCGAAATTTATTAAAAATAATTCTCAAATGGAATACCGAACACCCTGGGACCAGAGGAATTTGTTCAGCCGGGTGTCGATGCGAACGTCGGGAGTGCCCATTTGCTTTTCGGCAAACTTCTTGACCTCTTTGATGGCCCGCGGTGCTCGGTATTTGAAGCCGCTGAATAAAAAGGAATAGTAATCTGGCAGAAAATTATTGTAAATGGCAAAAGATTTTAGCGGTTCAATGGTTTATCCCAGAGACCTAGACCTCCAAACCAGTGGCGTAGCCAGGTGGGGGGAACGGGGGGAATTCCCCCTACCGAAATGAAATCGAGGAGGAAAAAATTGGATTTTTCTCTTGAAAAAAAGGCAAAAAATTTCGCGCTCGCGCCTGTCGGCGCTCGCATATTCGCTTTTATGCTTATCTGAATGGAATTTTGGTCAAAAATTGTGAAAATTTTTTTTAGTTTTTATAATTTACAATTTTTTTGAAAAATACATCCTTAAAATTTTAGAATTCCCCCCTCCGAAAGAAAATCTTTCGTTGGAATTCCCCCTCCCGAAATGAAATTTCTGGCTACGCCACTGCTCCAAACCATATACCCAATCGCCAATTGGATAGAGTTAGTCAAGACGAATTTAATGATAAATGATTTATAATTTTGATACTAATTAGGGTCCGGTTTTCAGATTTGCCGGGTCCATGTACCCGGATTTTTAATCAAAATTTTTCCGGGCCAGGTTTTCCAAATGTCCTGGGTTCGGGCCAGGGCCCGGGTAAAACCTGAGTCGGGCCCGGCCCGGTCCGGACTCTAGTACTAATGCAGTTTTAGGGATAGGGATGAAAGGGAAAAGGATGAGGTGGATGATGAATGGAGAAGAAGAAGAAGAGATGAAGCTGATGAGAGATGATCTTCTATCATCCTAATCATTATAATTCTCACCTTTATCTTCTTCTTCTCCTACTTCATCTTCGTCATCCTTTTCCCTTCTAGCCCCTAAACTATATGGCGCATAGATTTTAGCGGTTCAATGGTTTATCCTAGAGCGTAGGCCCCAAACTATACACCAAATTTGATAGAACTGGCCAAAAATTATTGAATGAATGGTATATAATTTGTGATGGTTGTGGTTTGGCCAACAATTAATTTGGTATTAAACGGTTAAACCGCTTTGGTTTTTGAAACTAACATAGGATTGGTTTAACCCAAGACATAGAAACATTTATACAACTGATGTGCTGACGAGATCTACCGATACCGAGACCGACCACTGATTGGTTTTGTTTAAAGGTTTGTTATCTAAGATAAACCATTGAACCGCCTTAAAATCCTTTCGTCAATTAAAATGTTTCCAATAAAATGATTGGTTTAACCATTTTCAATATTCTCAGATAGTTTTCAGTCAAAAATTTGATTTATTAAATAAAGAAAACCGTACATTCCATGAATGAGTTTGTGCATGTGGATGGTATACTCGCGGGTGACCACCTTGTTCAATGAGCTTTTGGCCTTCTTCTCGCCACGTTGCTTCTTTGCCGCCATTTATTTTTCGCTTTGTCTGTCGATTATTAAATTGATTGATAATTGAGTATATTCTCTGGAAATTTTTGTGTTGATTTATGATTGGAAATATGCACGGGAAATTAGGTATTAAATAAGTGTCAGTGTCATGGGCTTTGAAAATAGGTTTACTAATAATGTACCAGGAATATTTGAGTAATTTTTTTGTCATGATTAAAAGAAAATTAAGTGGAAGGATGCTTTGTATCTTAATTAGTTGCGTTTTCATAAACCTAATAAGCCATGTTTCCATTAAGCTATGCTAAACCGTTGGGGTTTCCATAAAATTAAGCCTCCTATTTTTGCAAAAACAACTTCTCCATCTTTTCATTTTTAAACCATTATTCACTTTATTAATGCATAAATAATCTGCTAATAAATTTAAGCTGATGTTGTGATAAGAAATGTGAAAAAATTGCTAGTAAAAGTGCTGATGCCATGCCATTCCCAGCTCAGCATAAACAAGCAAAACAATCCGCCTGCGCCGATATGACATTACATCCAAACTTATAATTATTGATCGATTAGAATTGAAAAAAATAGTGCAATTTATACAATCAAAAATAGGAAAATAGCATTAAGCGAAGACGAAAAATTAAAATCTAGGATCACAAAAAAGCCTACCTATTCAAGAGTGAATTATTCTTGCGCATTAATTTGACAATTTACTTAATAGCAGAATCCGGAATTATTTTTTAACCAATTTTATCAATCCATTTTATAAATTTTGTTTTAATCATTTTGGTACTTATCCAGTTTACATCCGCTTTTTTGGAAAGTGCTTGGTCCCCCCTTTGGTTTTAAGGTTAGGGTTAGGGTTTGGGTTTAGGATACATGTAAGATGATTCCTACCCCCACCCTATCCCCAACCCAGCCCTGATTGACCCTAACCCGAAATATGACAAACCAAAGAGGGGACCAAGCACTTACCAAAAAAAGCGGACGTAAACTGGATAAGTACCATCATTTTTATTAAATCATTTCTAGAATAATGGAAACTGATGAACAAAAATTAGAACAAATTGAAGAGGCAAAAAGCACTGGCGACAATCAGCAGCAGCCAAAACAATCAAAAATTGTGACAACAACGCCGAAAAAACCATTCGCCTTGAAGAAATGGAATTTGGTGGCCACTTGGGCTTGGGACGTGGAATGCGACACTTGTGCCATTTGCCGAGTTCATTTAATGGGTATTCATTTGAAAATTTATGAAACATAATTACAAAATTTACAAAAAAAAGTATTTAATTTGTCGAAAAAAATGAAAAGTATAAAATGAATTGAAAATGTTGAAAAGATTGTAGCAGTACATTGGTTTTTATAAGCAATAAGCCCCACAAGGCCCAGCCCAACTTATATTATAATAATACGATAGCTCTCATCAAGACGCATCGATCATTGAACATTTATGCAAAGATTATCAAGGTTTGATCAAAATTAATGGCTATTAAGCTGTTTAAACCATTAACAATCTCAAGTTTTTGGTTCTATAAATTGGTTAAACCCAAGCTAAAACAAAATCAAGGACTACGACTTGACGAGTTCTAGCGATTGGATTTTAGATCTATGGTTTGGGCTTTGGGGGTCTAAGATTAAAACACTGAAACATTACAATCTTTTTGGCATTTTCATTTTTCGATATTTTCAATACTTTTTGACCATTTTAATTATTTCCCTAATTTGATTCCAATACCCTGACTATGGAAATAGGTGCGGATTCTGAAAATATGCCGAAAATATGCGTATCGTAAATCGTATACCCCAATCCAGATACACCCTTATTTTGAGCATAATTTTGAGAATTTAACATATTTTTGAATTATTTTAGAATGTGGAAATTTTCAAAATTTATTAAATCGATCATATTTTGACAATATGATGAAAATACAGCCAGAAAATATATTTTTAGAATATTCAAATTCTCAGAATTATGTTCAGATTTAGAGATTCTGAAAATTATTTTTAACACTATTTTCACATTATGTGTCAAGATAAGGACGAAAAAACAATTTTCAAAATATCCATATTTTCAGCATATGCTCAGAATCTTACTATTATGAAAAATTATTTTTGAGTAAAATTTTTATCCATTATTAGTCAAAATAAGTTCTCGCGCACCCCGGGACCTCGAGAATCCCAGGATCCCGCGCACTCGGGAGTCCCAGGATCTCGAGAATCCCAAGACCCCACGCACTCGGGAGTCTTAGGACCTCGCGCGAGTCCAATCCCAAAGGCTAATACGCCTGTAGCATGCCCCAAAGGGGGCAGCAGCCATGACTTCACCTTATAAATCTGGGTACTATATGGGCTGAAGGGTAAAAAAATTTTATGAGAAGCACACAATAGGAGGAAATAGACAGAGCCATCTCTGATCGTCTAACAGAAATAGTACACAATACTAGCATTTCCAAATAAAGATAAATTTTAAAAATAATTGTGGGAATTTCTAGAATTCAAAATATATGCTCAGAATATATTTATTTTCAACATTAAAATGAATCATATTTTAAGAATAATTTTAAAATATAAAAAATAAGATATGTTGAAAATTTAAAAATTTTCAGAATTATTTTAAAAATTTACTAGATTTCCCTATTATTTTCAGAATAGTCTAATTTCAGTCATATGTTTACAATTCGCATATTTTGCGATATATTTTCATAATGACAAATTCTGACTATATTTTTGGCTTCATATCTTAGAATAATTTTCAAAATTTAAAATTTGCGATATTTTCATAATTTACAATATTCTAACATAATTTTAAGAATAATTAAATTTTGCAATATATTACCGTGATAATGAAATTTTGGGCATGGATTGCGAGTTGTATCTAGCGTCAGGGTCAGGGTAATAAACTGAAAATCGTTAATATTTTTTATAACAAAAATCCAATAATTTTCCAGAAGCCTGTCTGCGTTGCCAATCCGATTCAAAGCAGCAGGAATGTGTGGTCATTTGGGGCGAATGCAATCATTGCTTCCATCTTTGTGAGTTAAATTTTTACAAAAAAATGTTTTGATAAAATAAATATTTTAGGCTGCATGTCACTTTGGGTCAAACAGAATAATCGATGTCCTTTATGCCAAGCGGTAAATTTTTAAGAAATTTATTTTTTATTTGTTAATTAAAAATATGCAGGATTGGAATGTGCAACGAGTGGGAAAATGATGATGAAAAATTAAATTATATTTGTGATTTCTGATTTAAAAATCCGATAATTTTTATTGTTTTTTTTTTCAAAATCAATTTTCATAAATTTGTAACATTGAATTAATCAATTTTTTATTCTAAATTATTTTTAATCAATATTTTTGAAGTTTTGTAAAACACAAAACGAGTATGGATGAAACGGATTCATAAATTAGGGGATTATGAAAAATTCAGAATGACTTTTTTTCTTTTTTAGCTGAATTTAAATTTTAACCTACAAGTTAATTGCAAATTTGCAATAAAAGTTTTAAAAGGGAAATTTCATTGAATACAAAAAAAGCCAAAAATAATCTAATTTGAAACAAGAGCTTAAATTTGTGTTTGGCATTCCGGGGATCATTTTATAAGAAAAATGGTCTTTGTAATACGAAATTAAAATTTTAAAATTAAATTTTTCTTTTTATTAAATAATTTAGCAGGAAACTCAACAAGCCCCTTCGGCGGATGGCCAATTCTTGAGGAACATGCTCCGGCTGCGAATCCCCAAATTCTTGATGAAGCCTCTGCGGCAGTTAACCATATTCACGAAGAAGAATTGAGGTTGTATTTTAAAAATAAAATGTAATGTAATAAGTTTTTAGATTTGGAAGGGCCTCAGGGGGTTTATCCCAGCCCACCGATTTATTATCAGCCAATTATGTGCCAAAGGGAATGAATTCAGGTGGTATTTTAAAAAAGAAGAATTTTTAAATATTATCAGATTCATTTCCTCTGGCCAATATGAACAATTTTATGCCGACCGACAATTTGTCTTGAATTGGCGATTGGAGGGCGCCCGGCCCAAGCAATTGACAACAATGCCGGCCATCCGGCCAAACCAATTGACAATAATGCCGGCCATCCGGCACAACCAATTGACCCGAATGCCGCCCATCTGGCCCAACCAATTGACCCGAATGACGCCCATCCGGCCAAACCAATCGTCCCAATAAAGGTCAATATAATTTTTAAAAAAGTTAAATTAAATTTAATAGCCTATTAGAATTAAAAAATTTTAAAATTAACTCAAGTCTACAATTTTGTAATGTACTTCGTTTGCCTAAATTTTCACTACTTTGGAATTTGATTGCGTGGATTCATCAACCGAAGCTCGAATGAATGTATTCGGATCTCTATTTGCATAGTCACTTTATGTAAACCAAAAAGCGTCCATTGTTTCGAGTCCTATGTTCGAAATGATGTTTCAATAGAGATTTGCCATAAGGAGGATTCCGCCATTGAATTGTTGAGGATTATTAAAAATTAAACTTTTCGAAAAACTTAGTCGCGAATGAGATCTTTACGGAAAAATTTGCCTATTTATTCTTTCCGGAAAATTTTGTCTAATTTATTCTTTCCGGAAAATTTTGTCTAATTTATTATTTCCGGAAAATTTGGTCTTTAATATAACCTTCAAGTAAAATTAATTTTTAATTAAATTTTTTCAAGTTATTTAATATTTCCGGAGAACTTTATCATGAGTAATATTTAAATTATATTTTATTTTGTGCATGAAAAAACCTGTTGATATGTATTTTTGTGAAATTTTTGAGCAATCCGCTAATAAAATATCCAATTACTTTGGTCATTTGCTACATTTTTTGTCGGTAGAAATTGGCCCTTTGTCTTTCTTCTTGTCGTCTGAATAAAATGATAGAAATTTATTGGAAGATTAATTAAAATGGAATTAAAAATTTAAATATTTTAGTTTTTTTCATCGCCAAAATGTTGGCTAGAATAATTTTGTTGAATTACATAAAAATTGCTTGGAATAATTTTGCTGAAATAATTAAAATTAAATTTTATTGAATTAGTTAAATTTTGAATTTTGTTGATAAATATTTGTTAATTTTTGGAATTATTTTATTGAATTAAATTTGATTTTTTTTGTTGATTAAATTGTGTCAATGGCTTGAAATAATTTTGTTAAATTAATTTATTTTCGTAAATTATTTTATTGATTAAATTGTGTCCATGGCTCGGAATAAATTGTTGAATAATTAAATTTTGTTTATTTATGTTGTTGATTTTTGTCGATTAAAATGTCCATTGCTTTTAATAATAAAGTTGGATTTGGATTAATTAAATTTTAAAAAATAATATTAAATTTAATTTTATAATTTGAATTATTATAATTTTTAGTTCTTCGATCGACCGAATTGCTGGAATATCTTAAAGGATAATTCCCAAAATTATCGTACGCCAATGGTTGAAGAAGAGCGAAAAAATATGGAGGAGTCATTGAATGAATTGGCGCCAAACCAAAAGAAAGAGAATCCGGCGCTTTATTTGGATTGGCTCAAAGTTGGAAAAAAATATTTTTAAATTTAAAATTTTATTTAGGGGTTGGAAGGGCATGTTAATTTTGGCCAATTTTTGGAGCTGGAAGGGCGCCCAATGGGAATTTCGCCTAGCCAATTAAACTTTTATATCCGGGAATTATGTCGAGAGCGAAAAGAATTAAGGTTGTATTTTGAAAAAGAAAAAAATAATAAATTTTAAAAAAACAGATTCTTATCCTGGGACGATTGTGCCAATTTTTTCGACGATCGAACATTTGAATGCCGCTGGGAAATTGAAGGGGCAGAAAAAAGGTACTTTTCCGTTTTGCTACACCCCTATGAAAAATTAATCCCATCGGTAAATTGTCGGAAAAAAGTCAATTTTTTGGTCAAAATATGGCTTAATCGAAGTGTCTCGATGAACTGATCACAAATCTGTCATTATTTTAATATAAAAAACAAAAATAAAAAAGTTATGACCATTTTTATTTCACAAGTAATGCTAAGATTTCGGCTTAGGATTAAGGCTTAAGCTAGAATTAGCGCTCAAAGCTGGGAGGAAGCCCAATATATTGCTTGAGCTTAATTTCAAGCTCAGATTCGTGATCAGCACCCAAATTTACCATTAGGATGCGTTTTTCATAATTTTTCGTGGGGGTGTAGCAAAACAGAAAAGTATAAGAAAAAATATATGCCCTTATTAGAATTGCCTATAATGAGTGGTGGCCACTGGGTTTTGGGTGAATTGGATTTGGTGAACTGTAAAAGCCGCATATACGATTCACTGGAAGATAAAGGCGCAAAAGACTTTGGGCCCATCAAATAATGTATGATTTTTAAAAATTTTTATTTTATGAATTTGCAAGTGCCATCAAGGATGACTTGCCAAGTTTGCTACTTTCCTTTTTTTCTATATCCTATCTTATTAGGTCGATTGAGTTGGAAGCAAAAAGTAAAAGTGGCTTCGCGTATGTGGAATAAATTGGAACAAGTTGAAAAGGAAAATTGGAAGCGGCGATTTCAGGTTTTATAAATTGGCAGTGCTTTGACTGACCAGTTCATCAATCAATAATTAATTTAAATGATCTAAAGTGCATTTAATGTTGCCAAGTATTGGCTATTCATTAGTATATAGATCTGATTGAACAAGGTTTTCTGCTATCTATAATTCGCTAAAACTTTACAACTTTAAATGATCATATACCAATGCGTAGCCAATATTTTCGTATATTAAATGTCACTATTATAGATAATTTAAATTGATTATCTAGCTTAGCAACTTTGATTAGCAAATGCCAACATTTAGAAATGTCTATCTTTGATATAATTTTGGCTTTTTGCTTATCAATATTGACATAAATTTAATAAAAGACTACATTTCTGTATAAAAAGTAAAAACAAAAAACCTGAATTTTCCAACAGTCGTTTTTTGTTAATTTTACGCAAAATTCGTCGTTCTTCCTGGATAGCTGAAAAATAAAATTGCGGTTGTCAATTATAAATAATTTTTATTTTTTTAAACAGAAGGCCCGCCCAAATCCAAAAGTTCAGAATGAAGCCCGCCCAAATCCAAAAGTTCAGAATGAAGCCCGCCCAAATCCAAAAGTTCAGAATGAAGCCCGCCCAAATCCAAAAGTTCAGAATGAAGCCCGCCCAAATCCAAAAGTTCAGAATGAAGCCCGCCCAAATCCAAAAGTTCAGAATGAAGCCCGCCCAAATCCAAAAGTTCCGAATGAAGCCCGCCCAAATCCAAAAGTTCAGAATGAAGCCCGCCCAAATCCAAAAGTTCAGAATGAAGCCCGCCCAAATCCAAAAGTTCAGAATGAAGCCCGCCCAAATCCAAAAGTTCCGAATGAAGCCCGCCCAAATCCAAAAGTTCAGAATGAAGCCCGCCCAAATCCAAAAGTTCAGAATGAAGCCCGCCCAAATCCAAAAGTTCAGAATGAAGCCCGCCCAAATCCAAAAGTTCAGAATGAAGCCCGCCCAAATCCAAAAGTTCAGAATGAAGCCCGCCCAAATCCAAAAGTTCAGAATGAAGCCCGCCCAAATCCAAAAGTTCAGAATGAAGCCCGCCCAAATCCAAAAGTTCAGAATGAAGCCCGCCCAAATCCAAAAGTTCAACAGTTTGGTAAAATATAATTATACAAGAAAACTTAAAAACTTTATATATAAAATTAAAAATTCGGATCCTAACAAAAGCAGGTATTAATTTAGGTCATTTGATAGTTCAGCATGTTCGTTATATTCTAATAACATTCTTCAACAACAATTCTATATTTTGATTTAATAAGTTGGCCTTGTCTTAACAACTTCAGACGAAATCGTTCATCCGATGTATTTGCCCAATTCAATTTTTTCCATTTCAATTAATTCGGCAACAGACGGAATTAAAAATCAGAACAGGCGGAAACAAAAATCAGAACAAATTAGGCGGAATTACAAAACAGAACAGGCGGAAACAAAAATCAGAAAATCAGGCGGAATTAAAAATCGGACAATCAGGCGGAATTAAAAATCGGACAATCAGGCGGAATTAAAAATCGGACAATCAGGCGGAATTAAAAATCGGACAATCAGGCGGAATTAAAAATCGGACAATCAGGCGGAATTAAACATCAGACAATCAGGCGGAATTATTAAAAATCAGAACAAACAGGCGGAATTATTAAAAATCAGAATTATTATTTTTGCAAATTTTTTTTACCTTTATGGTTTATGCAACAATGCAATATTGAACTCCTTGGCCATTTTATCCATTTTGTGTTGCTTTCCATCTTCATTCTTGATACTCTACTTTTGATTTCCTTCGTTGTTATCTGAATTTTAAAAAACAAAGCAAAGTTCGAGATATTAATTTTAAATTTTAGATAATTTTTAAATAATTTTTAAATTTTAATTAAAATTAACGAAAACGTAACTTTGTTTTATTTTAATAGTCGAATTTGAGTTGTCGTCCTTTTGTCCTGATACATTTTTGCCAATAATTCGACCGACCACTTACCACTACCTTTAAAAAGAAATTAAATTTGTAAAGACATAATTCTCAATTTGGAATTTGGATGTTTTTTTTTGGTGATATATGGAAAATTCGTGTCCTAAAATGTTTGTCAAAATATGTTCTCTTTACCCGAAAAATGCTGAATATTTTCGCAACTATTTGTTCGTTTAACTTATATACGAAGAATAATAGTTAAAATTTTTAATTAATCCTGATTTTGCTATGAATTCTGTTAATTCGTCTGGGTCAAAAACATTGAAATGTTTCTGGGAAATTTAATAAATCCCTTCAAGATGGAATTAATTTTAAATTGCTCTAACCAAGCAGAATTAATACCAAACCGAATGTAATAAGCCAAAAATTTTACATATAAAATATTTTGATTGAACCAAGAAAAATAATCAATTTTCTTCATCAAAGTTCGCTCACCTTTAAACTTTCGACCACTCCGGGCACTGCCTGATGCTCCAATCCGCTGTATTCGCCCTCGGTGTTTTCGCGGATTAAGACCAAATCCAAATCGTGATGCCGGGTTGGAATGGTCGGAATTGAGACACAGTGAAGCACATTTGCATATCTTGAAAATATTAAAATTAGATTAAACAATCAACTTTCCGATTGCATTTTGATAGTCTATTATTTTAATTAATCTTTGAAAATAAATTTTCTTATTTTATTTTCTTGATTATATTGTGTCAATGGCTTGAAATAATTTTTCTGAATGATTGTTAATTTTCTTGATTTATTTATCGATTAAATTGTGCCGAGACTTGGAATAATATAGTTGGATTTGGATTAATTAAATTTAGTAATTTATTTTATGGAATAAATTTTTGAATTAATAAAATTTTAAAAAATAATATTAAATTTAATTTGGAATTGGATTTAAAATATTTAGTTCTTCGACCGCCCTAATGCTTGGAACATTTTGAGGGCCAATAGCCCACGCTATCGAACTTTGGAATGGCTGAAAGTATGGAAAAAGATATAATTTAAATTAAATTTATTTAGGGATTAGAGGATGAGGTATCCTTCAGGGGATTTTTGGAGCTGGAGGGGCCAATGGGCGTTTCTGACAGCCCATTGAATTTTTACATCAGCCAATTATGCGCCGAAAAACAGGAATTAAGGTGTATTTTGGAAAAAAAATAAATTTTAAAAAATTATCAGATTTTTGTCATCAAAAGATTGTCAAAAATTTTATGACACCCGAAAATGCAATTATGATTGGGCAAATAAAGGCGTGCAAAAAGTATACGCCCTTATTCCGTTGGATTATGAGCAGGGCGGTGGCCATTGGTTGCTGGGCGAATTAGATTTGGAAAAGCGGGAGTGCAGGGTTTATGATTCGGCGGAAGAAGGGCAAGAAAAGCAGTGGAAAGGATTATGGGGCCATTTCCTCATGTTTGCCTTTTTAAATTTTTTTTATTCCGAATTTTGCGCAATTAATTTTTTTAATGAATATTATTTTTATATTTAAAATATTTTTATAACCTTGTTTATATGAGGAAAAATTTTTCACAAAAAACTAAAAATCTTTACAGCCTTTATTAAATTGGATTAATTCAAAAAATTTAAAAGAGGGCAATAAAATTTAAATTTGACTATATAAAAAAAATTATTTAATCATTGGTAGAAAATTTTTTAATTGCTTAAAAACAATTTTTAAAATTGCTATTGCGCAAAATTCGGTTAATTTTTCATTTGCAATTTTTCCAGTACCATGGCCGAATATTCGGGTTTTCCGCAAGGTGAATGGCCTCCCCCCGTTGTTCACTACGACATCCCCCAACAATTGCCCCGGGCCGAAGAATGTGGCATATTTGTTTGCTATTATGCAAAGCAGTTAATTGCCGGAAGGAAAATTGGCCACGTGCAGCCGGAAAATTTTCGACGTGAAATTGCTAATTTTATTTTTCAAAAGGCCAAACTTAATTAATTTTTCTTTTTTATTTCAATTTTTAATGATAAACTAATTTATTTGTTTTGTACTTTTTGGAAAAATTTTAATCCATTTTAATGGAATATTTATTTAGTGAATATTGAATTTGAATTGTTGCAATTTTTATAATTTAATTTTGGAATATTTGATTTTCGATAATTTAGAGACAATTTAATTTGTCAAACCTCTAAAGCAATTCCATTCCGGTTGGATGGCAACAATGGCCTTGTCCAATGCCTCATCCGATGGGTCCTTTGAATTCAGCTCAATCCCCATTGAAAATCCACTGAGACATGTGCAAAACTAAAAAAATTGTTCGGGCATTGCCCAAGAAGAAGAGAAGATTATGTTCCCTCACCTATTGATTTATTGATAATTTCTCTTCCCTCATTTCCCTCTATATAAATGACACATTCCTCCCCACATTTCCATCCTCCTAAGGTCATTCTTATTTTATTCTGAAAAAGACTCCGACCCAATTATTCCGCATTATTATTTCACATTTATTTATTTCCGATTTATTGAATAAAATATTTAATTAAATTGGACTTCATTTGATTGGGAAACCTCGGACCCAACATTGGCGTACTTGAAAACTCAAAACGCGGAGGAAGCAACAATATTCAAATTTATTTTCGTCAATTAAATATTATTTCGTCAAAGCCAATAAGGCAAAATCATCAAGCTTAAATAAAAGCAAATTTGCTCTAAATTTTCTTCACATCAACACTACATCCTATTATCATCTGTGTGGTGATAATCGAGTCTTTTGTGTAAAGACCGGGATTTATTCAATTCTTCAAATTTTAAAGAAAATTATTTCGACACAAATCTTAAGGATTTGTCTTCAATAAAATATGGCTGCTCCCGCTGCTCTCTCTGCTCAACAATTATTGGAAATTATTGCTCAACAGCAACAACAGATTGCACAAATTTTGACACTTCAACAAGGGCAACAATCAGAAACAATTCCATCATTACCGGACATTCCAATATTTGAGCCAAGTGATGAAAAGAGCCGAATTTCGGAATGGACAACAAGATTCAAATTTGGAATTGATTGTGCCGCCCCACATGCGGCCGATGAAATCAAAGTCAAAGCTTTGATGAACAAGCTGAGTGAAAATGCATTCAGCGAATATTCCAAACATTGTTTGCCGGATGAAGTGACCGATTTTAATTTCGATGAATCAATCAAGAAATTGGAATCACTTTTTGCAAAGCCTCAGAGTATCTTTGTTGACAGATACGAGTGCTTAATTGCAACTCGCAGCGAAGGAGAAGATTTCCGCCAATTCATCAATCGACATAAGAAATTGTTAAGCAATTTCCAATTTGAAAAATTGAAAGAAGAACAATTCAAGTGCCTAATGCTTCTGACTTCATTAAAATCGCCTAATGACGTTGTTTTAAGACAGCGCATTTTGACCAAACTCACTGCAGATGGGGACGACATTAAATATGACAAGGTTATTGAGGACTTAATCAATTTTATGGCAACAATTGCTGAAGCCAAAATTGTCGAACAGTCCAACAAACCCATCAATGCAATAAAGAAGTTTAAACCAAAACAAAATGAAGCAAAGCAGGACAAATCCAAAGGAAATGGCAACGCACCTTGCTGGCGATGTGGCAAAAATAATCATCGTCCTGATGACTGCAGATTCAAAGGTGCTAAATGCAACAAATGTCAATTCCCGGGTCATATTGAAGCACAATGTGCAAAAGTTCAAGAATGGAGAAACAAGAATAAAAAGAATGGACCGAAGAAAAATATTGGGACAATCAGAATTGGCACAACATTGAAACAAATTAATTCGACCAAACTCCTCAAAATGGAGATCAAACTCAACAATAAACCTGTCATTTTCCATCTCGATTGTGGGGCCGAAGTAAACATCATTGATGAAGATACTTATGATTCAATTGGCCGCCCAGCAATGAAGAAATGCTTCGAGAAAGGAATTGTTTATGATGGGACACAATGCTCCTTTATTGGAAAAGGGAAATGCACATTCGAGTTCGAACAATTCAAAGTTGAACACGACTTATATGTGGCCCCAAAAGGTTCAATCAATTTGTTGGGTATTGAAACAATGGATTCATTTGGTCTATTGGATGAGCTGAAAAATAAAATCAATGTCAGCAAAATTAATAATCTCAAGTGCCAAAATCCCCAAAATCAAGTGCATCAATTTATTGAAAAATTGCAAAAGGAATTCTGCGATGTGTTCTCAAAAGAATTGGGACATTGCACCAAAATTCAGGCAAAATTGACTCTCAAAGATGGAGTTCAACCAATTTATCGCAAGGCACGGCCAGTCCCCTACAATGCAAGAGAAATTGTTGAGAAGGAATTGGACCGTCTTGAGGCTATTGGGGTCATCAAAAAGGTCGAACATACCGATTGGGCCGCACCAATTCTAACCGTGGAAAAAGCCGACGGGTCGACCAGATTATGTATTGATTATTCGACCGGCCTCAATAATGCACTTGTCGATAACCAGCATCCATTGCCACTCCCAGAAGACATTTTTGCAACGTTAAATGGCGGCAAAATATTCAGTCAAATTGATCTGCGAGATGCATATTTTCAAGTGGAGCTGGAAGAAAATTCAAAGAAAATTTGCGCAATTGCAACACACAAAGGAAATTTTGTGCTGAATCGACTCCCATTTGGTGTAAAAACGGCACCAGGGATTTTTCAATCAATAATGGATAAAATGCTGGATGGATTGGGATATGCAGCAGCCTATTTGGATGATATTATTGTCGTCAGCAAAACAATGGCTGAGCACCAAAAACATCTGGAAGAAATATTCAATCGAATCCGAGTTTGGGGATTCAAGGTCAAATTGGAAAAATGCGCCTTCTTTAAGGACCAAATTAGCTACTTGGGCCAAATTATTGACAAAGAAGGGCGCAGACCAGACCCCAAGAAAATTCATGCTATTGAAAATATGCCACCACCATCCGATGTTCCCTCACTTCGCTCATATTTGGGAATGGTCAACCATTATCAGCAATTCGTCAAAAATATGCGTTTTATTCGAAAACCGCTGGATGATTTGCTAAAGAAGGAAAGCGAGTGGAAATGGGACGAAAATTGCCAAAATGCATTCAAGAGGATCAAAGAAATCCTCACATCTGATTTGCTGCTCACCCATTATGATCCGACATTGGAAATAATTGTTTCGGCGGATGCATCAGAAAAGGGAATTGGAGCAGTAATTTCACACAAATATCCGGATGGCAAAATTAAGGCTATTGCTCATGCATCTTCTGCCCTATCTCCAGCGGAAAAAAATTATTCGCAGATCGAAAAAGAGGGTCTGGCATTAATTTTCGCTGTTGAAAAATTCCACAAAATGATTTATGGCAGAAAATTTATTCTTCAAACCGATCATAAACCACTTTTGGCTATATTCGGCAACAAAAAAGGAATTAAACAGTGCAGCGCAAATCGACTACTGAGATGGTCATTCATTTTACTTGGATACGATTTTTCCATTGAGTATGTGAACACGGTCGAGTTTGGACAAGCTGATGCATTGTCACGATTGGTTGCCAAAAATGTGGAAAAAGATGACCGCGTTATTGCATCAGTGAATGTGGAAGCAGAAATTGAAGGAAAGTTGATTGCCAACATTGAAAAGCTTCCAATTCAATTCAAAAATATCGCTGATGCCACTAAAAATGATCAAGACATCCAAAAAGTGATGAAATTTATTCAAACTGGATGGCCAAATGATAAAGCATTGAAAAATGAAACCAACAATGCAATCAAAATATTCATTCAAAGAAAGGAACATTTGTCCATCACAAAAGATTGTTTGATGTATGCCGACAGAATAGTTATTCCAAAAATTCTTCAATCCAAAATTCTTAAAACATTTCACAAAGGACACCCAGGAATGAAACGCATGAAACAACTTATGCGAAATTATGTTTATTGGCCAATGATGGATAATCAAATTGAAGATTTTGTCAAAAATTGCGAGCCTTGTCAAATGGCTGCAAAAATGCCAATAAAAACCGAGCTCCATCCATGGCCAAAAGCATCAAAGCCTTGGGAACGTGTGCATATTGATTATGCAGGACCGTTCTTTGGCAAAGAATATTTGATAATCGTCGATGCATACTCAAAATATCCAGAAATATTCGAAATGCCTACCAAATCCGCAGCTGCAACCATTGAAAAGATGCGTTATTTATGCATTAGACACGGACTGCCGGAAATTCTTGTCTCAGACAACGGCACTCAATTTACGTCCAATGAATTCGCGAGATTTACGGCAATAAATGGAATTACACATTATTTTTCTGCGCCATACAATCCAATGTCAAATGGCCAAGCAGAACGATTTGTCGACACATTCAAGAGAACATTCAGAAAATTGAAAGGGGAGGGTGTCGTGGACAAGGAAATCATTGAAATTTTCCTTATCACTTACAGAAACACCCCGAATGATTCTCTCGACACTGGAAAATCTCCAGCCGAAGCTTTTCTGGGACGGAAAGTTCGGACAACACTGGATTTGCTTCGCCCTACTTCAATAAAATCATTGGAAACAGATGAAGAAATGAAGGGAAGGTTCAATAAGCGATTTGGAACAAAATTGAGGACATTTTCAATCGGCAATAAAGTCTATGCCCGCCATCGAATTTCTCAAAGCTGGCGGCCCGGAATTGTCACAAAATGCACCGGAGTCATTTATGATATTGAATTCCAAGATGGCTCTGCCGGGCGCTTCCATGCAAATCAAATTCGCCCTCGATTTATTCCAAATGAGAATGAAAATCCATTGAACATCTTCTTGGAAGCCTTCGAGCTACCAAAGGCACCGGAAATTGCCGAAGAACCAACAATAATTGAGGAAGTGAATGTGCCAGAAGAGAATGAGGAAATTGAACCGCCAGAACAAATGGTCCAACCGCCTCCAGTTGCGGAAAATCGCCGAAACCCGGTTCGAAACCGAAGGGCACCAAACCGGTTCACTCCGTCGCCATGATCAAACCAAAAAGGGGAGGTGTTCGGGCATTGCCCAAGAAGAAGAGAAGATTATGTTCCCTCACCTATTGATTTATTGATAATTTCTCTTCCCTCATTTCCCTCTATATAAATGACACATTCCTCCCCACATTTCCATCCTCCTAAGGTCATTCTTATTTTATTCTGAAAAAGACTCCGACCCAATTATTCCGCATTATTATTTCACATTTATTTATTTCCGATTTATTGAATAAAATATTTAATTAAATTGGACTTCATTTGATTGGGAAACCTCGGACCCAACAAAAATCAAAAATTTAATTTTATTCAAAAATAGAATGAACCATTTTTGAAGGACAGAAACAAAGGAGGCCGCCACATATGAAATATTGAGAACTAAAAATTAAATTAAATTTCAAATATCATTGTTTGATATTTTACCTGGATAAGTTGCATGCATGCATTGCTCATTGAACGGAATGAATTGGATAATTGCAATTACAACTCACAATTATAAAGTGCAATTACAATTCACAATCATAAAGTGCAATTACAATTCACAATTATAAAGTGCAATTACAATTACAATTCACAATTATAAAGTGTAATTACAATTACAATTCACAATTACAAAGTGCAATTACAATTACAAAGTGCAATTACAATTCACAATTACAAAGTGCAATTACAATTCACAATTACAAAGTGCAATTACAATTCACAATTACAAAGTGCAATTACAATTCACAATCATAAAGTGCAATTACAATTCACAATTATAAAGTGCAATTACAATTCACAATTACAAAGTGCAATTACAATTACAAAGTGCAATTACAATTACAAAGTGCAATTACAATTCACAATTACAAAGTGCAATTACAATTCACAATTACAAAGTGCAATTACAATTACAATTCACAATTACAAAGTGCAATTACAATTACAATTACAAGGTGCAATTATAATTCACAATTACAAATCGAAATTACAATTCACAAATCACAACCATAATTAATTCCAAGTTTAATTAATCAGGCGGGATTATTCCAGTTTCCAACCGATCCGATTAATCAGTTCATTTTTCAAATCTTCAATACAATCCAATCTCGTTGGTGGCTTTGTCAAGAGCCTCCTTATTCGATGAGTCATCCGTTGGAATTAATCCATTATCCAACCTCATCATCAGAGTCGACTAACCACCGGGATATTTGCAAAATTAAGGGGTGATAATTATTTTAATTTATTCAAAGAATAAATAAACCTTTTAAAACAATAAAAGTCAGAATTGGAGGAGGCCGCAAAAAGGTCAGAATTGGAGGAAGCAGCCATTGTCCGCACTTCGGTGCCAAAAATAATGCATAAAAATAATTCATTTGTTTTTGGGCTTAAATCCTTAAATGAATATTTATAAAATTGCTTATTATCCGCATTTTAATATTCACGTAGAATTAAATTACCTATTATATTTGGGGAGAAGCGCGCTAGCTATTATTAGTGAAAAATCACAAGAGTCAAGTCAAGAAGCGTTTTATTGTCCTAATTATAAGTATAATAAACTTTTATTCATTAATGTGTGCAATTTAAGCTTATTGTTTTCTTAAGAAAGCAAATAAGTAAATGCGATTTGTATTTCCATTTTATAGTTTTAGTTTACAAACTAATAAAAAACATTTGCACGACTTAATGGGTATGATTTGTTTTGTTTTCTATTAGCTTATTAGTTGGTTTAATAGGTTGGCTAAATTGTGATAAAAGTAATAAAATGGTAATGATAATGACTAGACTATACACAGGTCAACCTATGTTGAATAAAAATAATTTGATCGATCGATTAAAAATGAGAGCTGTGAGTGGTTGTGGGTTGCTTGGTTTTTGCTATGCTCTGCTGTTGTGTGTTGGGTTGGCTTGGTAAATTTTATTGTATGCATAAATTAATCCGCATCAGTAAATGCTTGCTTACTATTATGCTGATGCGGAGAGAGGAGATAGAAGGAAGAAAAGAGAAAATAGTGTTAGCTTTAAAGTCTACACACTTAGAGATTGTGGCAATAACGTCTAATGTCTAACGTCTCTCAAATTTTTTACACGTCAGCTTTAATCGATTAAAAAGAGGTAATCTTGGTGGAAAATATTTTCGTTTTTCTCTCTGATTTTCACTGACGTGTGAGGTGTGATGCGGGGAAAATTGGAAGTAATAAAAATAAAAAATGTCAAAAAACATGAATTAAGCAAATTTGTGCAAATAAGCCAATTCAATTCAATTTTATTATAATTGTCCAATCTTTAATTTTATTCATGGGATTTTCAAAAAAGAGGAGACCGAATTAAAAATAACACAAAAATGCGGATTGCATATTATTGAGGGGGAAATTATGACAAAAATATGGAGAGGAAAATATTGGAAGAGTTTAAAGCAAAGAATTGCGGGAAAATACTGAATTATGGACCACAGGAAAAGACATTTTGAGATTTGACAGGAATAAAAATAGTTCACAACCGGGAAAAATGGTCAAAAAGCGAAAGAGGGAAAATTCTAATAGGTCTTTTTGTGTGTGTTTTCATTTCTCATTTTCATTTCAAACATGGCCGATGTGATCCATTTGCAATTTGACATTGTCCAGCATGGCTTGCACAATTTCAGAACTGCGGCTGGTGCCCTATGGATTTTTGTTTTAATTTATTGTTTTTAATATTATTTCATTTCTTGTCGAATTTATATAAAAATTTCGAGAATCAAAATTAGTGAAAAATTCGTAAAAAAATTTTAGGACAAAAAATTAATGAAAAATTCGTAAAAATTTTAATTTTTAATTTAATTTTTTTTGCCAACCCCAATGTCCGGTGTATGTTTCATTTGTTCGGTGAGTGCCTTGAACAGTCCATCCGACAATTGGTCCGCATAGCCGTGCAATTCCAAATAACGAAGCATGTCAATCTGAAATAATGAGGAATGATTAAATTTTATTTGCTTTTTTTTGCTTATAAAAAATTTAAATAAAATTTAAAAAATTTATGTGTTGCAGAATAAATTTTATTTCCCATTAAAAATCCAATTTTTGACAAACCGAAGCTCGAATGAAGGCAGTCGGATTTGCATAGTCCCTTTGAACCAAACTGCTCCCAGTGTTTCGAGTACCCTAAAATTGTAAAATATTAAAAAAAAAATTTAAAAAAGCATTTTACAGTCTCAAAGAGCGCATATTTCTCGCCAAAGTTCATGCCGGACACGAGACCAGGACCACCGACCAATCCACAGGCGATGTTCGAAATGATATTCCCATAGAGATTTGGCATTAGGAGGATGCCACCATTGAATTGTTGAGGACTGAAAATTTAATTTTAATTTAATTAATTTTTAATAAAATTTTATTAATTTAATTTTAATTTTATTTTATTAATTTAATTTTATTTTATTAATTTAATTTACCGGGAGACGAGTTGCATGCATGCATTGTCCACTGAAGGAAATGAATTGAGAATTAATAAAAATATTAATTTTGCATTTTTATTCAATAAAAAAAGAAGAATTAAAATAAATTCCTTTTAATTAAATTTGAAGTAAATAAAATTAATTTAAAAAAAAAAAAATTAAATAATTTCCTAATTATTTTTAGAACAAAAATTTTCAAAAAAAAAGTCTAATTAAAATCAATTTCTTCAAATTAAATTTCAAAGAAAAATATTTTATTTAAAAATTTGAATTTAATTCATTTTACATTGAATATTTAAGACCAGAAATTTTGATGAAATTTAATTTTTAAAAATATAAAAATAAATTCCAACCAATGAGTGAGTCAAATTTGAGTCGATGGCTGGCATATTCGGTGTCCGCAATTTCCTTGCAAACTTTCAAGAACAATCCATCGCCCAATTTTTGGATGTTCGCTTTGTGGATTGCCGTAATGCGAGGTCGATTGTTCAGAACGGCATAGTCGAAAGCAAAGCGGGCAATTCGTTCGATGTTACGGCGAGTGACAATCTATGTGGCAAATTTAATTTAGTTAAAATTGGAATTAATTTTGAATGGTAATTTTGAGGAGGAGGGCAAGGCGATGAAGAAGAAGAAGTTGATGATGACGAACATGAAGCAATAATTAATCATCTTCAGTCTCATCGTCGTCATTTTCATCATCTTCTTCCTTTATCATTCTCATCCTCTTCTTCTCTTCATCCTCATCTATCATCTTCCTTATCGTCCACTTCATTTCTTCATCGTCATCCTCATCATTAACCTCATCTTCTTTTATCTTCATCAATCATTATCCTAATCATATTCATCTTCCTCCTTCTCATATTCATCTTCCTCTTCATTCTCCCCCTTCCCATCTTCATCCTCATCATATTCATCATCCTCTTCTTTTTCAACATCACTTCTTGATCTTCTTCATCACCTTGCCTCCCTCCAAAACAGGGAAGAACCAAATTTAATTTTAAAAAATTTCAGCCATCAATTTTAAGGCAAAAAATTTTTAAAAAAAAGTAAACCTTTAAACTTTCGACCACTCCGGGCACTGCCTGATGCTCCAATCCACTGTATTCGCCCTCGGTGTTTTCACGGATTAAGACCAAATCCAAATCGTGATGCCGTGTTGGAATGGTCGGAATTGAGACACAGTGAAGCACATTTGCATAACTGGAAATATTTAGAAAAAATTATTTTCTTGATTTTTTTGGATCTTATTTAATAGAATTTCACAATTTGTAAAAAGAGGGGATGGGACCTTCATTTCACTCGAACCAACATTTTCGAAAAATTTTAAAAAATTTTTAAAAAATCTTAGCCAGCCCTAATCCTTAACCTTGAAAAATAAAATGGTATTTTTCACTTAAATTATCTCATTTTCCTAGTCTTTATTTTTGTTATCTATTGGATTTATCAATTTTCATATATTTTGTTTTTGGATGTTTATTAAATAAGTCGGAAAGTCGGTACTATTGCAATTTATGCGATTGATGAGAAAAAGGATGATGAAGATGAAGAATGAAGAAGAAGATGAAGTTATTGAGGATGATAATGATGAGGATGGTGAAGAAGATCATCCTCACAATAAGCTGCATCATCCTCACCTTCTTCTTCATCATCATTCCAATTTTCTATCTTCAATCACGTAAATTGCAATAGTACCGAAAATTTTAATCACTTTTTGATTTTAGATTTTTTAATGAAATAATTAATCCATTTTAATTAAAAATTTCACAAACTGACAGATCCAAACGCCGTCGAACTTCCATGTTGCGCGATTTGAAGTTTGGATCGTCGAATTTGGTCTCAATATTGCCCTTAAAATTGTCCAAAAATTTTACTAATATTTCCACTCTTCCCCACAAAACCTTTAATGCAATTCCATTCCGTTGAATGGCAACAATGGCCTTGTCCAATGCCTCATCCGATGGGTCCTTGGAATTCAGTTCAATCTCCTCAAAATCCACTGGGACATGGGCGAAACTAAAAAATGGAATAATTTAATGAATAAATATTGGAAAAAAAAATTACAGGAATATTCGTTTAATATGCTCGACCATCTAAAATGTGTGGAATTATTTTTTAAAATTTATTTGTTTTTATAAAACCTCCGGTCCAATTCCATCACCGGGCAGCACGGTCACAGTGTGGCGGCCACCATATTTTGCTTGTGCAATCTAATTTAGATTTATATTTAATTGAATGATTAATAAATGCTTTAAAACCTTTGGTTTATTTACTTTTCTTTCTAATTATCGTAAATTCCATAGTTTTATGATTAAATCAAAGCCTGTTTGACTAATAAGACCCTAAGTTTACTGGCGGTACTAATGGAATTTTTTCCACGGCTAAGCTCCAAACTACAAGGTAATCAGGATGAAGAAGAAGATAATGATGAGACGATGGAGAAGATTATTCTCAGCTTATCTCTTCTTCTTCATCATCCTTGGCTTCATCTTCTTCCTCCTCATCCTTTCCCATGTAGGGACAAACTTCATTTGTACCTTACTCTTACTGGCTAACTGAAATTTGTAGCTCCTAATTTTGCGGCCTTTACTAAAACAAATTTGTAGCCCAATATCTATCCCGCGAGATTTAAAGCTTAGCCTAAATCCAAGACTCATCCTCCGAGTCATTAAAACCTTTATCTTCCGCCCAAAATTTCACTCTATTATCGATACATTTTTAATAGGACCGCAAAATTCCTTCTTTTTGTAAGGACCACAAAATTCCTTCTTTTGGTAAGGACCGCAAAATTCGCCAAATGAATTTGCCTATTCGTTTTTAATTACTTTTAAATTCCATAATTTTAATTATAAAAATCAAAACCCGATTGCCAGGAAGTGAATGTGTTCTCAATGTTGACAGCAAACGAACATGGCCACAGCCATTGCATTGCCAATTCATTGTGGAAACCTTCTTGAGTAATGCGGCATTCATCAGTGATGAACAGCGATGCATTTTATTATTGTTTATTTTTAGGGTTGCTGCTGATAACAATATTTGGATTGGAAGCTGCAAGAAAAAAATCAATAAAATAAACATTAAGGAAAATTGTGGATTGATAAAATTGGGATGGAAAATGGAATTGGAGTTTGATAAAAGTAGTGGTTAAATTGGGTATCGCATTATTGCGTTTTATTATGGTGGGTGCTTAAATAAGTCAAGAATCAACCAAAAAATGTTCTTCTCTTCTCATCAGAGAATGGAAGGAAGAAGATGGTCCGATTATTTTTGATCTTCTTCTTCGTTTTTTAATCGAAAATGAGCCCATCTTAAAAATTCTTAAATCTTAACATCATTTTTCCCTCTATTTTTAATTCATTTATTTAATTTTTTCTTCGTTAATTTATTAATTATTAGAGTTGAGATGAAGATGAAAGGAAGAGGAAGGAGGACGAAACTTAAAAACGGATGCATTGTAGCCGCAGCTTTAATAAATAAATTGCTTAGAAAAAAGCAAATCCAAAAAAGATCAGATCTGCAAGCAAAAAACAAATACCTAAATATGAAATTAATCGCATGCTTATGCTTCCTTTATTAATTAATAATTACTATTCCTTTTCCTTATTTATTATTGCAATTTACATAATTTAATTTTATTACTTTTTATTTATTATGAATTGACTTTCACTAAATCAATATTTAAGCTAAAGCTAAAACTAATTTAATTATGAAACCGGGTGATCTATATTTATTGGCCTACAATGCGGTTCAATTCCTCGGCTGGGGCTCCATTCTCGTCAAAACCGTCTATGGATTATTTAATGGCCTAAGCTATCCTCAACTGTATGCAAATGTGGAAATGGAGCTGAAAATTTTCCAGACCGCCGCAATTTTGGAGGTTTATTAAAAAATGTTTCACGGGAAATTAAATTTTATTTTCCAGATTGTGCACTGTGCCGTCGGACTTGTCCGCTCACCAATTGGCACTACAATCACCCAAGTTTGTATTATTAGAGAGATTTAAAATAAATTAGGCATTCCATCAAAATTTGTGTCCTAAAACACGAATCTGGCATCTTTTTGGATATATTTTACCATCTTGGTTCTTGGTAAATATATTGTCAGACTTTTACCATAGAAATGCCAGTGGAAACCGAATATAGGCATAAAAGGGTTCAATTGATTAAGCTTAAAAAGTTGGATCGAGTGTTACAATTTTTAATAGAAAATATTTCTTAAAATTCTTGATAAAAAACAAAATATTTCACCGAGTCCGAGATGAACATTTTTCCATTATAAATTGCCAATAATGGAATATTACCCATAATAAATCTGTTGGATTCAGCTCGCCCAGCTGCATTGAATAAGCTTTAATAGGGTTTTTTAAAAAAAAAATTATGAATTAACCTTGTTTAACCCCTTGGCATTTTCATGGTAAAAGTTGGCATTACCTTTATAAGATGGCAAGAGGTAAGTTATGACAAAATCAATGTCAGATTGGTGTTCTTTGCTCTGGAAACCCCCAAATAACAATTTATTCTAGGGCGGGATTTATAATAAATTAAAAATTTTCCTTAAGGTTTTCTCGCGTGTCACCGTCCTTTGGTGCATTCTGCACAAAGTGGTCTTGGTAAAATTTTAGTTAAAAATTTTTTCCGAGTTTATTTCCTTGCATTTTCAGTCCCGAACCAGTGTGGGCGTCCCAATGCTGCTGGTCGCTTGGTCAATCACCGAAGTGATTCGCTACTCCTTCTATGCCCTAAATTTGCTCAATGCTGTCCCATGGGTTTTGACTTGGATGCGGTGAGCAAAATAAATGTTACGGTTTGACATTGGAAATTGGTTTATTCCGGAATTAACCACCAAAGTGCTAGATTGATTATTTATGGAAATCTCAGCTTCTACTTCTAGACAACCCAAAAACACGAAAATGTGCTTATTCAATCCGACCCGGTCGATTTAGTCTATGAAATTTAAATTTTAAACCGATTTGATCTTGTTCTTAGAAGTTGAACTGTAGTTTAAACCAAAACCGGTTTTGGTTTACTAACTTTTGTTTAACGCCCTATTTTGGGTTTCAAATTGAAATTTTCAAAGACTAAATCGACTACGCCGAATCTAATGAGCCTAATTTCTGATCTATGGGTTGTTTATAAGCTGAGATTTCCAAAATTGGCCAGCTTAAGGATCTGGCTTTTCCGTAATTAACTGAATTTCCAATATTAACCGAAAATAAATTCGAAAAATTGGAATTTTTGATCCATCTTTATTCCAGTTACACATTTTTCATCGGCCTCTACCCAATGGGCGCCGGCGGTGAGCTGCTGACAATGTTCGCTGCCCTTCCCGAAATTGCCCGACGCAAACATTTCACACTGGAAATGCCGAACCAGGCCAATTTTGCGTTCAATTTTTACTACGTTGTTATTGGACTGTGCCTCATCTACATTCCATTCTTCCCTCAACTTTATGGGTTAGTTTTAAAATTTGGTAAAAAAAACTAGTAAATAAAACCAAAATAAATATAATGGTTTAGTGGTTTTGGTTTAAAGGTTTATCCTACCATTTACGAACCACATATACCCAACCAAAATTGGATAAAGCTGGTCAAAACGCATTGAATGGTTTATAATTTGTGAATGGTTTGATCAACAATTAAAGGGTATTAAACGGTTTAAACCAATTTTGGTTTAATGGTTCAAAACTATAAGTTAGAATTTGATTAAACCCAGGGCCAAAACATAATCAAATGATGCGTCTTTACTAGCTTTATTCACTGGGTATAAGGTTTGAGAGACTAAGATAAACCACTTAAAAACCGTTATTCATTTTTGGACATTTATAGCTTTTCTGTATTTAAATAAATAAATAATAAAATGGAATTTTAATTTTCCTATTCTTTTTACACACAGGTACATGTTCGTTCAACGCAAAAAGGTGATCGGTGGTGCAGGGAAAGAGGAGAAGAAAGTTCAATAGACAAATTCCACTGAACATTTGCCAAATTTGACACAAATTTTACAAACCAAATTCCTTTTTATTCCTCAATTTAGCTGTTTTGGTTACTAATTTACTTATTTTTACAACACAATTTTAATTGCCAAAATAAAAATATTAAATCACTAAAACATTTTATTTATTAAAATTTAAATTGAATAAAATACAAAAAAAATTTTTATTGGAGTATCGAGATTACATTTTGTGTCAGTGAGAACCGGAAGAGATTTTTGCTAAAATTTGGTGTGATTAGAAAAGAATAATTTGGGGTTTAATTGAATGGGATTTGATCATCGATTATTAAATGGTGATTTCTTCCTCCTCAACAATTTGGGTTGACCGCCGTGTTGGCAATTTCTCATATTGTTGGCTTTGATGGGATTTGCGCGAATTGCCGACCAATTTGAACTGAAAAATTAGGAATTAATTTTAATAAATTTTTGAGATTATGGCCGAAAACAAATTGAAAATACCCAAAAGATTGTAACGGTTTAGTGGTTCAATTTCCACCTAGGTGCCCTCCCCCCATCACCAATTTATGGCTACGGCCCTGATTGGTTCAATGGTCTAGCCTAAACCCATAACCTTATACCAATCACAAATAGATAAATCTCATCCAAAACGCATTATTTTATTATGTTTTGTCTTTGGGTTTAATCAATTCTAACCTATGGTTTTAAATATAAACCAAAATTGGGTTTAAACCGTTTAATACCCAATTAATTGTTGACCAAACCATCACAAATTATATACCATTCAATGCGTCTTGACCAGCTCTATCCAATTTTCGGGTATATGCTTGTGCTTGGACAACCCCTTAAACCATTCATTCTAATTATTTTGGTGTTATTTCCCTTGGTATTTTCAATGTTTTTTTTTTTCACCAAATTAATTCTATCAGCGATTGTTAAACCTGTCTTCTCGGAGAGGTTGGCAGAACGGCATCCGGTGCCGCATCCAAGTAATAATCGCATTCTTCATCGTCGGTATTCGCATCGCCCACCAGTGCCAAAGTGAGGAGGAGGATGAGAACAATGCTTAAAATTAAGAAAAATTGGATATTTCAAATTTATTTCCAAGCATTTACGCGATTAGGGTGAAAAAGAAGGGTTGATTGAAGCCAAATGAAGATAAAATCATTTTGATTTATTATTGTTGGGCAACCAAGAATTTGTAGAATGCCGGTTAAATTTAAAAGGCGGTTTAAATCAAATTGTTGTAAATAATTGACATTTTGAAGGAGAAAATTTTAGGCAGAATTAATGGAAATTTGTCCATTTTTAAGATCTATAATTTGTAATCGTTAATCGAAGTTTTGATAAATCTGAATTTTTTTGAGAATGAAACCAGCAGCTTTAATGGGTCTAAACCTGAAGATCTGTTTCCGAAAGATCTAAACCCAAATGATATTAGCAATTGCTTTAATTATTTTTCTAATTTTTCCATGTTCCTTTTTAAGCTAAAACCTCTAGTCCTAAAACCTGAACGCTCAAAACAAAATTCCTGCTGATAAGAAAGTAGGTCATCATTATGTGTAGAGTAGATTTCGTTTAGTCGGTCTTGGATTGATCCTCCCTCATCCCTATAGATGATAATGAAAAATGATAAATAAATGCAAATGCAAAGTTAAACTTAAAAGTAAAGCAAGCAACAAACTTTTATTAATTCACTTCATAATAATGCCTAGCGGCTTAGCTTAACCGTTGCCTGCAGCGGCGGGCCTGCGACTATGCAGGGCCAGTGATTTTATTTCTTCTCTAAAAATCTAACAGCCAAGACAATAGCCAACAGCCAACGCATACCTCATAACGCATTGCATAAATAATCGATCGATATCTTTATGTTCTTGTTCTCTGCCTCTTCCTTGGCTTGTCTTTTTGCTTTTGCCGGATAAAAATGACTAAACGCTAGAGGCTAGACCCATAATAATAAAAGAAAAAGCCAACCATTTTCCACAGCTCTTATCCACATAAAATGCAGAGCATTTCCATTTTTCTCATTACAAGCCTGCCTAGGCTCTTCGGGAAAAATTAATAAATTGTCCCAACACAATCCATCATCATATAATTTGAATAAACTTATTAAAAAGCTCAGATAATTCATTAGAATAAATAATTGCTTCTTTTTCGTAGCTAAATGTAAACCCAAAAAAATCAATAAAATGTACAAATTAATGAATGATTAATTTTAATTTCAGAGGAAAGCTAAATATTCGAGTTAATTTGATTAAAAGATTTTCAACAACAAAAAATGGCAACACCAGCGACATTGAAAAAGGTTTAATTTCATTCATTCAAAATCCTAATTATAAAATATGTTCCCACAGCTCGATGATAAAAAGATGGCGGCCCAAAAACGACGCGACAAATTGGAAACCGATCAGCTGCTGCCTTTGAATGCAATGACGAACGCACCATCCGCCCATTTGTTGGTCAGTGGCAATCCAAATCCGGCACCGCGCATGATGGACATCGTTCGACCAGCAGTGGGACAACAGAAAAATTCTTCGCAATTCACGGTTTCTTTCTTATTGATTTTATATTTTCAAAAATTTTGATGGGATTGAAATTTACTTTTGAAAACCTCAAGATTGGAAGTTGGTTTGTTGAAAAACCTATTCGAACATGGTTTCATTTGACTTAACATGTAAATTATGTAAAGTTCCGAAAAACCTTGGGATTATAATTATAAGATATAAGTTGATCTGTTGGAAAAACCTGGAGTTGTGACTTGTTCTCATCTCAATTGACTGTGATGAAGAACATTGAGATTTAGACTTAATCCATCGACTTTAATTCTTCGTAAATCTTGAGATTAAAACTTGGTGTTCAAAAAACCCTGAGATGAGACTTGCTCTCCAGAGTTCCCATACATAAATTATGTTTTGTTTTGAAAAACGTTGAGATTAAAATTTAGATCTCCTCATCAGAAATAACAATCGATTGATATTTCCAAGTTTTTAAACTACCTAAATTAGTTTTTTTGGACCATCGATTATCTTAAGCTTTTGTTTGTGGCCATTATTTAAGTTTTTATGGACCATTCTCAAGGTGTTTAAAGTCATTTTTTTAAGGTTTATGAGCCTCATTAATCTTTCGGGCTAACTTAAGGCTTTCCTACCATCTTAAGGTTGACGTTTTTACGTTTTTTGGACCATGGACTTTTAGTTTATAAATGGACCACACCAACATCAATCTTAGTAAACAAAAAGAATTGAAAATAGCCAAAATAAAATATTTCTACCAATTAATTAACCCAAAAATTCTCCAATTTTTCAGCAATATCGTCAACCATCACAGTCACAGCAACAGCAGCAAATGGGAGGAATGATGGGCACTACTGTCCAGCCAGAGGATTTCGTCTTGGACCAACAACCGCAACAACCTCAATTCACGCCATACATGAGCTTTTCGGCCTACGATCAACAACGCCAGCCACAGCCGCAACAACAATATCAGGCGCCGATGAATCCGCAAATGTTGGCCAACTTTTCGCAAATTCAAATTGGACCAATGCCAATGAAACCGTTGAGCGCTTGGAATGCTCCGGCAGCCGCACCACCACAACAAAATGCAATGTCAAAGGTAAACGGGGAATGCTTAGAGATTGTTCCAAAAACGTGTCTCGTCTCTTCGTTCTTGTCCTCTTCTCTTCCGAAAAAGGATGAGGGCGATTGGATGAAAGGAAGAGACAATAAAACGAGAGAAAAAAAAAGACAAAGAATTGGTAAAATTGGTTCATACGGTCCAGGATCCAAATCATTTTTCATTTTTGCCATAAAAATGACGAAATATTTCTAATCATAAAGACGAGGACGAGAGAAGAAGCGAAAAATTAGGGAAAAAAAAGACTAATAAGACGAAAGATGAGGGCAAAAATGACAAATACGAAAAGAAGTGGGGCATTTGAGACGTTTTTGGAACAATGTTTATGGTTATATAAAGCTAATTTGGAAGCAAACAGTAATAAATTTCGGAGTTTTGTGTATTATTAATTTTTTAAATTAAGGAATAAGTTCAAAATTGGGTACTTGAATTTTATAATTCAAATTTTATTCATTTCATTTTTCATTTCCTTTTCCTTTAATTAATGGATAAAAAAGTTTTTCAAGATTTTAGCCAAAGCCCAAAACAAGAAGAATTAATTAATAAGACGTAAAATTGGGAAAAAAATTCAATTTAAAATTTATATTTATTTAATTATTCTAAAATCATTTTCAGATGGGAGCCGGTAAAGTTCGTCGCCGTCCACCGGGTGCACCGCTGCCACCGCCCAAATTGCGTCCTCAAACCGTTGTGAATGCGCCGTCCACAGTGCAATCAGTGGAATATGTTGTCCTGGCGAACAATTTGGTGTGCTTCCACGGCCGTGAGCATTTCCTCTCTACACTTTATCCCGTAAATGCTTTTTTTAAATTTTATTAAATAAAAAAATAATTTAAAAATATTTTTAATTAAATTAATTTTTTTTTATTGAATAATTAATTAATTTACCAATTAAAAATTAATATTTTAATTAAAAATTTTTATTATTTTTTTTGATAATTTTATTCATTAAAAAAATAATTTATTTATTTGAATTTAATTTTTTTAAATTTTTTTTTGCTTATTTTTATTAATTTATTTTATTTTTAATAATTAACTAAATTATTATTTTTAATTAATTTTTTAATTAAAAAATTTTTGCTTAATTTTTATTCCAATTTTTTCAGTGTAACATTTACATTGATGGGCACAACTATCCAAGCATTGAGCACTACTATCAGGTTAAAATTTGTTTAAATAATTTTCAAATATTTTTTTTATTATTTTTCAGGCCTGCAAAATTTTCCAACTGGCCGGCCCCGACCAGGCCCAATTGATGCGAGCTGTCAAGGATCCACTTCAGGCGAAATCCAAGGCCCGGGACCTACTGCGAAACTATGGAATTCCGAATCAGACGGTAAATTTGGGGAACTTAATTTTAATTAAAATTCATTTAATTTTAATAAAATTAATTTTTTTGCCACACAAAAAAAATAGATTTTTTGAAGGAAAAAATAGGAGAAAAAAAACATTGAAAATGTCTAAAAAAAAGTTTAATTAGTGGTAAGTGGTTTGGTCGTTTATCCTGGACCCCTAAACCTCATACCCAAATAGATAAATCTCCTCCATAAAACGCATCATTTGGTTATATTTTGGCTTTAACCAATTCTAACTTTTGGTTTAGAACCGTTAAACCAAAATTGGTTTAAACCGTTTAATACCCAATTAATTGTTGATCAAACCATGAAAAATTATATACTATTCAATGCGTCTTGACCAGCAGATCTATCCAATTTTCGGGTATGATTTTGGATAAACCCTTAAATCCCTAAAATTTATTTTTGAATAATAAATTTAATCTAAAATGTAATTTTTCCTTCAGGTCGAAAACTGGAAGAACACCCACGGGCTGATTGTCCTTCTCCACGGCCTCCGGCACAAATTCAACCAGGACATTGACCTCCGCGACAAATTGATGAACACCGGCGATGCACTCCTATGCCAGGCATACGACCGCGATTCGATGTTTGCCGTCGGCATGAATGAGGCCGAAATCCGCCAATGGGCAAAGGACAACGAGGGAAAAGTCCTTTCGGTTGGTTTGGATGAATTTTTAATAAAATTTTTAAATTATGAATTTTTTAAAAATTTTTGAAATTATTAATAATTATTTCTCATTTTTAAAATTTTATTAATAAATAAATCTTAATTTTTTGATTTTAAAAGTAATAATTTCCCTCCCATTATTTAAAAATTAATTCTCTTTTTTATTTTAAATTTTTTTCATTTTGTGAATTTTTCAAATTTATAATTTCCAATTTATAAAATTTTATTAAAAAATAATTTTAATTTTTTTTGAATTTTAAAAAATTTATTTTTCATTTTTTGAATTTTTAAAATATTTGAATTAAATAATTTTTCCATTTTAAATTAATTAATAATTTTCACGATTTTTTAACAGCTTCCCATTGATCTGATTGAGGATAAAGTGAAATACCTGCCGATGATGGGCAAAGGGAAGAATGTCCTCGGGGTGCTCTGCATGCAGGTATTTATTATTATATTTTAAAAATTAAAATCTTTAATTAAAATAATTTTTAGTTTAATTTTTAATATTAAAATTGTAAAAATTTTCTAATTAATTTTTTTAATATTTAAAAAATTAAAATATTAGATTAAAATATTTAAAATTAATTTTTTTGGCTAATTTTTTTATATTAAAAATTGTTAAAAAATTTCCAAAATTTTTTATATTAAAAATTTCAGGTTCGAAAGGCAATTCGCGACAAGGAGGCCAAAAATTCCAATGCATCGCCGGAAGAGGAAAAGGAAGAAGGAAGTGACAAAGAAGAAGAGAACGAGGACAAATCCACACAATCGAATGAAGAAGAAGAGGAGGAAGGGGATGAAGAGGAAGAAGAAGAGGCAGAGGAAGGTGAAGAGGAAATGAACCGTTCAAAGGAAGTGGCCTACGCAAATGAATTGATTTATGCCAATGACAATTCAGTGGAGGTGGGAAATATTATTAAAATTTGCTAAATAAATATTAGATTATTTTATAAGAGGAAAAGATAAATTTTTAAATACAAAATAGAATTTAATTTATCATAAAAAAATTCGGTACTTTTCGGTTTTGCGACACCCTAACCAAAAATTATGAAAATCGCGTCTTAGACGTAATTTTGGCTGTAGAACACGAATCTAGCATCCTTTTCCTGATATGTTACCGTTTACGCAACATAATGCCAACCCTTACCAAGAAAATCCCAAGGGAAGACCAAGGGCTGATTTTCAAAAAATATTTATATAGACATATTATAGCTCAAACGACTCAGATCGGCAAGCTGAATCAAATGGTACCATTTTTATAAAATTATATTCAGTTACAGGCAAGTTATGGCCAAAGGAAATAATTATCTTAATAAGATATTTCGACTTTAACTTGCATAAATTGTAATATTATCCAATAAAAATGGTACCATTCGATTCAGCTCGCCAAGCATCAATTGAGCTATATTTTGGCTATACAAAAATTTTCATCGAAAATACCCTTGGTACGTACCCCCTTTACTTTTTCTTGGTATAAGTTGACATTTTCTTAACAAGATGGCAAGAAATGGCAAAATGGATGTCAGATTTGTATTCTACACCCAAAATTACGTCTAAGACGCTATTTTCATAATTTTTAGTTAGGGTGTCGCAAAACCGAAAAGTACCAAAAATTCATTGAAATTTATCCATAATTTTTTGTTGCAAAAAAATCCACATTTTTGAGCCCATAAAACTGGGCGAAAGCAACTTAATTTTGCCTAAAGTCTAGCTCTGACCTGATATGACCACCAACACTGTTTTATGGCCAAGTATATGGCCTGAAAAAGTGAATTTTCGAACCTATTTTTTGGGGTAAATTCAATAATTTTATTCAAATAAAAAATCATTTAAAAAATGAAATTATTTAATATTGTGTTTTGCCATTTTATAAAGGATTTTTAAAAAATATTGAAAATAAAATTTTAAAAAATTAATTAGAATTAAATAAAATTTAAATTAATTATTTAAAGGACAAGGAAATGTCCCAACAAATCAATGCAATGATGTTTGGAATTGGATCATGCTCAACGGTGGTTGCAATGGGCGGCAATCAATTTGGTCAAATTCTGCCTCATCAGGGAAGTGGGAACAAGGAAAACACGAATGACAGTGGGACCGGTGGCCAAAAGAAGAAGGCAAAAAAGACGAAGAAAAGCGGCAGCGGAAAATAAATGAAACAAACAGAAAAGAAGAAGAATACGGGAAAATGAATGAATGAATATTTGGGGAATTATTTTTTGTTCGGTTTTCAATCAAAATTAAATCACAAATTTTACATTTGAAAAATTTGACACCAAACTTCCAACATTTTTCAATTATTATTATTTATTTATTTATTTCGATTTGATCCCACACAAATTATTGTCTTTTCCGCTTCAATTTGTTTTTTGCTTTTTGAATTTTTTAATCGGACCCAAATTAAATTGAATTGAAGCGGCACAGCTGCCTTTCCCTCCTGCCTCGTATTTACCACTGATTTTAATGGAATTTCTTTACAATTTTGTCTCGGAACAATTTTACATTTTTTAAAGACGATAAACACATTTTTCCAATATCTTTTCATTGATGAGTTATTGGCCACAGTTTGATAAAATGAAAATTTTCCCATTAAAAATGAATTTATTAGGGCCTAGGAATTTATATTTGAGGAAAAGTAAACTGCAAGTTTTGGGACAAAAATTGGGAATATTTTTTTTTGTGGGGGAATAAATTCGAATCACTTCGTATAAAATGCCTAATATTATATTTGATAAAAGCGAAAAGAATACGCCTCAATATTCTGTTTCCACTGGCATTTTTTGCTCTTTCCCAAATTCTACGTTGAAAATGAAAAATGCAAAAGAACAAGAAATAATGCCTGCCAAATAGGCAATTGCCTGGCTAAAGTATGGAAAAAATAATAAAATCTTCCCTTCTATACTTGGATTTGGCTTTAATTAACTAGCATAGTTTTCAAAATTGGACAAATCTTAAGCAAAATTAGCAATTCCTGAACTAAATTATGTCATAGGGAATTCAATTTGCTGTAAAACAATGCTCTAGGATTCCAAAATGAATATCATTGAATATAGCCTAAAGTCTGCTTTTTAATTTGTTAACAAAAACATCAAAATTCGTTCTTTTATTGTTATTATTTTACTTTAAAATTTATTTAAAAATGGGCAAAAATAATTTAAAAAATGAATGGATAAATGGGAGATTGAAAAATTGGACAAAATGTGAAAAAATAAAATTTCCAAATATCAATCATCAATTCTTATTGACGTGGGGCTTAATTGCCTGTCTAAAGGGGCTGAATTTTGAGTCTAATTTTTCTCCTGTCTAAAGGGGCTGAATTTTCAGTCTAATTTTTCGCCTGTCTAAAGGGGCTGAATTTTGAGTCTAATTTGGCGGGAATTTGAATTTTTCCAATTAATTCCTCTTCTCACTTCTCTCTTTTCAAAGTAAATATGCATTAAACATCTTTGATCTAATATTATTCGAATAATTTAGTACAAATGAGTTAAATAAAATTTATTAAAAACAAAAACAAAATAATTGGCAAATATGAACGAAAAAATATAGCAAAATAATTTACATAACAATAAATAATGAAGAAAATAAATATCAAAATTTCGTTTATTATTTGGTTTTAATTTCCTCTTTGCTTTGGTGCCTTGGGCGGACGTCCTCTCTCATTATCTTTCGGTCTTCCTCTCTTTTGCAAACCTTCAACCGCACTCGATTCTTTTACGGCCAGTGGAAATGTAAGAATTCCTTCATTGACCATGGCCGCAACTGCGTGAATGCACACATATTTTTTAGCTCCTTCTGGACAACTGCACCGCCAATGGCCACCAAAATCGCCCATGTTTGCCACAAAAACCTAAGTTAAATTGAATATTTAATGCAAATTTGTGAATAAAACCTTGAACCGATTATCCACATATTCCTCCCAAGCATTCCATTCGGTTGGAGGACGGAAAGTTCTGGCAGCTGCTTCTTTCAATTCAGTCAACGTTTTGAAATTCCTTTTTTCCGATGAGAAGAGATAGAGCGACTTCTCTGGTTGCTGGCGATCCGATTTTTTGCCCCATAGAAGTGTTTTCTCCGCAAACAATTTAGAATATGTCTCCTTGTAGAGTTTTGGGCATATTGTTGGAACTGTGGCAGCTTTCTAAATAAAATTAATGTGGTATTGATTAAATATAAATAATACAATGGAATTTGTGCTCCAATCCTGAAGAATATCAGGGCCAACTTTCATGAATTCATCAAATTTGAGCTTATTCCTAAATGTGTGGACATGTTTGATGTATTTGTTCGCAGACTCTAGCCCATTGTTATTCGAAATGAAGGGAGATGCTCCTATAAAAATACAGCTTACTATAATTAGCATTAATTTTTAACCGACCTTCAAACCAGCGCCATTCACCACTCACAATCCATGTTTGATAAACATATTCTGCCAAGTCTGGCATGCCATTATCAACCCATGAATCAAGCATTAAGCGAGAAACTTAATAAAATTTATTTCTAAAAGTAAAAATAATTCAAACCTTTCACAAATTCTTGTTCATCCATTGCCATTTGCAGAAAATGTATATCGCGATGAACTGTTTTTTGTTTATCTTCTGTCAAACCTTTCGTCCGCTTTTCAACATTTCTCCACATATGCGGATAACACATCAATCGAATTGATTCCGGCCACACCTTAAAATTATTTTTTTTTAAAGAACAATTTATAAATCTTACATTGGAACAAGCGGCTGTGATTGCCTTTGATCCATCGCCCAAAACAAAATCCGGTTTGTATTCGCCAAGTGCCGTGAAAATATTTGCATAAATCCACTGATCTTCATTGCTCGACAAGGCCAAAAACGTAGGGTGGAAATGTTTGTCGACGTCCGAAAAACCAAAAACTTGCACTGGAAAGTCGTCGAACCAGCGAAGATTGTATGTGAGGGAGTAGGTTGAATCTGCCTGAGGTTGATTTTGACGTTTTGAGTGGAAAAAATAGACAAAAATTACCTGAAGCAGTGGAGAATCGAATTGCTTTTGTTGCAATTTCTTGGTCGTCCAAAGGATGAAAAATTTTTTGGCTGGCTCATCAATTTTATAGCTTTGAACAAAAGCTTTGTCAATATCTTCTGGAGTTTGATTGTTTTGGGCACAATATTCCTCAAGTTGGGCAAAAGTGAAAGGCAATATTGGTCCTCTGGTATATTTGCAAACATTTTGCACTTGCTTTAGAGTTGGCAATGGATCAAACTTTTTTTGCTGAAAATTATAAAATTATTTTTAGTTTAATTTATCCTTGTAATAGGCAAAAAAAATACCCTAAGCATGTTTAGAATTTGTGCGGGTGTTAATTTTTGACTCATTAATTGTTTGATTTCTTTTTTGGCCTCTATTGACAATGCCCTTTTTTCACCTTCGTGTTGATGCTCGTCGATGGTTTCCTCGATGACCACTCCGTGGTCTGTTGCATTGAACTTAATTTTGAGTCCCTTTTTACATTCGGTGCCTGAAGAAATTGGATAGAATATTTTTAATTGAAATTATACGTGAATGATATTCGCATTTCCACGTTAAAGTTAGCCCATCCTTCAATGATTTGTCACCGCAATTTTTTCTCCATTTATTTTTCTCTTCTTCCCAAAATTCATTGTATTGCGCAATATTATCAAATTGTTTCCAAATTCTATATGGTTTCCCTTTTCCTCTTTTGACTTTTTCGGATACTTAATTTTAATTTTAATTAAATATTTTTATTATATTTTAATCAATTCAAACCTTGAATAACAACGTTGTTTGGTTCGTGGAAAATTGTCTCATCTAGTCGCGGTTCTTCAAAACTAGATGAATTATTTTGTGTTGAATTATTTGGTAAATAATCATGCTCATTAAATGAACCCATCTATAATTTATATTTAAATTAATTATAGATATTATTATAGATAAAATATTTATTAGAAATATTTAGATTGGATTAAAGACGATCATGGATATTTACTTTGAAAAGAGAGAAGTGAGAAGAGGAATTAATTGGAAAAATTCAAATTCCCGCCAAATTAGACTCAAAATTCAGCCCCTTTAGACAGGCGAAAAATTAGACTGAAAATTCAGCCCCTTTAGACAGGAGAAAAATTAGACTCAAAATTCAGCCCCTTTAGACAGGCGAAAAATTAGACTCAAAATTCAGCCCCTTTAGACAGGAGAAAAATTAGACTCAAAATTCAGCCCCTTTAAGACAGGCAATTAAGCTTTTCCGATTCTTATTGTGCTCACATCTTTGTTGGCATTTTCATATTTGAGTTTGTTGCGCAATTCCATGCACAGTTCGGAGAAGTTGCTGAAAAATTGATGGGAGATTATTTATTTATTCTTCCATCTTTTGGTAATAAATTCCCTCAAGGAATTTTTTCACAGTTTAGAAGTACCATGTAAAAAAGTGAGGGGGACCTTTGATGCGACATTTTGGAAACTTTTTTTTGGGTAAAATCTTTATAAACCCTAGCCAGTCCTAAACCTAATCGATAGCCCTAGTTTAATCTTTAACCTCAAGAAACTAAGGGTCCCCCTGTTCACTTTTTCAAATTGTGGACATTTTTTAAACTGCAAAAGCTCCAAAAAATTTGAATTTTTTACCTTAAAATTTAGTTTTTCGAGGCCGGAAATCCAATTTTGGCATTAGTTTTGAACTATTACCAATCCAAATGGTATAGAAAAGGCTTTAAAATATTTTTCCATGAATAAAAAAAATAATTATGAAAATAAAATTTAAACCGGTTTTGAGACCCATTCGGATTCGGACTTCGAAGTGAAATAGAAGTCAAAAACCAATTATAAATTTGGATTTTATCCCACGTCGAAAAACGCTCTAATGAACTTTATAAAGATCAAAAAATTCACATTTTTCTAAAAAGTTCTTTCCAGCACTCACTCACCAAACTGTCCGAATAGCGTTGCTGGCGTTTTTGATTGTAGTTCATCCAGCTGGAAAAATAGATAAATAAATTGAAAATAACGGAAAAAACGGAAATTTTTTGGAGAAAGTTTAAACAAATATTTAATTAATTTTTGTGAATTTAAAAGCATTGGAAAACATTCCAAAATAAAATTCCAAAGCTCAAAAATCCCAAAATTAAGGTAGGAAAAATTTTTAAATCCTAAAAATTTTTAAATCCTAAAAATTTTTAAAATCCCAAAAATTTTTAAAAATCTTAAAAAATTAAAAATCCCAAAAAATTTTTAAAAATCCTAAAAATTATATTAAATTTTTTTTTAAAAATCCTAAAATATAAAAAATCCTAATCTTTATATTTTCTTTCTTGTAAATTTTGGGTTTTCCTAAAATTTTTAGTAAAAAATTTCTGAAAAAATCACTCACTTTTTCTTCACATTCTTCCAATGCCTTTTGTGCTCGCCCAATATTGCCTTTGGTTCTGCCATTGTTGGGTCAATTCTACTTTCTGGGGTGCGCAGCACTTTTTGGGGCCGGGGATCCATCAATGGGATCTCGTATCGTGGTAATGGCAATGCGTGAATTTCCCGGGTGGCCATCAAATCCTGTGGGATGGATAGGGAATTTTTAGCCGATTAATAAAAATTTATTAAGAATTTAGGCCCAAATAATTTTTTTTTAAATTATTTTTTTTGTTAGATTTTTCGGTCCCAAAATTTTGTAATTTGAAAATTCTGGAAAATGAATTCTTTGAGGTCATTAATGAAAATTTTTTTATGAAATCTGGCCTAAATTTTTTTTAAATTCAATTAAACTAAAAATTGGCTAAATAAAAAATTTCGTCAAAAATTTCTCTAGTTTTTTTTTCTTTTTATTTTTTTGTGAACTCTTTGAAATGTGATTTTTGCAAAAATGAATAAATTTCAAACCAATGATTTGAAACGTGGAATGTCGAATTCGTTGGGGCCTCCTCCCTCGCCGGCCGTCGAAGATGAATCATTGGCCTCCTCATCCATCGATGGGGGTAGGTCATCATCTTTTCCGTACATCCATTTTCGGCAAAGTGCATAAATACTCTCGGGTTGGCCACTGTCCCGTAGACCAAAAGGTTTGCCACGCAATTCGAAAATGACACCTTTTTGGTTAAATAAATAATTAATTTTTGGTTAAATTTTCTATGCGTTAGATTTAATTTGGCGCACAAATGGTTTAACGGTTTAATGGTTTTAAACTCCCAAACCGTATACCCAAATAGATAAATCTCTTCCAAGATGCATCATTTGGACTGTATTTTGGCCCGGGATTTACGCAAAATTCTACCTTAGTTTTGAACCATTAAACCAAAATTGGTTTTAAACCGTTTAATACCCAATTAATTGTTGACCAAACCATGACAAATTTCAAATTATATACCATTCAATGCGTTTTGACTAGCAACTTTATTCAATTGGATATATGGTTTTAGTCTGGGATATTTTCAGATTTTTCGACAATTTCTAATTATTGCCAATGCTAAATTCTCTCATAATTTATTAGCTAATTTTTCTTTTAAAATTACAGACTTACGTTTCTCTCTCTTTCTAGGACGACCGGGGCCACGTTTGCCAAGACCACCAATTTCATCTTCAAATCCATCACTGTTTAAGAAGAGAACAATGACATTAAAAGAGTAATTTCCCTCGGAGCGGATTTTTTGGTGTCAGATTTTTGTGAAATTTGGCAAAATAGTTTCCGGAAAGCTCAAAATAGGTCATTTTTTGGCTTTTTATTGAATTTTTCTAATAAAATTTCCTTTAAAAAATCCAAAATAAGTTAAAAAAATTACATCAAAAAGGTTAAATAAATGCTCAAAAACAAGTATTTTATGCTGTTTCCTTATAAAAAATACGTTAAACCTTCTAAAAATACGCTTCTTATTGATGCCATTGATACACAAACAAAACATACTCTCGTTGATGGCCACTTTTCCCGCTTCGATCATCCCCCTTGCGAATTTGACCGAGTAAACTGCCGAGCCGGGAACGAGCCTGTGCCTTGCTCGGTGAATCCGGTGGCGGTTGATGCGTTTGCAGTTGATGTTCAACAGTGGGAGATTTGTGTTGTTGTTGTGCGCGTTGTTGACTACGTTGTTTGGTAGGAGTGATCGGCGTCAAGAATTCCTCTAAATTTTCTTGTTCCATTTTTGAGTCAATTGAGTTAATTTCTAAATAAATTATTTACTAATTTAAATAAAATTGGTCTATTAATGAGAGCATAAAGCAGGACTCTTGGTTTTAAACATTTAACAAAAGCTTTAAAAAGGAAAATCTTAAACGTAAAATGTTATAGGGAAAGGGTTTTTTGCCGAATAAGCTTAATAACTTTTTAATGCTTGATCTTTGACCAATAAAACCTTGTACCATTTGATAGAACTCAAACTCACAGCTGCGCGTCGATTGATGTATAGTTATCACGGATTGGACAAAATTTAAGAGTATTAAATCGTCTAAAGTCTAAACCATATTTGTTTTATAATTTTCTTGCCTTTGTGGTTTTTGATTTTTAACTTTTTCGATTTGATTTAAACCTCGTCAATCTATAGGTCAAATCAATGCAGCTGGATGAGCACTATCGAATGGTATAAGGTTTACATCAATTAAGATCAGCATTAAAAGGTTTATTAAACTTTTAGCAAAACAAATCCAAATTTTCCAAACCCACACACAACCCACCCAAACTTTATAAAAATCAATTTTTTTAAAATTAGGATAAAATGTCATCTTTCGACGAAATAGTATGATAAATCAAGAGAATTGGGATGCGAGATGAATTAAAAATAAACAAACAAACATTTTTAATCTTCCGGAATCCGGATTTTTACAAACCCAAACAAAAAGTTAAGGACAAAGTGCGATTAAAATATTAAAAACCAATGACGAATCGGTAGACAGACCCATCCAAAGACCCAAAAAATTTCAACAAAATTCCCTATTCATTCTAATTCTACTTCCGTAATCCGTACCCTCCTCCCCCGAAGCGACCCGCGTTATCAATTATCATTTTGTTTATTCCAATTTACTATGAATTTTTCACTCGCCAAACAGCTCAACCAATTCTTATCATTCCATTTTTGCCTTCGTCATGACGTGTACTTTTAAGGTTTTGTTTTGGACTTCCATCCATCCATCAAAATAATCCGATCATTATAAAAATTTGTTCTGATTGACATTCCCGTTTCATTTTCATCTTCCCATATTTTCTATCCTCTGCATTATTAGAGCCAATCTTCCTTTTTTCCATTCACATTTTTCCAGCCTTTTATTAATCATTCGGTTTGACTAAATTTTTGGTAAAATTTTATGCAAAAAGGAGCATTTTTGCCTAAAATTTTAATAACTTTTTAATGAAAAATCTTAGTTCTTAGAAGACCCATAAACCTTTAATTATAAGTTTTGGTTTAAACCTATTTAAACTTATTTAGTTTTGAACCATTAAGGTTTCGGCCTAATTAGTTGATTATTAAATTCCAATTTTTTCAATTTCCTCATTCCTTCCCGAGTAAACAGCAATCAATCACCTACCATTCTCACCTCAATTAATTTCCGGTTTTTACTTTTCATTTCGCAGTCTTTTCACACTCAATTGGTTCATTCAAAAATGAATCATTAATTTTCCAAATACCGCGCAATTTTCACTTGAATATTTTTCATTATCAAAATTCAATTTTTCAGCCATCAAAAATCAATCCAACTTAACCTCTAAATAAATCAATAAAAAAATGTCATCATCATCGACACGATCAGGCCGAAAACGCCAACACCATAAAGTGGTGGCAGCAAATCATGGTGATGATGATGAAGAAAAGTGCAATGCCCAAAATGGAGAGGCCAATGGCAGCAAAAAATCGGATAAAAAAGTGCAAACAACGCCGATGATGAACCCAAATGACGGTGGCCCACAAAAGTACTTTTTAGTCTTGGATTTAAGGCTTTCAGTTTCCTACAATTTTTATTCCAAATTCAGATCACCAAAGCGGCAGAGAAGGATGGCCGTAATGAAGGAAATTGATGCCAGCGCCAACGAAAATGACCAACAAAATGGACATGGAAATGGCGGAAGTGCTCGAAACGACCGGCAAACAACGTCGAATGCGAATGGGAGCAGTCGCAGTGGTCTAACCAATGGGCATTCATCAACATCGGCATTAGACTTAACACGTCCCACTGTCGAAATCACAACTGAGGAGTTCAGGTTTCGTTCGGGAAAAAAATCTTAAGGTTTTTTGAATTGAGGTCTTGAAATTTTTTTTCCAAAATTTTTATAAAATTTTCAAAAATTGCTTTCTAATGTTTTACTGCTGATCTCAATACATGAAATGACTTAGTTTTGTTCTATCTTGCCAATTGCCATCTTGGTAAAATAATACCAACTTTTAACATGGAAATAACCAAAGGGTGGACCATGGCTAAAGGTTGGCAAAATCGTACCAAAATGGCCAGATATGACAAAAATAATTTTAAAAAACAAGTTCTGCGCCCCTTGAAAACACCAGAGAACAAATTTTTGATAATTTATAACACAAACTTTCTTCGGAACCGCGATTCCGAGAGAGGAGAGACCGTCCATCGTCCAATCTTTAGGATTTATTTATAAATATCTTCATTTTAGGCATGACATGGCTCTCCGTGGTCCAGCCCCGTACAGTGATGAGCCAGAAGCGATTGCTATCCGCGATGCAGTCGATTACACAAAGAAAATCACTCTGGAAATGGCCAAGAAAAATGCAGGTTCATCGCTATAAATTTTAAATTCCTCAAAAATATGGGAAATAGCTGACCTCTCAAAAAAGATTCAACCGGTTTAAATAAATTTTTTACGTCCTCTAATGAATGAATTTTGTCCATAATAAAACAAGAAAATGTGGTTTTATCGCATGAAAAAATTATTGCCCTCTGCATGGATTCGAACCCGAGACCTAAATTTTTAAAATTTTTAGGGTCCGCTGGATATAAAAATTTTTAAAATATCTCTTATTTTGATAAAGAAAAAGTACATAAAAATGTTTACCAAACTCGAAAAAATTTTTGGACGGGTTAAATTCCGGAATCTAATGTTGTAAAGTGAAGGGCAGGGGTGTGCACGGGCCCAAGAAATCCGGGCCCGGCCCGGCCCGACGATTTTTTGCTTTGGCCCGGCCCGGCCCGGGCCGGGCCTGGGCCCGAAAGCCCGGGTAGTAAATTTTTAAAAAATTTTTTCACCTTAAATTTTTTGATAAATTTTTTCATCTAAAATTTTTTGATAAATTTTTTCACCTTAAATTTTTTGATAAATTTTTTCATCTAAAATTTTTTGATAAATTTTTTCACCTTAAATTTTTTGATAAATTTTTTCATCTAAAATTTTTTGATAAATTTTTTCATCTAAATTTTTTTGATAAATTTTTTCATCTAAAATTTTTTGATAAATTTTTTCATCTAAATTTTTTTGATAAATTTTGTCATCTAAAATTTTTTGGTATAAATTGATAATTCTTCGAAGCAATTTAAAAAAAAATTGAAGTATTAATACAGTTTTATATCTGCTTTTTGAGTAAACTGTTAAAAAGTGAAGGCTGAAGGATCCCCTTTTTGGATCATCAGGATTCGGGTTATGAATGGTCAATCAGTGATAGTATATATCCCAGGTAAATCCCTAATGACCCTAACATATTCCCTATCACCAAATGAGGGATCCTTCACATTTTATTTCTCATCAAAAAAGCGGATACAAAATATACAAGTACCAAAATGGAAAAGAAATTGCGTAAAAATGATGAGAAAAAATTAAATTTTAATTTAAAATTTCAAAAAAAATATTCAAAATTTTTAATGAAAAAGTCATTTTTATGGGGATGAATTTCTTACCGGGCTTCCGGGCCTAAGCCCGGCCCGCTTCGAACCAGGCCCGGCCCGGCCCGGCCCGACACCAACTAGGCCCGGATCGGGCCGGCCCGTGCACACCCCTGGTGAAGGGTCCCCAATCCCCCTATGTTGGTCGAAAATTTTTAAAATTTTTTCTTTCAGCCCTAGACCAATATTACCCATAAAGGTTCCTTTTGGGTCGAAATTTTTCAAAGAATTTTTTTTGACGAAATCGTAGCCTAATCTCTAAGCCTTTAGCCCAATAAATCTAAATAAATTTCCAAAATATTTTAGCCGGCCGCCCAATTCGTGTCTTTGCCGATGGCATCTACGACCTCTTCCATTATGGCCATGCAAATCAGCTACGTCAAGCGAAGAATGCCTTCCCCAATGTCTATTTGATTGTTGGAGGTTTTCTTTCCCATTATTTAATTTTAATATTTATTCTTAAATTGTAGTGAATGGCGATGAGGCAACCCACCACTACAAAGGTCGAACGGTGACCACCGAAGAGGTTTGCATTAAATTTTTTATTTGATATTTGACAAATATGGATAGGGTATGATTTTATTAATTTTTGAGCTTTAAAAATTGCCTAATAGCCTTAAGATAGTCTCAAAAAAATTTAAGACGGTCCACGAAGCTCAAAAAGATGACCCAGAAAGCTTAGGATTGCCCAGAAAAACCTTAAGATGCCCCATAGACCTTAAGAAGATGGTCTAAAACAAAAGATGGCCCAAAAACCAACACCTTAAGAATGTCCAAAAACCTTTAAAGTGACGAAAAATTTAAGGTTGGCCGAAAACCTTAAAATGGATGGCCCAAAAAACCTTAAAATGTCCAAAAAACAAATTAGCCTGAAAAACTTTTAGATGTTCCAAAAAACTTTTAAATGACCCTTAAGAACCTTAAGATGGACAAAAAATCTTAAGGTAATTAAAAACCTTGGAATGACCCATAAAAACTTTAAGATGGCCGAAAAACCATAAATGAGACCATAAACCTTAAATAGGCCAAAAACAGATTATCCGAAAAATCTTGATAAACAAAAACCTTAAGATAGAGGTCGACCAAATAATCCAAAAACTTTGGGACGACCTAAAAAACATTAACTTATGATGGGGTTAAAATCCTTAAAAAGATGACCGACAGAAAACCTTAAATAGCATTTTGAAAAAATTCTCTAATTTTAATTAAAACCTAAATTCCCAAAATTTCCATAGGAACGCTATGAAAGTGTTCGCCATTGTCGCTATGTGGACGAAGTCTATCGAAATTCGCCATGGTTCGTCACAGTGGATTTCCTCAAAAAGCTTAAGGTTTTATTCCTAAAAGAATTCTATATTTTTTAAAAATTTGTTCAGGTCGATTTCATTGCCCACGACTCAGTTCCATATGTGGCACCGGGCGAGGAGGATTTGTACGAAAAATTCCGCCGTGAGGGAATGTTTGTGGTTAGTTTTTTTATTTTTATGGAAAATAGTGACTGAAATAACACCGGCCAAAATATTTTTGGTTCTAAATAAAGTATTTTTATCGTTGAATTTGAACCCGACCCGATACCCGAGGCCTAAATTTTGAAAAAGTGAAGGGTGAATGGCCCCATCTTTGCATCGAAAATTTTCAAAAAAATTTTTTGGTTTAAAAATTTATAGAACTTACATAAAAGTGTACCAAATTCGAAAAATTTTTCTCGCGCCGATTCAAATCTGTATCCCCTATAATAAGCCCCAAATTATGCAAAAATAAAAGGTCCTCCTTTTGGGTCAAAAATTTAAAAAAATTTTTTTGGCTTAAGAATTTTCTACAAAATCAGAAAAAAATACCCTTGAACAGATTCGAACCAATGACCCTTAAATAGTGCAAAAATCAAAGATTTTCCTTTTGGGTCGAAAATTTTAATTTCAAAAAAATTTTTTTCTTACTTCTTAAACACTGTTCATCCTGAAAATCTAGCATAATCTAAGCCATTAACCTGTAAAATTTTTCCCCATAGGAAACCGAGCGAACGGAAGGCGTGTCGACCAGCGACGTGATTTGCCGCATCATCCGGGACTATGACAAATACATTCGACGCAATTTGCAACGTGGATACACCCGTGAAGAGCTGAATGTTGGCTTCTTTTCGGTTTGCTTTAATTAATTTAAATTTATTTAAAATTTATTTAAATTTTTATTAATTTTAGGCACAAAAATACCAACTCCAAAACCATATGGACCAATTGAAGCAAAAAAGCGTGGAATTGTTGAATAATTGGAAAAATCGATCGGATGATTTTGTGAAAGGCTTTTTGGAAACATTCCACCGGGATGGTCGACTCAATTTGAATGTGAGGTTTAATTTAAATAAAAAATTTTGGGGTTTTTGGATAAATGTTTTTTAAACTTAAAACTTAGCTTTTGACTTTTAATAAATCAGAACCAGTTTTAGACAGTATAAACCTTATACCAATTTGTAGATCACATCAAGACGCGTCGATTGGTATATAAATTGTCATGGTTTGGTCAAAAATTAAAGTGTTTAAAACCAAAAACCATAGATGGTTTAAAAGGTTTAATATCCTTTAATTTTTTACCAAAACCAGAAACCATGACAAATTTCAAATTATATACCATTCAATACATATCGATGATATCTACTAAGTGGTAAAATGGTTGTAAGGTCTAAAATTGAAACCGGTTTCACCTTTATGTTATGAATATTAAAAATTTACGGTAAAAATTTGGGTTTTTTGGATAATAAAAAATTATTAAAATTTAATGTTTTAAACTCAGCCCCAATTTTTAAGCTGAGAAAACTTCGCGAGCTGGTCTCTCGTTCACCAACGCCCGAACTCTCGCTGGAAGAGCAAATGACCTCGGATGATGAAGAAATGTTGGACGACGAATTCCATGATGCCCAAGATGGCAATAATGGCACGCTGAAATTGACAAATTGACAAGGACCGAGCACAAAAATGATGAATGGAAATATGGCAAACAAAGAATAGAGAGAAGAAAGAAAAGAATAAAATTTACAACCAAAAATACCGTAAAACTTCTATTAGAAACCCCCGCTCTATTTGAAACCCCCGCTCTATTAGTAACCCCCCCCCCTTCCTCCCAAAAAAATTTTTTTGTCAAAAATAACCAATTAGTAGAAATAACCAATTCGTAGGTAAAATTAAGCCGAAATAAGCATTTTTTTGTCTCAAAAATTTCAGAAAAATTCCCACCTCAGAGGGTCTCTGAAAATTAGTAACCCCGGGGTTACTAATAGAAGTTTTACGGTAAATAAAAAAATGTTTGTTTGTTTTCCCTTATTAGCCAATACAGCGGCCTTCTCTAATCACATTAAACATACAAAATGCACAATTTTGGATGCTACGCCGCTATTCTATTATTTTATTGTTGTATTTCAATATACTAATTAATTCACTTCATATATTTGTAATTCCAAAAGTCAATATTATAAATTGTTTTTTCCTCAAGAAGTTTTGGTTGAAAAATCCAAATAAAATATATTTATTATTTTTGCGATGATTGCCTTTTTACCTGTTTGATTTATTAATAATCTTGTCTTCTTTTTCTTCAATTCAAGTCACTTTTATTTCTAATAAAAAATCGATAAATCTTTTTATATTTAAAAATGTTCGATGAAAACGATTTTATTGATTGATTGATAATTATTTGGATGCTTTTGTGGATTACCGATATTTTTGGTTATTTGCTATTCGGAAATTTTATGAATGGGAAACACCTCAATTAGGAAAGTGCTAGCGCTTTTCATCACCATAATTCGCTACCGGTTTTCAAACCGGTTTTCGCTAAAATTTAATACAAAGATTAAACCCAAAATCCAATGAAGTTTTCGCTTACAACAAAAATAGAAATTCAATTATATTAAAACCATTTTTAAAACAAACATAAAAATTAGAACAACATGGTTTGATTAAAATATTTAACACGCCCAAAATTAAGCATTTTTCATTAGGAATTCTTAAATGTAATTAATTATTTCATTGCTCCTTCCTTCCATGCTAATTCATTCTTGATAAAAAATCCGCACTAAACATAATAAATTCCTTTAACATCATTTTAAAATGTATTCATCAATTCTAGCCACGTCAATAAAAGCAATTCAATTAAATTAAAATGGCAGCAGAGAGCAGCGGTGGCGGTGTTGGAGGACGTGGCGGATTGAAAACAACAAAAACAGCAGCCAAAACACATCATCACAAATCGAATTCGTCACATTCAACCGGCGGCGGAACAGCAGTGGCAACAACAATGAAAAAGAAGAGCAGCACAACAACGGCTGGGACAAAAAAGGAAGAAGAACAACATATCAAGGTTTTTTGCATTGAAAATTCAAAAAAAGTTGAAAATAACAAAATAATTAATGTGGTTGAATGGTTTATCCCAAACCCACAAACCACATATATCCAAAATTGGATAAAGTTGGTCAAGAGACGCATTGACTGGGTATATAATTTGGTTATGGTTTGGTCAACAATTAAAGCTTTTAAACGGTTTAAACCAATTTTGGTTTAATGGTTCAAAACTACGGTTTAAATTGGTTAAACCCAAAGCCAAAACATTACCAAATGATGCGTTTTGACTAGCTTTATCCATCGGGTATAGGGTTTGGAGGTTAGGGCAAAGCATTGAACTATTTTTACAACAAATTTTCGAATAAAAATCATTCAAAAATCAATACAAATTTCCAAGCTTGTTCTTCGTCGCTTGCCTCCCGGCTTGACCAAAGAAGAACTTTGGGAGCAAATGCAACCGTTACCCACCGAACCGCTGGCCTTTTGGTTTTGTCCGACACCCAAAAACAACACCGATCTTCATCAAATTCCACGCGCCGCCCAATTCGCTCGGGCCTATGTCGCATTTCGGGAAGAGAAAGATGTGAGTGGTAATTTTTGGGCGGATGAAAATGCTGAAAATTTAAGGCTGTGGCTCTGGCTGAACGTTTCAATGGCTATGTGTTCGTCGATAAACAAGGTTTTATTTTGTTTATTCTATTCAAACTTGGATAAATCAAAAAATCGAAAAATAAAACTTAAGGTTTTTATTCAAAAACTTGGCACTCCTATACAAAATCTGGGACATTAAATAAAAAAAAACACAGAATAAATATGATGCTGGTTTGAATCTGGCATCCATTTCACAGTTTGATTAAACATAATTCTACCCTAATCTAGCCCGTTGACAGTTCCACAGGATTTTCCAGGGAGGAGAATGCTCAGCCCTTTCAACGATTTTTTTGTACCAATTTTAGGCCAACAGAAACAAACTGAAAATTTTAAAAATTTATGAGGTCTTTCTGGGAAAAATCGGCAAAAATATAATGCGATCGCCCAAACCCATTCCGGCCTACCCCACAATCCTAACCAAGATTCAAGATAGGCTGGCTATGTGTAGAATTGGAACTAGGGTAAGGGTAGGATAGGTCCGGATAAGTTTCGAGAATTATGAAATGGATGTCAGATTCGAATTCAGCAGCAGAATTTTAACTTTAGAAAATGTATTTTTTTTTATTTAGTTTGTCACAGATTCTTTAGAATTGTCATCAAAACTCTTAAATATAAAACAGTCAAAAACTACAAAACTTATAAGGTTTCACAATGTCGAGAAATATGGGCAGAAATTTAGATTATTTTAGTAATTATCAAAAAATAGGATTTGGGATTTAAACTAGAACTAGAGATCGGACCTAGACGAGATTCTCGGTCTCCGAGATTTCCATCGGTCATCTTTACTGATCTCTAATTTCAACAACAATTAATTAGACCTAAAAATTTTTGTTCTTCAAACCATAGTCTTCCATTTCCAAAATCAATACTCTTTCGATTATTGATTTAATTATTCACAAATGATAATTTTAGGCAATGAGTCAATGGCCATTGTGGAATGCGCGCCAAGCCAACATTTGCCCAAGGATTTGAATCGGCCCGCAAAGGAATGCGATGCTCGGACCGGAACATTGGAAAATGGTTTATTTTAGGCTTTATTTTAGGCTAATTAAAAATCAAATTAATAATTTTCGTACAGAAATGCAATATCAACAATTTTTGGAGGAATATGAGCAAAAAATGGCCCAGGGTCCACGGCGAGTGATCGATTTTGACGCATTGGTGCGCGAATTGGAGGAGAAGGAACGCCGAATGCAAAGTGGACAAGTCCAGGAGACGCCGCTGACCGAATACATCAGCAAAATGGGAATGGAAAAGGTTTGCATTAATAAGAATTGGGCCATTTGCCATTGTGTTTTAATTTTAAAAAATTCAAACGATAAAACTGATTTATAGAAAACAAAGTCATAATCCCAAAGTCTATTTGGCTTAGAAAATAGAAAAGGTTTTAAACTAAAACCGGTATAATTTTTTAGAGAAAATTTATAAATTAAAACCAGTTTAGAGACAAAAAGTTCTAAACCTAGAACGGTTTAGGTTTAGATAAAAGTTACAAACCAAAAACTGGTTTAGTTTTAAACTAAAACCCATTTAGGTTTAAACAAGAGTTATAAACCAAAAATGGTTTTGGTTTAAATTTAAACGAAACTCATGAACCAAAACCGGTTTACGTTTATATAGACAGACAAATGTTAATAAAACGAAACCGGTTAAGTTTTAGCCAAAAGTTATAAATTAAAGCCGAGAAGTTCGAAACAAAATACTAAACCGGTTTAAGTTTAAAAGGAGATTTTAAACTAAAACTGAAATAAAAATCAACTCAAAACAAGTTTTAAACAAAAATTATAAATTAGAACCGGTTTAGATTTTAGACAAAGGCTATAAAACGAAATCGGTTTAGCGAAAAATTATAAACCAAAACCGGTTTAAATTTTATTTTTACTGGTTTGAAAATTATTAAAACTTTATTTTCCAGGGTCGAAAGAAGCAACAAAAATTGATTGATCGTCTCGAACGTCGACTTCAACAACAACATTCATCACCACATCAAATTGTGACGACGGATTGGGCGGAAGTGTATCGAAAGGAGGGCATTGAAATTGTGGGCAGCAGCGGCGGTGGAGGAAGTACCCGGAAAAAGGAAGAAAGGAAGGACCAAAAATCGGCAGCGAACCTCACAAAAAAGCAAAAAATGGCAGCGAGGATGGAAAAATTTACACAATGGCAAGAACGGAGGAATGAACAGGGGCAGGGACAATGTTCCAATTCCACAAATCCAGTGGCCGATGCAAAGCAGACAGCGAAGAAGGAGTCAAAGAAAAGTTCGGCTACAGGTTTGAATGAACCGAAAAACCTTAAGTTTTTTGGGTAAAAATGTACCCCTATTGTAGGAGAAAAAATATTATTTTTATTTTTGTCTTGAAAACCATTTTAGGTGATTCGGGAAATCGAAATTTTGAATTGATTTTGAATTCCGGTTACTCATATATCCGAATGGTTCAAAACCGGTATAAAAAAATTTATTCCAGTAAAAATAAATTTAAAAAATTGTTTTTATTCCGATTACTTCAAATGGATTAAAACCGGTTTAATAATTTTTGTTTCAACAAAAAATAAATAAAAAAATTGGTTTGAATTCCAAATACTCCGAATTGTTCAAAAAGCGGTTTAAAAATTTTATTTCACAAAAAAATAAAAATAGATGAAAATAATAATTACGAAACCGTTTTTTGAACCATTGAGAATGATAATTGACAAATTCGGATTCCTCGAGAATTGGAAAACTCCCTAAAACACATTTCAAGATTAAAAAATTTCATTTCATTTTCCAAAAATTAGGGGTATCAACACCGAATTATCGGCACTTTTTTTTATCAAAAACACCAAGTTTTTAAACTCATAATTAAAGAAAATAATAAAAATTGAATTTAAAATTTATTTTTCCAGTCAAAAATGGTGGCAAATCAGGCGATCAATGCGGTGGAGAGAGAAAAGAAATGCAACAAAAAGAGGAGCGCAGTTTGAGCGAAAATGTCGACAACAATTCCGAATCGAAATCATCGCCAAGGCCAGTCAAAAAATTTACGGATCGAAAGAAAAATGACGAAAATGGAGCGGCGGCAAATCAGCAAAATTCGAATACGGCAAAATCGACAAAAAAATCATCGACGGCAGCGGCCGGTCGAAATCGGGTATTTTTTTTCTTTGGAATTTAATTTTATTTTAATTTTCCAGGATCGACCCGAACGTGAAATCTATCGTCCAGGCAAGGCTCGGCTTCAATCACGCAAATCCGCTGAACCAACGCCAACGACGGCAAATAGTCGAGATGATCCCTGCGGCGGTGGCGATGCATCCAATTCAAAACCATCTCAAGTCTGTTTGTAATTTTAATTAAAAATATAAAATTGTTTATTTTAAATTATTTTAATCTGTATAATATAATTAGGGGAAAAATTATATTTTTTACTTTAACGGCTCTACTGATTTTAGTTTTTAAAGAAATAAAATGGAATTTATATAATTTTAAATTTATTAATAATTTGTTTTTGTTTGTGTTTTTGCCCCATAAACAATTTGTGTTTTTGTTTGTTTTTGCCCCTAAAAAACAATTTGTGTTTTTGTTTATGTTTGTGTTTTTTTGCCCCATAACAATTTGTGTTTTTTGTTTGTGTTTTTGCCCCATAAACAATTTGTGTTTTTTGTTTGTATTTTGCCCCATAAACAATTTGTGTTTTTTGTTTGTGTTTTTGCCCCATAAACAATTTGTGTTTTTTGTTTGTATTTTGCCACATAAACAATTTGTGTTTTTTGTTTGTGTTTTTGCCCCATAAACAATTTATATTATTTGTTTGTGTTTTTGCCCCATAAACAATTTATATTATTTGTTTGTGTTTTTGCCCCATAAACAATTTGTGTTTTTTGTTTGTATTTTGCCACATAAACAATTTGTGTTTTTTGTTTGTGTTTTTGCCCCATAAACAATTTATATTATTTGTTTGTGTTTTTGCCCCATAAACAATTTATATTATTTGTTTGTGTTTTTGCCCCATAAACAATTTGTGTTTTAGGTGTTTTTATCATCTAAAAATCTCCTAAATAAATAATTAATTAAAATTATTATACAAATATTCAATAATTTCCAATTTTTTCAGAAGCAGCAAAAATGAGAAATGTGCGCGACCAATTTGAATCGGAAAAATTCAAAAATGTTGGGAAAGAATATCGATGAATGGATTTGGAGCGAATTTTTTTAACATCAAAACACTTCGAAATGAATGATGGAATTTTTATGTGGAATGAAAATATGTGCAGAAAATATGAGAAAAATGAAAAAATGGATGAAATTTGGAGGAAGATTTGATGAAATTTATTTAAATAATGCCTATTTTATTTAATTCTCTGTCATAAAATATTCCCCCCTACCTTTTTGGATGTATTCCTTCTTTTTTCGACTTCTTGTATTTTTTTCAAATTTTATGTGGAATAAAAATAAATTCATCCAAATTTCTAATATATTTACGTAAGTCTAATAGGTAAATTTTAAAAAAGCAAAAATTTTGAATTTTTTGATTATTATAAAGCTTTATCAAAATACAAAAAATAGGTTCATTTTTTGTGTATAAATACAAAAATTATTGGACATCCACCGGGTAAAAAGATATTTTATCATAAGAATTTTTAATATATATATTCAAATGAAACTATCAATTTTGTTCAAATTTTTTTTCCATTAATTTCACCATCAATAAATTCTCTTGAAAAAACAATAATAATACAAACGAAGCAGCAAAAACAAATCCCAAAATCGCTATAATATCTCGGAAATTTTATTTATCATTTCTAAAAATTTTTCTAGTTCCTTTCACCAATTTTTGGTGATTTAATTACTTCCCAAATTATATATATATTTGGTGATTTCAAATGCAAATTTATGGAAACTCAAAAAACAAAGCCAAGCCAAATTATTGACTAAAAAAGTAGGTCATCCATCCAATAATTTCCTCTGCCCACTGCCTACACACATATTCTTATTTGCCATCCATTTTACCTACATTCGCTGCATTTTTGCCCTTCTTTCCTTTAGTATATTTTACTCTTCCCATCCAATTTACTAATTTCTATTATTAAATAATAAATTAGCTAAAATTGAACCGAATTTATTAATACATAATATTCAGATGAATGGCAACGACCAATAATATTTATTGTATTGCCAAAAATTAAATCAACTAAAAATAAAAATTAATTAATAAATAAGAAAAAATTTTTATTCTTGCCATTAAAAAAATTAAAATATTTAAAAATAAATTTTAAAAAAAATGGTTCAGACGCCCCTCATTGGTGGTTGAATTGCGTTTTTGGCGGGCTTTCGGGCTGGCCAACGAAGCAAGTGAATACAGTTCTACTCCACAGGTCACAAATACCCGTAAGAAGAATACCCGTAAGTTTTTGTCACTGTGCCGCCGTCCGACTCCTTTGTGACCGAAGGAGCACATCAGAGGCAACCTTGGGCGGCCGTTGCCCTCGGGAGCCAAAATGCTGCTGGAATCTGCCATTGGCAACGGACAATTGTCTGGCCAACCCGCCAACGCAAGCAATGACCTCGGCACGATCGACTGAACACGTTAAGTTTGGAAAAAATTTCCGTATATATAGGATTAATTGATCAGTCCAAAAATAATTTTATGATTTGCATATGGGGGTAGAAAATTGGAGAAATTATTTAACTTTCATTCTAACATTTCTTTTTATCTTTTTCTCCGACTTTTAATCATTTCTCTACTCCATTCTCTAACATCTTTAGCTCAAACACATAAATTTATTTAAGTAAAATTATCATAAATTTTCAGCAAAAATTGTGACCAACATCGGCAAAATGGTGAATTGGATTGGATTGGATTGCGTCTTTATAAAGTAATTTTTGGATTTATTAAAATTTTAAACAAATTTATTCTTAAATGGCAAGAATAAAAACAATTACAAAATTTGAATTTCGAGTCATTGAATGCGATTCTGGATGCTCTGTTGATGATTAAGTCTATTATTTTGTATAATCCATCGATGGATGGTTGTAATTTAAAATTTACCATCTGCTCTGATGAATTTTTTTGTTAAATGAAGATAGACGAAATTATTCACTCTTTATGAGTTGAATAAATTAAATTTTGGAATTGTATTGCCTTTAATTAGGCAATGCTTAAAATTTTTATTGAATTTATTTTACAAAAAATTTTGTTTCATATTTTTAAAAATTTATTGTATACATAGATCATATTTTTAAGGATTGAATTCATTTTAACTAATTTTTGGTCGAAAATTTCGGAAAATTTATTAGAAAATTTCAGAAAATTTTTCTTTTTTGTTCCCATAATTGTTAAAATATTTACAACGATTTAATTGTCAAAACTATTATAAAAAAGGCAAAAAACAAAAATTTTGAAAAATGTCTCCCTTTTTGTAATTCGAAAATATAAAAGAATAATAAATTTTATATTTTGTATTCTATTACAATTAACTCATTTTGCGTTCTTTGGATAATATTTTTGGAAGCAAAACAGAAATCTTTCGGTGAAGAGTCTATATTCCCCAAACCGATGACCTAAATTCAGTAGTAGATGCTCAATGTCTACCCTTCCAAATGGGTTTCTTTGCTTTTTGCATCTCTGGCCAATAGCCACTCTCTATGTTATTGAATGGATGCCAATTTATTTGTGTGTCAAATTCCCACTCTTCCCCCAATAATGCCCAGCATAGTTGGGTGTTTTGCTTAGTCCATTTTCTATCCAATTCCCCCAAATATTCAGCAGCAATAATTATTTTGGTCCCAAAACATTTTTCAGATCAAAATGCAATTTAATTACATGCTTATTGCCAATAACCATTATTTTTTTTTAAATATTATATATATTTAATTTCATCACAATATGTTTAAAATTGTGCAAATTAAAAATTAAACAATTTTGCAATTTTATGCTAACATTTTAAAAATAAAAAATATCATTAAAAATTTTGTTGTCTTATTTGCATCGCAATGAAATATAAATTAAAATATAAAATAATAATTTTTAGTTCTACTCAAGTCCTCTACATCTACTTTTCTTTCTTCTCATATCATTTTCTTTATTGGGCAGAATAAAAAAAATGTAAATATTTTATATTAAATTTGAATAAACTAATTTATTTGGTTATTTTTTAAAGACAACAGATTGATGTTCGTTCACGAAGAAGGGCAAACGACAGAAGGGCACTCAAACAGGCAACAACCAACAAAAATAAAATGCAATTTCTGGATGTTCGGCTATTTCACCTTTTCTTTCTGTTGTTGAGACATCTTTTTATGCCTCATTCATTTATTAATTCGATTTCGAGCAGTGGTAATGACAGAAAATATGTGCAGCTGAGGAAATCATTTATTTCCAATGATGCGTGTGATTGCTGTTGCAGTTAGAACCACATTTTTGTGCTCGAATTACTTTCCTTTGTGGGTTTTTTAAAGAAATTTATTTTTATTCGCAAAAAGACAACAAAATTTAAAAAAAATGTTTATTTTTAATGAGATTAAAATTAATTTTGCTTAATGAATAAAAATGCATTCAATTAATCAAATTTTCATAGCTTGAAATTCGAGGAATTGAGGAAAACAAGGCCAAAAATATGTGGAATCAAAATTTTAATTTATAGCCATATTTTGAAAAAGAAAATATTTTTTGACAGTTTTATATTCATTAAATCAATTAATTGCATTGTCATTTTATCTGTTTTTCAATCCATTCTAAATTTTTCTCGCCCCAAAATTCCAACAGTATTTATTGTTTTTTGTGGAATACATTTATAAAATGATTATTACATCCATCCTTGCCAATGCCAATATATGCGTTGACTGATTCATTTCATCACCATCAAGCCTATTATTTTTGCCATAACATATGCTCTCACAAATTTTGTTTGCCAATTTTACCTCAATTTGGAGCATCGAAAAAAGTTTCACCAAAATTCAAGTGTATCTTTATATGTAGATGATAATTTTGGGAATCTAGGCATCGTACAAGCTTGAGAGTAAGTTTAGTTGGCCCATTTCAATTCAATTGCTTTATTTCCCATTAAATATTCAAAAGTTCTTGTTTTTTACAATTATTTTTGGCCTCAAATCTTCAACAATTCAGAATATCAAATTAAAAATTATTATTATTTACATCTAAAATTGTGCATTTGCATTTTACATATAATTGTAAATGAACGTAAAGTCGAAAAAATTGAAAAATTTTGTTTTTATAGTTCAATTCAACTTATCAACATCTACCCGGAGCCACATTTTTTGGCGCGAATTTTGAAAATCTGGTGAAAATGGACAAATATTTTCAATCGTATGGAGAATATGGAAATGCATGTATTTTGGGAATATTATTAAAATGCTTATATTTTACAAAGATATTTAAAAATTTTTACATTTCCATTTTAAAAATCTAGTAAAAATATAGTGAATATAAGAATTTTTCATAATTTCGAAAATAATTTGAAAATTTGAAACATTTTCAAAATCTTTTGGCCAAGATTTTCAATATCTAGTCGAATTATAGGTGAAAATGTATTTTCAAAATGGGACAAATTTTCAGAATATTTTCAAAATATTTCGAGACACAATTTTCATCCTACAGTCCCAAAACAGTGTGAAAAATCATTTTCAAAACACAAGAAGGCTCTCGCGCACCCCAGGATCTCGAAAATCCCAAGATATCACCCACCCCGCGTTTTCGAGAATCCCGGGATCCCATGCACTCGGGAGTCCCAGGACCCTGCGCGAGTCCAATCACTATGGCTAATACACCGGAACCCTGCCCCCCAAAAGGGGGCAGAAACCATGTCTTCCCCTTATAAATCGGGGGGCTATATGGGCTGAAGGATAAAAAAATTTTATGAGAAGCACACAATAGGAGGAAATAGACAGAGCCATCTCTGTTCATCTAAATTAAATAGTACACATTCTGCCATTTTCAAAATAGAATTCTTATTTTGAAAATTGGCATAATTCTGAAAATAAACTGTAAAATTTGCTATATTCTGATAATATTTTAGTCAAATTCTTAAATATCATGTGAAAATAAGACTTAAAATAAATTTCAAAATTATTAAATTCTAAAAATTATCTGAATTTTACCAATTTTAAAAATATTTTAAAATTTTATGTATTTTCACCTTATTTTGTAAATATGTAAAATTTTGAACATATTTTTTTCCTTTTATGTTCAGAATCTTTTGAATTTATTTGATATTGAATTTTCAGAATTTTATTCATTTCTAATATAATTTTAAGAATTTATCTATGTTCAATATTTTTGAGGATTTTTTCCATTTTTAAAAAAATTTTCACAATTACATGAAATAGTCAAAATATTTGTGCACTATCTTCTTTGTGACTCCGGGTACTTATCTTTCTGCTCATCATATACCTATTATCAATGCTGTGGGCACAAAAAAGTAAATTTTGTTAAATTTAATTTAAATCATTTTTTTTTGAATACCTTTTGCAGGCAGTGGATTGTTCGCCCCCGAAGGGGCAGGGTCACAACACCCAAATGGGTGTTCACCCTTTCCAAAAATTTGCCACACTAAGGTGGTCTTCGACGCGCCTTTTTCTCTTTGAGACGCGCCAAACAATCTAGGCGAACCCTTTCATTTTGCTCATTGGTAAAGATAGTCCCAAGTATTGCAAAGCAATTGGGGAACCATCCTATTTCCAACCAATAACGAGCCTTTCCAGTTGCTGTTGCAGCTGCTGAATTGGAATGTAGGTTCTGCTTCATTTTTTCCAGAATGAAGAAACTGCTCGATTGGAAAGTAATTTGAGGTGATTTTGTGTCCATTTTTACAAAACAAATGTATGAGATGTGGGCAGCGGCGGAAACTGACCAATCAAATATAAATTATAAATAAAATATAATAAATTCAGAAAAAATGCAACCCATAAAAAATTTTGCATTATAAATTTATAAATTAACATAGAAAACTTATTAATTATAAAATGTTAGCGCTTAGCGGATTTGAAAATGAATTTTTTAAATAAAAATAATAATAAAATAATTTAAAAATTCCTATTAATCAAAAAATTTAATTTGAAAAAATTAGATAAAATAAATAAATTTAATAAATAAAATTTGAGAAATTTTATTAGAGGTATGGAAATTTATTAGTCAATTTTTTTTATCTTTCACCTAAAAGTTCTCAAAATAATTTAAAGGAAATTTCAAAAAAAATTATGAATATTGTAATTTAAAAACAAATTAATAAATTGTTAAATAATTTAGTTGAAAATTTGTTAGAAAATTTCAGAAAAGTTTCTTAAATGTTTAAAATATTTTTTTAAAATTTTTACAACCATATAATTTCTCAAAACTATAATAAAATAGGTAAAAATCAAAAATTTTGAAAAATGTCTCCCTTTTTTGTAATTCCAACTCATACACAAATTGAGGGATAAATTTAAATAAATGGTTCCTCAATTTCGAATGAAATCAGACGAGAGTCTATAAAAAAAGGTAGACTAAATTATTCACTCTTTATGAGTTAGATAAATTAATTTTGGAATTGCATTACCTTTAATTAGGCAATGCTTAAAATTTTTTTAAATTTTTTTTTCAAAAATTTTTGTTCAAAATTTTCCAAAATTTGTTAGATAAATTCAGAAAACTTTTCTCTTTTGCTCTAATTATTCTTAAAATTTTTACAATGATTTATTTGTCAAAACTATAATAAAATAAGCAAAAATTTTGAAAAATGTCTCCCTTTTTGGCAATTCCAACTCATAGACAAATTGAGGGATAAATTTAAATAAATCGTTCCTCATATTTGAGAGAAATCAGACGAGAGTCTATAAACAAAGGTCGACTAAATTATTCACTCTTTATGAGTTGAATAAATTAAATTTTGGGATTGCATTACCTTTAATTAGGCAATGCTTAAAATTTTATTAAATTTATTTTAAAAAAATTTTGTTTCAATAATTTACTAATTTATTGGAAATACAATAATGTTTTTTATTTTTATGTGCTAATTTTTGTTAATAAATTTTCCAATATTTGTTAGATATATTCAGAAAACTTCTCTTTTTTACTCTAATTATTCTTAAAATTTTTAAAATGATTTAATTGTCAAAACTATCATAAAATAAGTAAAAATCAAAAATTTGGAAAAATGTCTCCCTTTTTGGCAATTCCAACTCATAGACAAATTGAGGGATAAATTTAAATAAATCGTTCCTCATATTTGAGAGAAATCAGACGATAGTCTATAAAAAAAGTAGACTAAATTATTCACTCTTTATGAGTTGAATTAATTAATTTTGGAATTGCATTGCCAAATTAGGCAATGCTTAAAATTTTATTGAATTTATTTTTACAAAATTTTTGTTTTAAAATTTTATAATTTTATAGACAATGTTTTTTTTATTTTCTTGTGCTAATTTTTGTTGATAAATTTTCCAATATTTGTTAGATATATTCAGAAAACTTCTCTTTTTTACTCTAATTATTCTTAAAATTTTTAAAATGATTTAATTGTCAAAACTATTATAAAATAAGCAAAAATCAAAAATTTGGAAAAATGTCTCCCTTTTTGGCAACCAACTCATAGACAAATTGAGGGAAAGATTTAAACAAATCGTTCCTCATATTTTAGTGAAATCAGACGATAGTCTATAAAAAAAGTTAGACTAAATTATTCACTCTTTATGAGTTGAATAAATTAAATTTTGGGATTGCATTACCTTTAATTAGGCAATGCTTAAAATTTTATTAAATTTATTTACTAATTTATTGGAAATACAATAATGTTTTTTATTTTTGTGTGCTAATTTTTCTTAATAAATTTTCCAATATTTGTTAGATATATTCAGAAAACTTCTCTTTTTTACTCTAATTATTCTTAAAATTTTTAAAATGATTTAATTGTCAAAACTATTATAAAATAAGCAAAAATCAAAAATTTGGAAAAATGTCTCCCTTTTTGGCAATTCCAACTCATAGACAAATTGAGGGAAAGATTTAAACAAATCGTTCCTCATATTGGAGTGAAATCAGACGATAGTCTATAAAAAAAGTAGACTAAATTATTCACTCTTTATGAGTTGAATTAATTAATTTTGGAATTGCATTGCCAAATTAGGCAATGCTTAAAATTTTATTGAATTTATTTTTACAAAATTTTTGTTTCAAAATTTTATAATTTTATAGACAATGTTTTTTTTATTTTCTTGTGCTAATTTTTGTTGATAAATTTTCCAATATTTGTTAGATATATTCAGAAAACTTCTCTTTTTTACTCTAATTATTCTTAAAATTTTTAAAATGATTTAATTGTCAAAACTATTATAAAATAAGCAAAAATCAAAAATTTGGAAAAATGTCTCCCTTTTTGGCAACCAACTCATAGACAAATTGAGGGAAAGATTTAAACAAATCGTTCCTCATATTTTAGTGAAATCAGACGATAGTCTATAAAAAAAGTTAGACTAAATTATTCACTCTTTATGAGTTGAATAAATTAAATTTTGGGATTGCATTACCTTTAATTAGGCAATGCTTAAAATTTTATTAAATTTATTTACTAATTTATTGGAAATACAATAATGTTTTTTATTTTTGTGTGCTAATTTTTCTTAATAAATTTTCCAATATTTGTTAGATATATTCAGAAAACTTCTCTTTTTTACTCTAATTATTCTTAAAATTTTTAAAATGATTTAATTGTCAAAACTATTATAAAATAAGCAAAAATCAAAAATTTGGAAAAATGTCTCCCTTTTTGGCAATTCCAACTCATAGACAAATTGAGGGAAAGATTTAAACAAATCGTTCCTCATATTGGAGTGAAATCAGACGATAGTCTATAAAAAAAGTAGACTAAATTATTCACTCTTTATGAGTTGAATTAATTAATTTTGGAATTGCATTGCCAAATTAGGCAATGCTTAAAATTTTATTGAATTTATTTTTACAAAATTTTTGTTTCAAAATTTTATAATTTTATAGACAATGTTTTTTTTATTTTCTTGTGCTAATTTTTGTTGATAAATTTTCCAATATTTGTTAGATATATTCAGAAAACTTCTCTTTTTTACTCTAATTATTCTTAAAATTTTTAAAATGATTTAATTGTCAAAACTATTATAAAATAAGCAAAAATCAAAAATTTGGAAAAATGTCTCCCTTTTTGGCAACCAACTCATAGACAAATTGAGGGAAAGATTTAAACAAATCGTTCCTCATATTTTAGTGAAATCAGACGATAGTCTATAAAAAAAGTTAGACTAAATTATTCACTCTTTATGAGTTGAATAAATTAAATTTTGGGATTGCATTACCTTTAATTAGGCAATGCTTAAAATTTTATTAAATTTATTTACTAATTTATTGGAAATACAATAATGTTTTTTATTTTTGTGTGCTAATTTTTCTTAATAAATTTTCCAATATTTGTTAGATATATTCAGAAAACTTCTCTTTTTTACTCTAATTATTCTTAAAATTTTTAAAATGATTTAATTGTCAAAACTATTATAAAATAAGCAAAAATCAAAAATTTGGAAAAATGTCTCCCTTTTTGGCAATTCCAACTCATAGACAAATTGAGGGAAAGATTTAAACAAATCGTTCCTCATATTGGAGTGAAATCAGACGATAGTCTATAAAAAAAGTAGACTAAATTATTCACTCTTTATGAGTTGAATTAATTAATTTTGGAATTGCATTACCTTTAATTAGGCAATGCTTAAAATTTTATTAAATTTATTTACTAATTTATTGGAAATACAATAATGTTTTTTATTTTTGTGTGCTAATTTTTCTTAATAAATTTTCCAATATTTGTTAGATATATTCAGAAAACTTCTCTTTTTTACTCTAATTATTCTTAAAATTTTTAAAATGATTTAATTGTCAAAACTATTATAAAATAAGCAAAAATCAAAAATTTGGAAAAATGTCTCCCTTTTTGGCAATTCCAACTCATACATCTAAAATTGTGCATTTGCATTTTACATATAATTGTAAATGAACGTAAAGTCGAAAAAATTGAAAAATTTTGTTTTTATAGTTCAATTCAACTTATCAACATCTACCCGGAGCCACATTTTTTGGCGCGAATTTTGAAAATCTGGTGAAAATGGACAAATATTTTCAATCGTATGGAGAATATGGAAATGCATGTATTTTGGGAATATTATTAAAATGCTTATATTTTACAAAGATATTTAAAAATTTTTACATTTCCATTTTAAAAATCTAGTAAAAATATAGTGAATATAAGAATTTTTCATAATTTCGAAAATAATTTGAAAATTTGAAACATTTTCAAAATCTTTTGGCCAAGATTTTCAATATCTAGTCGAATTATAGGTGAAAATGTATTTTCAAAATGGGACAAATTTTCAGAATATTTTCAAAATATTTCGAGACACAATTTTCATCCTACAGTCCCAAAACAGTGTGAAAAATCATTTTCAAAACACAAGAAGGCTCTCGCGCACCCCAGGATCTCGAAAATCCCAAGATATCACCCACCCCGCGTTTTCGAGAATCCCGGGATCCCATGCACTCGGGAGTCCCAGGACCCTGCGCGAGTCCAATCACTATGGCTAATACACCGGAACCCTGCCCCCCAAAAGGGGGCAGAAACCATGTCTTCCCCTTATAAATCGGGGGGCTATATGGGCTGAAGGATAAAAAAATTTTATGAGAAGCACACAATAGGAGGAAATAGACAGAGCCATCTCTGTTCATCTAAATTAAATAGTACACATTCTGCCATTTTCAAAATAGAATTCTTATTTTGAAAATTGGCATAATTCTGAAAATAAACTGTAAAATTTGCTATATTCTGATAATATTTTAGTCAAATTCTTAAATATCATGTGAAAATAAGACTTAAAATAAATTTCAAAATTATTAAATTCTAAAAATTATCTGAATTTTACCAATTTTAAAAATATTTTAAAATTTTATGTATTTTCACCTTATTTTGTAAATATGTAAAATTTTGAACATATTTTTTTCCTTTTATGTTCAGAATCTTTTGAATTTATTTGATATTGAATTTTCAGAATTTTATTCATTTCTAATATAATTTTAAGAATTTATCTATGTTCAATATTTTTGAGGATTTTTTCCATTTTTAAAAAAATTTTCACAATTACATGAAATAGTCAAAATATTTGTGCACTATCTTCTTTGTGACTCCGGGTACTTATCTTTCTGCTCATCATATACCTATTATCAATGCTGTGGGCACAAAAAAGTAAATTTTGTTAAATTTAATTTAAATCATTTTTTTTTGAATACCTTTTGCAGGCAGTGGATTGTTCGCCCCCGAAGGGGCAGGGTCACAACACCCAAATGGGTGTTCACCCTTTCCAAAAATTTGCCACACTAAGGTGGTCTTCGACGCGCCTTTTTCTCTTTGAGACGCGCCAAACAATCTAGGCGAACCCTTTCATTTTGCTCATTGGTAAAGATAGTCCCAAGTATTGCAAAGCAATTGGGGAACCATCCTATTTCCAACCAATAACGAGCCTTTCCAGTTGCTGTTGCAGCTGCTGAATTGGAATGTAGGTTCTGCTTCATTTTTTCCAGAATGAAGAAACTGCTCGATTGGAAAGTAATTTGAGGTGATTTTGTGTCCATTTTTACAAAACAAATGTATGAGATGTGGGCAGCGGCGGAAACTGACCAATCAAATATAAATTATAAATAAAATATAATAAATTCAGAAAAAATGCAACCCATAAAAAATTTTGCATTATAAATTTATAAATTAACATAGAAAACTTATTAATTATAAAATGTTAGCGCTTAGCGGATTTGAAAATGAATTTTTTAAATAAAAATAATAATAAAATAATTTAAAAATTCCTATTAATCAAAAAATTTAATTTGAAAAAATTAGATAAAATAAATAAATTTAATAAATAAAATTTGAGAAATTTTATTAGAGGTATGGAAATTTATTAGTCAATTTTTTTTATCTTTCACCTAAAAGTTCTCAAAATAATTTAAAGGAAATTTCAAAAAAAATTATGAATATTGTAATTTAAAAACAAATTAATAAATTGTTAAATAATTTAGTTGAAAATTTGTTAGAAAATTTCAGAAAAGTTTCTTAAATGTTTAAAATATTTTTTTAAAATTTTTACAACCATATAATTTCTCAAAACTATAATAAAATAGGTAAAAATCAAAAATTTTGAAAAATGTCTCCCTTTTTTGTAATTCCAACTCATACACAAATTGAGGGATAAATTTAAATAAATGGTTCCTCAATTTCGAATGAAATCAGACGAGAGTCTATAAAAAAAGGTAGACTAAATTATTCACTCTTTATGAGTTAGATAAATTAATTTTGGAATTGCATTACCTTTAATTAGGCAATGCTTAAAATTTTTTTAAATTTTTTTTTCAAAAATTTTTGTTCAAAATTTTCCAAAATTTGTTAGATAAATTCAGAAAACTTTTCTCTTTTGCTCTAATTATTCTTAAAATTTTTACAATGATTTATTTGTCAAAACTATAATAAAATAAGCAAAAATTTTGAAAAATGTCTCCCTTTTTGGCAATTCCAACTCATAGACAAATTGAGGGATAAATTTAAATAAATCGTTCCTCATATTTGAGAGAAATCAGACGAGAGTCTATAAACAAAGGTCGACTAAATTATTCACTCTTTATGAGTTGAATAAATTAAATTTTGGGATTGCATTACCTTTAATTAGGCAATGCTTAAAATTTTATTAAATTTATTTTAAAAAAATTTTGTTTCAATAATTTACTAATTTATTGGAAATACAATAATGTTTTTTATTTTTATGTGCTAATTTTTGTTAATAAATTTTCCAATATTTGTTAGATATATTCAGAAAACTTCTCTTTTTTACTCTAATTATTCTTAAAATTTTTAAAATGATTTAATTGTCAAAACTATCATAAAATAAGTAAAAATCAAAAATTTGGAAAAATGTCTCCCTTTTTGGCAATTCCAACTCATAGACAAATTGAGGGATAAATTTAAATAAATCGTTCCTCATATTTGAGAGAAATCAGACGATAGTCTATAAAAAAAGTAGACTAAATTATTCACTCTTTATGAGTTGAATTAATTAATTTTGGAATTGCATTGCCAAATTAGGCAATGCTTAAAATTTTATTGAATTTATTTTTACAAAATTTTTGTTTTAAAATTTTATAATTTTATAGACAATGTTTTTTTTATTTTCTTGTGCTAATTTTTGTTGATAAATTTTCCAATATTTGTTAGATATATTCAGAAAACTTCTCTTTTTTACTCTAATTATTCTTAAAATTTTTAAAATGATTTAATTGTCAAAACTATTATAAAATAAGCAAAAATCAAAAATTTGGAAAAATGTCTCCCTTTTTGGCAACCAACTCATAGACAAATTGAGGGAAAGATTTAAACAAATCGTTCCTCATATTTTAGTGAAATCAGACGATAGTCTATAAAAAAAGTTAGACTAAATTATTCACTCTTTATGAGTTGAATAAATTAAATTTTGGGATTGCATTACCTTTAATTAGGCAATGCTTAAAATTTTATTAAATTTATTTACTAATTTATTGGAAATACAATAATGTTTTTTATTTTTGTGTGCTAATTTTTCTTAATAAATTTTCCAATATTTGTTAGATATATTCAGAAAACTTCTCTTTTTTACTCTAATTATTCTTAAAATTTTTAAAATGATTTAATTGTCAAAACTATTATAAAATAAGCAAAAATCAAAAATTTGGAAAAATGTCTCCCTTTTTGGCAATTCCAACTCATAGACAAATTGAGGGAAAGATTTAAACAAATCGTTCCTCATATTGGAGTGAAATCAGACGATAGTCTATAAAAAAAGTAGACTAAATTATTCACTCTTTATGAGTTGAATTAATTAATTTTGGAATTGCATTGCCAAATTAGGCAATGCTTAAAATTTTATTGAATTTATTTTTACAAAATTTTTGTTTCAAAATTTTATAATTTTATAGACAATGTTTTTTTTATTTTCTTGTGCTAATTTTTGTTGATAAATTTTCCAATATTTGTTAGATATATTCAGAAAACTTTATATATATATATATATATTATATATATATATATATTGATTTCCTTAAGAGAAGCTCAAATGACCCCTCTGTTGCCCCAGACACAAGAGTGAAGCTTATTGGCCACTGGACAAAACCAACCAACAACAGTGGACCACCATAGTCAAATCCTTAAAGATGCTCCTACTCAACTTGCAAAAATTGATACTGCTAGTAAAGTTAACATTGGGATTCATCGAGGGTCGGACTAGAGTTGGAAACCGGTGACGGGGCTCTTTTATGAGTTGAATAAATTAATTTTGGAATTGCATTGCCTTTAATTAGGCAATTCTTAAAATTTTAATCAGACGAAAGTCTGTAAATAAAGGTCGCCCTAATTTTGTTTTAATATGATCATTTTATTGATCACCATATTCTTAAAATTTTCTTTGATTTTATTATCTATTTTTTGCAACCCGTAAATATTTTACTAATCAATATTAATAAATTTACACTTAAATTTATTTTGTCTTAAAAAAGACTGAATAACCGTCTGCGAAAATTTTAAAGTAAAATAAAATTCATTCATCAATGGTGAGTTCTATGCCGAATACCGAATATCGGTGGTCTCAATTCAGACAGGATTAATAAAAATCGTCGTGAATATTAAATTTACCATTATTTATTTGAAAGCATAATTTAATGGTATTTAGTTTAATTTGTAAATAAATTTTTAAAACTCATAAACTTTTTCAAAAATAAAAATAATAAAATTAATAAAAATTATTATTACACGAAGATAAATGGCTTTTTCATTGATGAACAGAAATTAAATTAAAATTTGAAAAATTAATTTTTTTTATTTGCAGAAAAAACATATATTTGGTTTGTGTCAGTTCACAAATTAATCCACCATATTCATAATTAATAATTTAATAATAATTTCCGTGAACGACGTTGCAATAAATAAATTAAAAAGCTTTTAACAATTAAATAAAAGATTGCCGTCTCGAATGCTATTTCGGTATATTTATTTGCATTTTGCATAACCTCATATATTCGAACTATTTAGCTTGAATCCAATTCCTTTAGGATACTGTAATTTTTTTTTTTCTAGACCCTTCCGGCAGAAAATTTTTACAGATTCGAACTCAGCTCGACGAGAGGAATCGAATGGTATAATACATGCTATGAGCTCGGTGTACGAATACTATAGTGACCCCCCACGAACAATAAAATATTATAATTTCTTACAAAATTTATGTTTAAGTTGTTGTTATTATTTTACAGTTATAAAATATTTTATGAAATTAAAGGTTAAAGGATTTTATATTTCAGAAGAATTTTAATTAATTTTAATTTGAACTCATAAAATATTTTTCTTTTCGTTTTGATTTAATGTTATAAAAATATTGACTAATAATTTTTAACAATCAGAACCAAGACGTAAAAAATAATAAAATTTTTAATAAAAATTTAAACAAACAAAGACCATAGAAAAAATTTAGACCCAAAATTTGTGATTTAATCTTATGTATCCCATCCCATATCATTTTTTGGTCGATTTTATTTGCATACAAAAAATCTAAAAATTCAAAACTCTGAAATTAGATTTTATGATTTTTTAATCTTTAATATTTTTTTGATACGCGCAATTTAGTAAGGACAGGATAATTTTTAACAAACCAAAAAATTTTTTAAATAAAATTATAACTGAAATTTTATTATGGGTCGTGGATTAAATTTTGTTTAAAATATTTTTGCTCGATTGGAGATTTGATTTGCTCAAATCTAATCAAATAAAACTTTATAATTCGTATAAAAATTTTATCCAAATGAAAAAATTGAAATGAAAGAATCCAAATGAAAAAATAAAATATATTTTATTTAATTGAAATGAAATCAATGAAAAATATGTAATTTAAATTTAATTATTAATGGAGGAAGGCAGTCTTATAATTTTTTATTTTTGCGCATTGTTAAAAAAAAACAATTAAAATTTGTTTTTTTTGCAATAATTTGTGAGAAGACAATAAAAATATTTTTGGAAAAATAATGGGGATATGTAATTATTTGAAAAAATTTCATTCTTTCTTTTTTTTTAAATTTTATTTAATAAATTTTTTATTATTTATGAACTCCTTTTGAAGATTTTTTAGTTTATTCATCAATAATTTTTCGAAATTTAAAGAAATTTTTATGGGTTTCAAATAAAATTCTTTTAAAATTATTTTAAATAAATGATCCTCTAAGCACAGAAATTAATATTATATGAAAAGGAAATGTCGTGTAGAGAAGGAATAATCCACAACAAAAAATTAAAAAATGAAAATCGAAAAAATTTGAGATGTTTTCGGTGGAATGAAGATGGAAATCCCGCCGGCAGTTAGAATGCTACAATAATTTTAATAGTGGAATTAAAATAAAATATTGGAGCCTTTTAATCTAAAAATTTGAAGATTTTTTTAATTTAAATGAAATTTTAAGATCCTCAAAAACTATTATTTTTCTATAAAAAGAGGCAAGGCGTGCTGTGCACCGTGCACGTTATAATTTAATTTTTTGTATAAATTTTATAATAAAATCTGGATTTTTTCTTTTTTATCAAAATAAAATATATTGCTCGATTGCTCAATAAATATAATATAATATATATAGTTATTGTCGATATTGCCTTGCAAAAATGAAGTCAGGAAAGTGAATTGTCATTGTCACATCCTCACATCATTTATCTAGATTCTAGAATAACCGAAATAATTGGTGTTGGACTGAAATCTGAATCATGTGACCATTGTCAAAGCAGTCTTTTCTATAATAAAAATTTTATATGTGGCTACTGATTTTTTTGGTTATTTTAATAATTTATTTTATTGTTATTTTTCAAATTTTAATATTTTTTTGTTTAATTTCAATTTTGTAATTAATTGTCATTGCAAATTATTTTTATTCTTAAAAAATTTTTTATAAAAATTTTCTTATGGATTGCTAAATTTTAGTTTAAAAAATCAACATAATTTGTTGGGTTATGTTAAATTTTTTTAAAATTATTTTTGTTATAATTTATAATATTTATAGAGAATATAAAAAATAATTTTAATAATTTTCGAAAATTTAACATTAAATTGGTATTTCTATACAATCGCAAAATTGGGCTATATTTTTTCTGATTTATCTTATTTTTTTAAATTTTTATTTTTTTATGTGAAATTTTTTTATTTTATTTACAAGTCATAAATTTTATTTTCAAGAAAAATGTTATATAAATTCAATAAAATAAAAATGTTAATTTTAATCAAAACGTTAAAATCAATCTAAATTCTAATTCTAATATAAATTTAAAAAATTTATTTAATTTAATATTATAAAATTTTATTATTATTTATAATATAATTTAAATAAAATTTTAATTATTTAATTTTCATTAAATTTATAAATTAAAATTTAATTGAGAGCATGTTCGCGACTCGTCATGGTTCCAAATTCAATGGGCGTATTACTCATTCGCATTGCCTGCTTTGCTAGAATATTAGCCTAATTATGATAAAAAAATGTGAACGTAATTTAACGATATATATTTGGTTTAATAAATACATTATTGAAACCCATAAATTTTTTAAAATAAAAATTATAAAACGAATAAAAATCTTTGCAAGATAATAAATGGGAACTTCACAATGGACAGAAATTAAATTAAAATTTGAAAAATTAAATTTTTTTTTATTATTTTGCAAAAAATTCTCTAGTTATGGAGGATGGCAATTCATCATATGGATAATTAATAATTCTCTGACCCCTTGGAATTTTATCTTTAAATTTGAAATTCCCTTATATTGATTGATAATAATTAATTTCCATTTGGTTTTAAATTTTAATTAATTTTTTTATATGGTTTCGGCTTGCTGTTCATTATATGAGGAAATTAATGTTTTTAAGCTTTAACACTACTAAAAAATTAAATGAAGTAATTTAATAAAACAAAATTTTAAAATTTTTATCTATGCCAATTTGTTTGTTTTCTTTTAAATAATTTAGAAAATTCCCTGGTAATGTCTAGGAAATTAATAGTTAGTATTCAATTTTTAATTTAAAATATTTATTAAATATAAATTTTTAATTTAAAATATTTATTAAATATAAATTTTTTAACAAAATTTTATTATGGGTTCTTGATTCCATTTTACTTGATATGGAGGTTAATAGGTAAAATGATAATGCTGAATATGATGATGACAATGATTTTTTAATTTAGATTACCTTTTCATCATTAAATATATGTGTAATTAAATCATATATAATTTGATTATAAATTCTCTTAAAGAACATCCACTAATTGTTGAAACAAAGATAATTTTTTTTAACACATAAAAATTTTACATTCAAATCATTATAAATTTTCAATTTTTATGAGATTTAAAAAATCAGTGACGGAAAACCAACCAATATTATAAAAATAAAAAAAGAAATTTTAAAAAATTATTAAAAGATTTCTTTTAAATTTATGAAAACAGAATCAAACCAACAAGAAATAACTAAATCGACAGGAAAAATAATTATTTTTTCATTAATAAAATGGATTAAACGAAATTCAACAAGAGAATGAATTTTTGAAATATGGCATATTTCATTTATTATGAATATTTACTATTTTTATTTTTTACGGCATTGTTGTCATCATAAAATTATCATTTAAAAGATTTTTTATTTAGATTTGAATATTTTTGAATTTTCCGCCATGTTCGTTCATTAAATTTAAAAAGAATAATTTTTAATAAATTTTCAAAAAAAAATTTTACAGCTTATTTTTTATGGATTTTAAATTCATATTTAATATTTTTTAAAATATTTAATTTTACCTTTTTAATTTTTAAGATTTTTAATTATTTTTGTTTTTCTCAATTATAACTTTAAATAATTTTTAAATATTTTATACCGTTTATCCATCGAATGCGAATAGATCAATGAAAAATTAAATCAACAAGCATTTTTGAATGATCGCCGTCAAATTCATTTCCTATTTCTATGCAAGTCAAAACACGCATTTGGTAATTGAGCAAATAATTAAAGCGGAAAGCGGATATGAGTTCATATCCTCGGATATACGTAAATATCCGACTTATAAAAATACTTTTTTACAAACACGATTTCTTTTGTAAAATTAATTAAAATCTACTGAAATTATTAAAATTAAATAAATTTAAAGTTATTTTCAAAAATTATGGATTCATTTCTGAATAACTATTCTTTCTTTATTTTAGCTAGTCTTTTAATTTTCTCTATTAATTTCTAATTTTTGTGTGTAATGCACACGGGAATATTTTATATGAAAATAATATTTTTAGTTTTATAATTTCAAATAATATAAATTAATTTATGTTATGCAAAAATCCTATTTTAAAAATAAAAATTAATTTGATGAACAAACAAATATTTTATTGTGCAAATATTTCTTTTAATGTATCAAAAAGAAGGAAAAATATTTATCGATTAATAAAAAATGGATTAAATTTTCTAAAAAAATTTATTTAATTATTTGGGCTGACCAATAATGTAAAATATTTAAATTTCTGAATGAAGTTTTGCAATTGTTTGCTGGATTCAGAACATTATTTATAAATTATAATAACAATACCAATCCATTATTCTCTGCGATCAATTCGAATTTGGAGATTTTTTGTGCCAAAAATGGGACCATAAAAGAAGAAATTTAAATATATTTTTTTTAATTTGAATTTTATTTTTTTTTAAAATATTGGGAAAAGGAGTGAAAATTTTTTTTATTAATTAAGAATTTAAATGCTGTTTACATAAATTTATGGTTCCATTAATGATAAATTTGGTTAAACTAAAATAATAAATTGCTTGATGAAAAATGTGGACATTCTCAATGAAAAAAAATATTTTTTTCATGGAGAATGGGAAAATAAAATAAGCAGATTTTTAAAAGAGCATTAGTAATGGAATTTAATTTCATAAATAAATTTTTCTAACTCATAAATTTTTCCAAAAGAAAATAATATAGAATAAAAAATAAATTGCAATGATTATAAATATGCTGTCGAAATATCATCCCAAAAAAAAGAAATTAAAATTTAAAATATATATTAATATAGCCAAAAAATGAAAATTTCAAAACTAACATATTCAACTCATGAAGAATGGGACTTACTAGTCATCATGGCATTTGTAAACAATTGGACAAATTGCCAATAATTTCTCATTGATTAGAATGCCAATTATACAGTTGTCTTGTATGTTGAATAATTAATTATTTTAACTTTTTATTAAATTATATTTTATCATATTATTATTTTTTATTTGAATAACTATCTTTTATTTGGCGTTTGGCCCTTTTTATTTATATAGAAAATAAAATAGGGAAAAACAAAAATTATTTATAGATTTTAAAATGAAAAATTTTTATGGGTTGCATATTTTTAATCAATTCCGCATTTAATTTCCAAGTTTTATTGAACTTTTAAAACATCATACAATTCAAATAAAATTTTATAATTCGTATAAAAATTTTATCCAAATGAAAAAAATAATATATGAAATTTATTCAATTTGAAATGAAAGAATGGAGGAAAAATATGGAATTTAAATTTAATCATTAAATAGGCTGAAGGCAGTCGAATAATTTTCTTTTTTTGCGCATGTTGGAAAAAACAATTAATTTGTCAGTGTTTTTGGCAATAATTTGCGAGAAGAAATAAAAAAATTAATAGAGATATGTTATTTGAGAAAAAAATATTAAGAAATTTATAAATTTGTTAACAAATTTTTTTAAAGGAAATAAAACATTTTAGGGAAGGGAGAATACAATCGAAATAGAGGCTAAATTGCCAAAATGTCAAGGGAGGTCGAATTTATTTCAACTGATTTTTTGGGTCAAAAAAATAATTGGCTAATATATTTTGGTCAGCTGGTGGTTCTGGAGAGGTTTTTTGGCTATTTAAAATTGATGATAAAAATATTTTGAAAACTTTAGTAAGAATTTTGGAAGATCGAAAATTTCTTATCCTTCTTTTCTTCCATTCAATAATGATGTTTTCCACTGTAGATGGCCCTGGGCGGAGGAGGATGGGGATGCACAATTTGCATTTGATGATGTGGCCCAACAGGGATGGGCCCATGCGGATGTGGAGGCATTTGATGAGGGTGAATTTGCATTTGTGGCATCATTTGAAGGCCACCACTGATGCTTGAGCCTGGAGTGAGGCGGCCACCACCGCCGGCAATGCCCTTTTGTTGTTGTTGGAAATGGGGCTGGAAAAAGGGAATAAAATTAAAAATTTAATTTAAATTTATTAATTTACAGGTGGAATTGGTGCACCCATAATTGGCATTGGCTGATGTGGATGTGGAGGCGGCATAAAGCCGGGTGGAATGAATGGAGAAGCTGGAGTAGGCGAAGGGGCACCTCCCTTAAAAAATTTATTATTAAAAAATATATTTAAAATGCAAAATCATTTTTCTTCGAATTTATAAAATTTAATAATTTTTGCCAATTTTTTACCGCAAGGAAACGTTGCAATTCCTGTTCCGTATCGACGATCAACACGAAAAATGGAGAACCTAAAATTGATAATTAAATTAATTATGATTAATTTTTTAGTATTTTTTTTTGAGACTATTTTTTATATGGCTAATATGTCCATTTTTTCACAACAATTTATTAAAAAATTTACCTGGCACATGCTGTCCATGCCATTTTACTTCAACTTGATAATCGCCTGGCTCTCGCGGTTCATATCTTTAATTAAAAAATTTTTTATAATAGTAATTTTTATAAGTAAATATTATATTTTTACAACTCATAAGAAAAACATGTATTTTGTTTTTTAAATAAACATTTTTGAAAAATTCCTTTGATATTTGCTAATAAGCTGCTCAGACGATCGAAAAATAATAATTTTAAAATTTAAAAATAAATGAAATTTTTTGGAAATTAGAAAATTATTTATTTTTAAAATTCGTTTATCAATTATTCTATTATTTAAATTTTGTTTTTTCTCTTCTTTAATAAATTATTCAAATTTATTTAATTTTTGCTTATTTTTTCTAAACACATAAAATATTATAATTTTATTGTATTAAAAAGCATCCTATAAATTTGAAAATAAAAAAGCAAAGATATGGATTTCTTCAAATGAATTTAAAAATAAAAAATAAATAATTTATTTAAATGAGACAGACGCACTTGCAATGAATTGTCCTCTCCTGTTCCCTATCCCTTTGCATTTCCACATTGAATGCTCCTTTTGGCCCTCTGACACGAACCGTCAATTGGCCAGCGCCGGCTCCTTTGGTTTCAACCACAAAATTTGACTTGAAACTGTGCAAAATTCCGTGTTCAATTCCTGGGCCATAGACACGGACTGAAAAATAAATGAATTTTTCAAATTTTTCCCATTTTTGATCCAACCTTTTGTGGCATCCGGTGGATGGTTAACATTGAATGTGAATGGACTGGAGCGGACATGTTCATTTTCATATTTAACTGATAAAACATGTTTGCCCAATTCCTTTGGTTGGACTCGAAGCATGTACTGAAAAAATGTTGAAAAAAATTATAAAAATTTGTCGAATTTTTTAATAAATAAATATGTTATTAAAAATATTTATTTTCAAATTAATTAAAATTGAAATAAATTTTATTTATCTCATAAATTTTTTAAATAATTTAATTCAAATTTTCTAATAATTTCCCCATACTGTTCCATCTCGATTGTCCAACAATTCACAATATTCCATTTGAGTTGGCCCAGCGCATTGTGCGGAAATTTGACCAGGTCCAGCCCTTCTCGCATCAATTTGAGTTCGCAAATCCTCACCAATTATGCCCATTTTCATGGGCCGACTGTCCACTTCAATCAATTCTGCCGGATGAGAATGACTTTCCACGTGGACCTGAAAAATAGTTTTTAAATATTAAATAAAAATATTAATTAATTAAAATAAAAAATTAATCATTTAAGCATAAAATTTGGACTAAAATATGTTTGTTTAAATTAAATTAAAAACTTTGCCCAATTTAATGCCAAATTTTAAATATATTTTTAATCTTTACGGTGCTCGGAGACCCGGGCACATGTTGGCCATCAATTTGCACGGACAATTGATATGTTCCTCCGACCAATGCAGTGTAAGTGCCCTTAATAAATAATTAAATAAAATTATTTTATAGCAATATTAAAAGAATAAATGAGAAATGTATAAATTTAATATTATTAATTTTTTTAATGATTAAACCATTTTTTAATTGATTATTTTGATTCAATTTAGTTATGAGTTTTATTATTGCGGATTATTAAGTTCAAAATATAATTTTATTTTGGGTGAAATAATTTATGGGTTTATTTTTTTTTTTGATTTTTTAAAAATATTTTATTATTTTTTTACAAATATTTCTATTTTAATTTTTTAAATTAATATTATTTTCAATTATAATTTTGATAATATAAGAAATTTCTGCCAACTTTGTAAACTTGATTCCTCAATGCACTAATTTTCACGGGTACATCTGCCTTTTCCCCGAGCAATGTTCCAGTGCATTTCCCAATGCTTCCTTTTCGCATTTCACTGGCATCAACAATGAATTCGGCTGGCTCACGAATTCGGGCTGAATGCAGGCCATCGCCACGAAGAATAACCTTGGAATTAATTTTAATTTTTTATTTAAATTTTTTATTTAATTTTTAATTTTGAGCGAAAAAATTGATTTCAATTTTGTTTTTATGATAAAAAATATTTTAAAATTTATTAAAATTGAACGATAAAATATTTATGTGATGTTTTTTTGATTTATATTAAAATGGAATAAAATTTTAAAATTATAAATTTTAATATTTTTTAATCCGCCAACCTTTCCAATGTCCAAATGTTCAACAATATGTCGCTCTCCATTTTGTTTGACTTCTTCCGCCGCTTCCTCCACAACTCTTCTTTTTCCCCCATATCCATTGCTGGCAACATTTTCACCTTTGCCCGATTCTGTTGCAATGGCCAATATTGGGTAGGCGCTTGGCACAACTAATTCTATAATAAAGTAAAATATTTAAAACAATAGCTTGGAAGAATATTAAAAATATAAAGAAGATTTATAAATTTTAAATCATTAATTTTTAATTTATTTTTTAATTTTTTTTTGTATAAGAGTGTGTCTGAATATTTTTAAAAATAAAATTTGCAAAGTAATTTTATAAAATTCAATCATCAAATATTTTATGGTTTTCTTTTCAAATTAAAAATTTTTTTACTAATTAATAATAAAAATATATAACCTTCAAATTTTGAACTTAAAAAAATAATTATATTAATTTAATAATAATTTAATTTTTTTAAAATTAAACTAACCTGAACAATACAAATATATTTTGTATTTTCCAGTGCGCTTTGGCATAAAATGCAATTGGAATTTGCCATAGCCCAATGAATGAATTTGTGGTTGACGATCGCCAGACAATAATTCGCCATCGGAATCGCGCACTTCCGCACGTAATTTTGCTAAAAAAATAAATAATTATATTTTATTCAGTAATAAAATGTTGAAAATGTTTAAAATTTTTTATGCAGAGAAAATTATATTGATGCCTAAATAATTTTTTTAAATTATTCCTCAATTTTTTTAACTCATAATAAATTATTTGGTTAGGAAATTTATATATTAATTCTTTTTTTAATTGGTAATATTAAAATTCCAAGATAAATTCAAATATTTAAAATTAAAATTTAAAATAAATTAAAAAATATTTGCATGATAATGGAAATCCAAAATGTTTTTAAAAATTTATATTAAAAAAATTCTTTTTACTCTTTAAATAAATTTAATTAAATTTGATTACCTGGCCCAGCTGCTGTTGCATCAATGTCAATCAAATTTTTTTGATCAATTTGTAGTTGTAGCATTCCATCGGGCCCAAAATTTCGATCATCCAAAATCACTTTGCTGGGATCAACAACGGCAACTGGGAATGGCGACCCTAAAAATACATTTTTTTTTAATTAAAAATATAAATTTTTTAAAACCATAAAATAAATCCATATTTTTAATTATAATTTTCTGCCATTTTTTGTACCAAATAAATCAAAGAGACACTATTGACGCCAAAATAAATTTATAAAAATATTTAATTTAAAAAAGAAAAATTTTTCTTTATTTATCAAAAAATAAATTCCAAATTTTTTGCCTTCTCAAATAATGCCGTTAAAAAAAATTTGTAAAATAAAAATCACAATAAAAAATATGAATTTACTACTTTCTTTCGAAATTATTTACCTTATAAATTAAATTAGATCTATCAATTAAATTTATATAATTAAATTTGTCGTAATTTAAATTTGACTAATAATAAAAATTCTTCAACTATATACCGTGAACTGGTCGATTATTGAATTCCACATGGACTTGATGATGGCCAACATCCTGGGGCTTGAAAGTAATTTCCGTTGTCTCGTCCGGTCTTCGATTCGTATTATGCCGAATTCGTTCGCCATTTTCATTTCGCACTTCAACCTATTGGCATATTTTATTTTAAATTTTTTTATGCCAATCCCCAGAATAGATAAACAAAAAAAATTTACCTTCAATCCTCCAGGCTGTTTGTTAGCATCAAAAATCAACGATGCCTGTTGACCTCTTTCCACCGCATAATCCAATGCGGCCCCATAAACGGTTGGGGCCCTTTGCTCTTCGACTACCATTGAAAATGGAGAGCCGGGAATGGTGAAACCAGCTAATTTTAGCGACAATTTGTGGATGCCCAATTTGGTAGGCAAAAATGTGAACGAATCTTCGCCAAGGGAATTTTTGACCTAAAGAAAAATAATTTAAAAATTATTTTTATCAGTTGTTTTTCATTTTCACTGGTCAAAAATGAAAATATTAATTTTATTTTTCACTTTTTAGTTCTTTGACAAAAAAGGGAATTTAATTATTTTAATTTTAAAGTAATAAAATTATTTAATTCCAAAAATAATTGAATTCTTATTTTAATTGAAATATGACCATTTTTTATTGATTTAAAAACCTCAATCCCATAAAAAAATTCTTTATATAATTCTTTATATAATTCTTTATATTTTTTATGAATATTGTATGAGAAAAATTAATTCGACGACGTACATTGGACAAATTTATTAAAAAGATAAATATAATTAAAAAAAGTTAATTTAAACTACATAAAAGATTTATTTCATATTCTGCATTTTCAAAATGCACAAACTTTTGTTGAAATTTATAAAACCATAAAAAATTCTGGAATTTTTTTTATTTTATGAGAAAAAAATAACTTAATTTTAAAAAATTTTTAAAAATTTAATTAAAAAAATAAAAATTTTTTGTGAGATAAAAATTAAAATGAATAGGGAAGAATTTTGTTAAATTTCAATATATTTTATCGAACCAAAAAATATGCCTATGGTTATTTACAAATTTGAAATAAAAAATATTTAGATAAATCATTCACCTTATCCATTTTGAGTGTATCTCCTTGTGAGTCGACTAATTCCGCATTTAATGGACCATTTCCAGCAGATTTTCGATTTACTGAAAATTTGGAAAAAAAGAAATAAAATTTTTGGTCTATTAAAAATTTTTGGAAATATTATTTAAAAAATTAATTTATTATTCATCCTAGCATATTTACCAATAAAATGTGCCAATGTTCGTAGGGAGAATGGTCGATCGATGCCTTGCACTTGAACCTTTTTCGGGTCGACAACTTCGCAGGCGAATGGTGAACCATGGATTGGCACATCGCCGAATGTTACCTCAATATTGTGGGTGCCTAAAATATTTGTTGGAATAATTATTTATTTTTAAAATAATTTTACTTATTTTTAGAAATATATAATTTTCTCTTTAGATGTTTAAAATACTTAAAAAACGATTATAAAAATTTAAAATTTTTGATAAAATTTTTAATGTGGTTTGTTTTTTTTTATTTTTGTATGCCGAATATTTTGAAATTTAAATTAAAAGATTAAATTAAAAACTAAATTTATTTAATTTAAAAAATCCTGTTAAAATTTTTAAACAAATTATTTAGAAAACTTTTATTTTTAAGTGTAACTCATAAATTATTAATATAAGTTTTTTTTATTAAATTTCATTTCTATTTTGTATCTAAAAACATCAACAATTTATCGAACGAAATAATTTATAAATAAAATTTTAAAACTAAAAATTAATAATTTAAAATAATAAAAAAAAATTGACCACAAATTTCGGGTGTAAATTCGACCCAATAGCTTTCATCTTGTTGTTTATAGCATCGGACGGGTAATGGACTGCCTTGAGGATCTGCAAATAAAAATTAGAATGAATTATTTTAATAAATTTATTTTTACTAATTAATATTTTTATCATTAAAGTGATAGAGAGAAAAAAAGAAGTGTGAAAATTTGTTAATGAAAGAAAATTTGTTTGTGAGAAAAAATGTGCAAAAAATTAATAAGGGATTAATGGAAATCAAGCAAGCAAAAAATTAGAGTAAACAAAAAATAAAAAGCAAGGGTTAAAAGTTAATAAAATTTACTATAAAAAAATATTAAAAATGTGCTCATATTTAAATAAATTTTATTAAAAATTCAAAAAAAATTATTAAATTAAAATTAATCCCCATTTAAAGGCAACAAAACCAACTGGTCACAGTGACGTCCAATTCGGCCCTGGTGCTTGTTCCCGGGCTAACTTCAAATCGGGCGGTTTTCCCTCGTTGTGCCCTTTGGAGGGCATCGCCTCGGGCACGCGCTGAACCTTTGTCGCTGATCACGCATTCATATGGGCATTCTGAAATGTGGAGAATTATTTAAATTTAATTCAATTAATTTATAAATTTTTTCCAAAATTTAAATTATGATATACTCAAAAGAAATTAGCAAAGTAATTAATTAAAAGTTTAAAATTGATTAAAAGTGACTAAATTTTTTTAATCTTTTCTTCATTGTTAACTCAATTTTTAAAAATTCCCGAAAATGGCCAAAAATGAATAACTTTAGTACTAATTTTTATAAATTAAATATTTTAATATTTGAATATTATTATTATAATTCACATTCACCTGGCAATTCCATTCCGTCGACAAGAATTGTCTAAAAATAAAATAATAAATTTTTTAAAATTAAATATTTTTTACTTAGTTAATTATTTTTCTTAAATTTATATTGTGATTTGAGGTTTGAGTTATCAATTCTATTATATTAAATTATTGTAAAATGCAAATTTTTATTTTGCATACCCATAAAATTTTTGAAAAAGAAAATTAATAAAACAATTAAAAAATTCTGAAATATAAATATGCAATATCGTCCCGCCGTTCAAAAAATAAAAATATCAAAAAATTATAACAAAAAAAATAAATTTTTAAAATCAATAAAATTATAAATTTATTACAAAAATATGATTATTAGATATTAATTGACTTTGATTTATTAAAATTGTCACAGTTTAATAGATTAATTACATTTAACTTAGAATCTTATTTTTATCCAATGAGAGAATTTTTTCTTATTAGAAAGAAAATTGCTTTAGAAAATGATTTTCCCTTATATAATAATTATTTATAATTATTACTGACCAACAAATGAAGTCCGGGCATTTTGGGAGTGAATGCAATTGAATGGATGCCGCGCTTGACCCGCTTCATCGTGCACTTGACCTGAAAGAGAAAATATGAGCATATTTATTTTATTAATAATTGGTTCTTTGGAAGATTTTTAGAGTGGAATTAAAAGAAAATAGTGGCACGAAAATACGTTTAAAGCCGGAAATATATAATTATAGTACTTCCTTTAAAAGGGATATTGAAATAAAAATGATTATTAATTTTTCAAAATTTTTTTATAATTTATTGATCCATCTTGTCGTCATTAATTTCATAATTTTCATATTACATAAAATTCTAATTTTGTTCATCTTTCATAGAAATAGTTTATGATGTATTATTTTTTTTTATTTGTGAAGTTGCCTAAATAAATATTTTGGAAATAAACTTACAGAATTCATTTGGCATAACAAATAAATAAATTTCAGAAGCAAATTTTTGTTCAGTGAAAAATTTTTAACTTTTTTATATCCAGAAAGACCGTTCGAAATAATTTTTAAAGGTAGAATCGGAATGGTCAAGTGGACAAAAGGATGATGAGTGGCAATTTTCAACAATGAATGTGTGCAAAAATAAGATAGAATAATGATTGAAGAAGCAATTTGAATGGAGAATTGGGAGAAGAATATTCTCAGTTGAAGAGACACTCGAAAAATGAATGCGCGCACTGTTCGGAGAAGCAATTTGCAGCAAATTATTGTCCGTAACCGCACTCAACCATTCCTCGTTCAATAAGTAGTCACTAATAATAGGTCGAAGAAATGATGGAATCGAGGTAGAAGCTTGCATAGAAATAAATTATTGGAGAAATTTGCTTTGAAAATTCAAATAAAAATTGATTGTTCTATTTTTTTTTTGATATCGAGCATAAATCGTTATAAATCAGAACTTTTTTTAACATAACAGAATTTATTTCGGATTAGGAATGAAGAATTTTCATTTAAATCAGAATTAAATATCATAGAATTAATATAGAAACCGTAATTAAATTAGAGTTTAATTAGATACAAAAACAGATCATAAAGTGTGATCAATGATGGTTAGTCTTTCATATAGACTCGATCAATAAATATAAATATAATTTTTCTTTTTTTTGTTAATGTAAAATATTTAGACAGTATTTCAAAAATATATATTATAAATTTTCTAATATTAATATTAAATTATATTAATTACCGGTTCACCACCAGCTTCATGTTCAATGGAAACGGATGCACTTTGACCACCAGAATTCGACCAATCAACTGAAAAAAACAACATTATATTTCATCTAAATATGCCTTTTTCAGATAAATTTGCAACTCATAAGCATCTCATAAAAATTTATAAATAATTTTTTATATATTTTGTCAATTTATTTTTGCCCATAATTTTTGCCCGTGACCACAATGCAAAATAAATGTAATAAATTAATAAAAATTATTTTATAATTTAAAATTATATTAAATTGCACGAATTTTTGCCTCAATAATTAATTACTAAACCTTGGAATGTCTGTTCGGAGCCGACCACATCATTCCGAAGGCCAATCACCCGAACAGCGGACAAATCCAAGACAGTCAATGGCAACGGGGAACCACAAAGGTGATTGCCATAAATGTCCTTCAGCAACACCCGATGCCTTCCTTCGGTTTGAGGCTGCCATTCGCAACGAATTCGGCCATCCTCGAGGGAATGCAGGTGCACGGGTAATTCAATGTTCGAAGGGTCTAAAAAAATATGAAAATTAGGAAAATATATTTTGCATTATTTTATAAAAAATTTTGTTGTAATTAGTCTGTTTGAAATCTGTGTTTATTTTTTATTAAGCTTTTTATTTCTTCGATCAGTTTTTGATTCAATGAATTTTCTATATTATTTTGTAGTAGTATTTATTTAAAAATCCAGTCGAAATTAATTTCTAGGTTTAACATTTTTTAAAATATTCATTTTTGTTTTTCTTAATCAAAAAAATTATTTAGATAACACAATGAAAAATTCTTTAGAATTTTATTTATTATTTAATTTATTTTTTTTTATTTCTGATCCTGAAGGTGATGTGGTTCCCAATTTTTGGTTATGTTATGATTTATTAAAGAATTTTATTAAAATTTACAAATAATTATTTTATGGGATTAATTATTTTTGTAAAAATTTTATTTATGCACAATTTGCCAAAAAATAGTAAATATTATTTTATTAAAAAAATAAATATTTTTCTAAATAATACCCATAAAATTTCCTCAATAATTACCAAAAATTTGGACTTGTGGCAATCCATCTTCGTCCAATTTTTCAATGCATTTGCCTGTCCGGGCCAACTCGAATCGCGCGGGATGTTCAACCAAAATTGGATTGGTCATTTCCAAGAGCAGAATTGGCTCATTTTGACCTGATTCAAGGATTGTTTCCAGAACACGTTCAGCCAAAATGCTTCCATCCCGATAAATGGTGAACTATATAGAAAAAAATAAATTTTTATTCTCATTTGGAAGAATTGTTGTAAAGAAATTTTCGAAAAATTTAATTAATTAATAATGGAAAAATATTTTCTGATATTTAATTAAAAAAGAATTTTTTAATTTTTTCGAAAATTAAAATATTTAAAAAATTTTTGAATTCCAAAAAAATGATTATTTAAAAATTTCAAATAAATTTTTATTAAAAAATATTTATTTTAAAATAATGAAAATTTTGTTCAAAAAAATATTTTAAAATAAATTAAATTTCATCATTAAAAAAATTCTACTTGATATCGTTGTGGTTTTTGGAGGGCACGAAATGAGCACAATGCTTTTTGTCCGTTTGGATGAATGTCCATGTGGACTGGAATTTGTTGACCTGTGTCCAATGAATACATTTCTGCATGCAAATTCTCCTTCCGCGTTCGTTTGCGCAATTCGACTGAAAAAATTAAATTAGAGAATGAGTAAAATCTTTTTTAATTATAAAATGTATGAAAACCATAAAATTTTTTTATAAAATAATGCATTTAAAAATGCTTTCTTCAAAGGATTATTTAAATATAATTGCAACCATCGTTCTACATTAAAAATAAAATATTAAAATTCAAAAAAGAATTATAATTCCATATTCCTACCTTCAATCATGAAATCTTTGCCACAAATTGGGCCAGTCCATCCGGGATGGACAATTTCGCCTTGTTGTGGTTGTGGTTGTTGAATGCTTGATGATGGTTTTGAGCCAATGAAATGATGTTGATGGCCATCATGGCATTTGCAAACAATCGGACAAATTGCCAATGATTTCCCATTGATTTGGATGTCAATTAAGTAGTCGCCTTTAAGTGAATAAAATTAATTCGTCAATTTAATTTTTTAAATTTTATTTTATCATTTTTATTATTTTAAATTTTTTTGATCTCTGCTTCCGTCCACAATTAACTATGAAAATTAGAAGAAAAAAAAATATTTATAAAATTTAAAATTGAAATAAATTATAGGTTGTAAATTTTAAATTAAAAAATATTTCATATTAAAATTGGAAAATATTTTTGTTTAAATTTGATAAATAATATAAATATGTTAAAAAATAAGAATAGTAATTATCTTTCAGCATTTAATAAAAAAATAAAATATTTTAACAACCAATAAATAGTATTTCGAAATGAAAACCATAAATTATTTCCCATTAAAATTATATAAATTTTTCTCTTTTATTTTTGGATTAAATCTAAATGTTGTTAATTTTAATCAGAAAAAATTAAAAAAAAATGAAATTTTAAATAATTTAATTCTTACCAGGGGTGTGCATGGGCCGGCCCGATCCGGGCCTAAGCCCGGCCCGGCCCGGCCCGGGCCGGGCCGGGCCTAGTTGGTGGCGGGCCGGGCCGGGCCGGGCCTGGATCGAAGCGGGCCGGGCTTAGGCCCGGAAGCCCGGTTTGAAATTCATCCCCAAAAAAATGACTTTTTCATTAAAAATTTTAACCTTTTTTTTGAAATTTTAAATTAAAATTTAATTTTTTCTAATCATTTTGCACAATTTCTTTTCCATTTTGGTACCTGTACATTTTGTATCCGATTTTTTGATGAGAAAGAAATGTGAAGGGTCCTATTTTTGGTGTAGGGAATATGGTTAGGGTCATTAGATTATCTGGGATATATACTATCATAGATTGACCATTTATAACCCGAATCCCGATGACCCAAAAAGAAAAAGGGGACCCTTCAGCCTTCACCTTTTCTCAGTTTACTCAAAAAACAGATATAAAACTGTATTAAATACTTCAATTTTTTTAAGTTGCTTCGAAGAATTATCAAATTATACCAAAAAATTTTAAGTGAAAAAATTTATCAAAAAATTTTAGGTGAACAAATTTTTTAAAAAATTTAAGGTGAAAAAATTTTTTTTTAAAATTTAAGGTGAAAAAATTTTTTTAAAAATTTACTACCCGGGCTTTCGGGCCCAGGCCCGGGCCGGGCCGGGCCGGGCCGGGCCAAAGCAAAAAATCGTCGGGCCGGGCCGGGCCGAGTGTGGGTGGGCCCGGGCCGGGCCGGGCCCGGATTTCTTGGGCCCGTGCACACCCCTGATTCTTACCAATTTGTGTGGGCGTAAATTCCACATCAAAACTGCCTCCATCCACTCGCTCTTTTTGCACAGTAATTCGCCGTTTGTCGGGACCTGTCAATTTGAAAATGGGAATGGCTGCAGGCAAAATTCAAAAAAGCAAATAATTAAAAATAAATGGAAAATGCACACAGAAAAATAAAAGCAAAAAAGCAGATAATTAAATATCTTTCAAGATTTTATAGCTGAAGCAATAAAAAACCAAAGGAAAATGAATAAAATTAAAAATAATTAGAATTTTTAAATGGTGAAAAAAAATTAATAAATAGTAAAAAGGAAAAAATATTAGATTAATTTTATGAAAAAATTTTTAGAAAAATTCAAGAAGAAATATGGAAAGTGAGAAAAATGAAGCAAAGATTTAATTTAAAATAAATTTAATTAATTAATAAATAATAAATAAAACACCTACCAATAACGACCACATTGCATTCCACTCGGCCAGTGCCTGGAGGGGCATCAATGCTGAATCGCTTTGAATGACCAATTTGGGCACTGGAAAAATTGGGAAAATTCTTTTATTTCATTTTGTTGAATTTTTAATATTGACGAATGGTAAAAAGTGTTTAAAGAATATCTGATTTTTAGCACTTGTCAAGAATTATTTATAAATTAGTATAATTTAAGATTAAATAATTTAATATTAAGACGATGAAATTTTTTGCACAAAATTAATTTTTTTTACTTATTTTGCCACTTTTTAGTAATAATTTTATGAGAAGATAAAAAATATATGAATTTTAAGCCATTTGTAATTTTAAAATTTTCCCTCCAAGAAATATGACGAAATAATCAATAATCGAATTTTATTTTGGTTTCACCTTGTCATGTCGCCAACAAGCCGTAACTCTTCTTCACCGATTTCCGCTTCTTCAACCACATTTTCATGGATTTGATTTGGAGATTGTTTCGCGGTGGATGCAATGGCCGATGGCACGACCAAATGATCGGTGGCTGTTCGCACCGAATCCGTCCTCTCCGATTCAGAACGACTTGGACGGGGTGAACGGGGTGGGGCCGGCATAATTGTACAATGCATTGGACTTCCTTTGATAGAGGATGGAATTATTTTTGAATTAATTATTTTTTGATAAAATATTTTTAAATAGTATTTTTTTTATTTTTGGCAAGTGTTGTATATTAATTAAAAATTTCTAAAAAAATTATTTTGTAAAATTCAATTAAATTATTTTTTACATTTTTTTTAATTTACATCAAAATATAATATTTAAATAAAAAAATTAATAAAAAAATATTTATGTTAATATTAAAAATGTTTTTTAAAATTAATTTCATAATTAATAAATTTATTAAATAAAAATTTTTGAAAAATTAATTTTTTGTAATGTTCATATTTTAAAAAAATTCTTTAAAAGCATTTCTTAAGAATTTTTCTTTATTGTTATTAGTTTTGTAAATTTTTAATAATTTAATTGACAATTTTTATAGGATGATTTGTTTTATACGCAATATTTTTTGTAAGATTTTATTATTTTTTAATTTAATAAATAAAAATTAATTAATAATTATTATGGGTTACAAATTTGCAATAGCATATAATTTTTGCAGCATATTTTCTAGCAATTAATTTAATACCTGGCACCGGCACTCCATTGAATTTGACACTGATTGAATGCTCTTGTGCCTCTTGCGGCGTGAATGAAACTCGGAATCGGGCTTGGCCTTCGGCTTGCACATAATTTGGCACATTCCTTTTGCCAACACTGACAATTATTTCCATATTCCCAGCACCAGCTTTGGCTGCATCAATTGTGAATGTGCAAGCACGGCCAACCTTAATATATGAGTTCAATTTTCATTCGTACAAATAAATTTTTTTATTCAATATTCTTGTAGAATGCCATCAAATTTTTATTCGCATTCAAATTTAACCATTACTATTTAAAAATGATAATCATTTTATTTACCTGTCCATTTTGGCCATCCAATGCCAATTTTACGCAATTCGCATCAAATGCTTTTGCTGTGAACGGTGAGCCCGGAATGGGTTGGCCGCCCCATTTTATGGAAATCTATAAAAATATTAGAATTAATTTTTAAATGAATAATCACAATGACCAACTTTTTAAAAATATTTTTAAAAAATAATATAAATTTTTGTAACTCATAAATTATAAAGTCTATTTTTTTATAAATTAATTATTTAAATAAGTAGAAAACAATTAAAATGAAGCATGATTTTCTTGAACGAAATTAAAATAATTTTAAAAAATTTTTTTAAATTAAATTAAAAAATAATTGTATCAATTATTATTTAAAAAATTTAGAAAAATTTATTACTCAAATATTATTTAAATTAATTTAAATTTATTTTTTTCTCTAACACAACCTGATGATTGCCAACACTTTTTGGTGTGTACCGCACCACAGTCCGTGTTCTTTCATCTTCATAGGCGGCCACATCCACTGGCAATAATTCACCGCGAGGATCCTAAAAATAATAATTTTGATTTGGATAATTTACATTTTATAATTTTATTTTGTCTTTTATAAAAATTTCCCGTAAAAAGCTTTTTTTTTAAAATATCAATTAACTTTTAGAGAATTGATTTTATTCAAATCCAATGAATTAAAGAAAGTCAATTATACTTTTACATAAAAATTTTAACCATTTTAGTGATTCATTCAACTTGTAAAATAAAAAAAATTTTTAGTTTTAATGCATTTATTATTTTATTAAAATATTTTTTTTTGGTTTTTGAAAGAAATAAAATTATGCGATTTAAAAGCAATTAACACTTATATTTATTTTCTTTATTTTAATAATATTTTTATATAATTTTTTTAAAAATTTTCGATCATATTGATCCATTTGTAATTAATAAAAATATTTTTTGCTGTTACATTTTTAGAAATTCCTTATTCTTAATTTTCTATGGGTTTTTTTAAATCAATTAGAAATTTGGTTAATTTTAGAACATAAAATAATAATTAATTTATATTTTAATGACTAATTAAATTTATTTCAATTTTAATTTCTTAAATTTTAGTTCCCTGTCATCTATAAATTTATTAAAAAAATATATTTTCTTCCATTTTTAGAAATTTTTTATGTTTAATTTTCTATATGTTTCTAAAATCATTGAGAAATTTGTTTAATTTTAGAAAAAAATTTTTTAATATATCAACATCATTTTAGATATTTTTAAGTTAATTTTAATTTTTATTAAATTTTATTTTTTAAATTTTTGGTTGGTCGTGTTCGTTGATAATTTTTATAAAAATTTATTTTTTTATTGCATTTTTATAAATTCCTTATTCTTAATTTTCTATGGGTTCTAAAAATCATTCAAATTAGTAATTGTACATCCATAAATTATTGAAAAATACGTCCATTATTTGACTTTCTTTCCAAATTTTAATTTACAAAAATTTGCTTACCGTGATTTGTACTTTCGGCAAAGATTCAACAATTTGTTCTGATTGTTCATCGTCGAAATGGGCATCCACAAAAAATTCAGTGGATTCGCCCACTGGTATTCGTTCAAGGCCAACCCCTGCGGCCGAAAATGTTATGCCAAATTGTGGTCGGGAAGGGGTAGTGACGGCAGCAGCAGAGGAGGGTGAAAATTGTTGTTGACCGATGGCATTTTGAAGCCGGCAAATGAAAGGGGAACCGGGGACAGGCTGAAAGGAATATTTTTTTTTAAATAAAAATTTTCTTTTTAAAATTTAATCAAATCGGTTAAAAAAAATAATTAGCAAGTTAAAATTTTAATTTTATTTGATTTGTAATTCTGGTACTTTTGGAGTTTACAACCTCTTTTTTCCTTAAAAGTGAAATTGAAGGGTCCTCCTATGGGTTTTAGGGATGGTTTAGGTCTACTTGAAATGATTTTGTCCCATTCCCATCCGTATCCCTGAAAGATCCTAACCCTAATCTTGATGACCCAAAACGGAGCCTTCACTTTTTGCCATCCTATGTAAACTCCACAGATACCGTAATTCTAATTTCTAATTTTATTCAAATTAGCATTTTTGATTTTCCTGATCGATATTTTTGAATTCTATTTTTAATAAAATTTGTATAGGATTCTCTACATATTTGATTTTTTATTTTTAAACATTTTTAATAATTTTGACCGGCCCTTGTGTCATAAATTTTTAAAATAGTCCCCTTTTCAATATTATTTAATGCTTTAAAGCATAAACAAATCTATGGGTTGGATTTTTAAATAATGTTGTTTATTACAATGTAAGAAATTTTTAACTGAAATATTTTTCTTAATCTTATCATCAAAATTGAATGTAATATCAATAATAAATATTTTTCTACCTCATTGTTGAATCGAACTGAGATTTGATGGTCGATTGGCTCTCGAGGCACAAATGTGATCTCATATTTGTGTTGGCCTAAGGCATGCGCCATTGAAGGAATTTTCTTCAATTTTGAGGATAAATTAATTTAAATTTAAAAAATATATTCAAAATACTCCTTCATTAACGGCCACTTCCAAATTGCCAACCCCTGCCTGGCTAGCATCCACTACAAAACTGACTGGCTTTTCCACACTTCCATCCGGGATTGAGTGCACCAAAATTTCTGTAATAAAAAATATTTTTAAATTATCAAAATAAATTTAAATTTTAAAAATAAATTTTATAAATTTAATATTATTAAAAATTTTTTATAATAATAAATAAGTAAATTAACAAATTTTAATTGTCATTATCTTGAAATATAAAAATATCCAATAAAATATATTTTTTATTACGAACTTGCTGGATCGTAAACACGGCATGTGAATGGGGAACCGTCGACTTCAACACCTCCAATTCGAATTTCCACATCATGATCGCCTTCGAAAGAAATTAATAAAAAATATTAAAAATTAAAATTACTCACCAACGCGTTTTGGAATGAATTTAATTCGTCGGCCGTTCGGTCCTTCCGGCACAATTTCCACTTCCAAAATTTGTCTGTCCAAATCTATTAATTTTTAAATTCATTCTTTTTAAAAATATTTTTTTTTCGAATAAAGCGTTCCAATTTTTTTCCTTGAAAATAATTTAATAAATTTTATCAAAAGGTGCGGAAAAATCACGGCAAAAAATTCAGGGTAATTTGATGAATTTTTATTTTTTAAAAATAGGAAAAATGTGCAAAATAAATAATTTAATTATTGTAAAAATTTAAAATTATAATAGATTAAAATTTTTTTACTAAAATTAATTTTGAAAAAAAAAATCATTAGCAGATTTTAAGTGAACAAAAAATTAATTAATTAATTTTGGCCTTTTCTCATGCTATTTTGCTAACCGGTCACTTGAGCCTGCACCAGTTCATCGCCTTTTGGCAATGTGACCAACAATTCGACAGGTCGACCAACTCGACTCAATGAAGGCAATTTGCTGACCAAAGGACGACCTCCAGCACCACTACCACTGGGTGAAATCATCGAGGCTGCACCGCCGATTGGTCCACCAACGGCAATTTCCTTTGAGGGTGATTTTGAATGTCCATTTTGTGGAGAATGCTTTTCCTTTCCTTTCTTCTCCTTTTTCTTCTTGCCTGGCCTAAATTTTGAATATAATTTATTTTAATATTTTTTTCCTTTAGTTAATTAAATTTATTTTTGTAATCTTTAACCATATTGGAAATAAAATTCAATTATTTAAAAAAAATTTTTTTTGAGAATTTTTTAAATTTCTTATTTTTATTTAATCTTAAAATATTTATTTTGTGTCTTCTACTGGGCTGATTTTTTTTGAATTTTATCAAAAAATTGATGTACATTTATGGAAAATTGAAATCGTTTATTTTATGAGATAAAAATATTCATTTTTAATGAAAAATTTTTCGAATTTTCTGAACCCATAAAATTATTTTTTGGTAACAATTAAAATTCAATTTTATTTCATATTCTAATTCTAAAATTTGTAATGATTTAAAAAAAGAAAATATTGTCTCTGGTTTCCCAGTTTTTTAAAAATATAATTTTAAATATAACTTGTATATCTTTGGCCAGTTACTAAATTTTATTTAAAAATTAATATAAATTTCAATTTAATTTTCTGAACCCATAAAACTATTCATAAATAATTCAAGAAAAGTATTCGGATTATTTTACAGTCAAAATTAAATTTTATTTTTCAATTATAAAATTTTTAATGATTTAAAAAATTGAGTTTTCTTTTAAAAAAACGTAATATATTACGTAATATTATGATTAAAATTTAATTAAAAAAATTTTTATAGAGCTTTTAAAGTATTTTCATTTCCAGATTTTTTTATGAGTTTAATAAAAATTATTATTTCTTTTATTTTTTAAATATTTATTTTGCTTACATAGGCGATCCATCTGGACCCAAAATTGGTGGCTCAACAATGTTCACCTCAAATGGACTGCCTTTGACCACTTCCTTGTTGAAAGTGATGTGTACCTGAGACAAGAATAAAATTAATACATTTTTAAACAATTGGAATAAGTTAAATTGATTTGTTTCTTTATGTATGATATTATTTATTTAAATATTAAAATGTATTTTTTAGGTGAAATTATTTACGTGTTTAATTTTTTTCTTGCTTATTTCTGACGAGAAAAATTTTTTTTAAATTTCTATGCCTAAAATTTTTCTGTTAGGTTTTTGCTCAAATTTTTATTATTAATTAAAATTTAATAATTTGGCTAATTACTGTGTGTGTGCCAGATGAACTTGGATTGAACGTGACCAAGAATTTGGCTGCTCCAGCCTCCAATTGGCTGACATGTGATGGAATTCTAAATTTAATTTAATTATATTTTCATTTCGTATATTTTTAAAATAGTAGAAAAAAACATTTTATTAATTTTATTCCTAATTTTCATATATTTGACTCACATGATGCCTTCATGATCTTTGATGGCCATTTCCAAATTGCCAAAACCAGCGCGACCGGCATCCACCGTGAATTCCACTGTGTCATTTAGGCTACTTTCCCGAACAATGTCGCCCACCTAATTTATAAAAATTAAAAATATATTAATAATTTTTAACATTTTTTAAAATAGTTCATTTTATTCATTTTTTCTGAATAAATTTAATTTTTTTGTCACTCACAACAATTTGTGCCGCATCATATACCCGAATTGGAAATGGCGTTTGTGGATGAGGAATGTTGTTGACGAAGAGTAGAACCTTGAATTTATAATCCGAGAAATTTAAATAGTTTAAAATTAATTTAAATTAATATTATTCATGTCCCATTGAAGGAAAAAGTTTAAAAAATTTCTAATTTTTACATCCCATAAATGTATTCATTCAATAGGATTTGAAATTAGGTACAATTTCCCATTATAAATTTATGGCTGACTACAAGAAGAACGATACACATTGTTTTAAAAAATCTAAATTTAACAAAATAATTTAAAATTTTATTGTTATTTTATTTCTTGAAAGAATATTGAATTATCAAGCTTTTCATATTTTTAAGATTATTTTGTTCTATAAATAATTAATTTTGAATTCTATTACAGAATTCTCATAAAACGGACTTTATGTGTGCCAACTTCATTCGGCCGAAATGTGACCTCCCATGATTTTGTGCCAGTTTTCCTCAATTTATGTGCCAATTCGGGAGGTTGTTGAGCGGGTTGATCCACCGGTTGTTGTTGTTGTCGACCAATGGAGGGTGGAAGCACAACAACCTTCAATTGATCTTCTTTCCCCATTTTGAGTCCATCAATTCGTACATCCACTTCCTTTCCACGGCGAACAACCTATTTGGTTGGTAAGGAAATTATTATTTATTAAATTGATTTAATTTTTTGGCTTTTTTAATTAGTTTAAATTTTTAATTATATTTTTTAAAACAAAAATATGAATTAATATTTTTGGTCATTTTACAGATTTTCATTATTTTTTATTCGGTTTAAATGGAAAATAATTTAAATTTGATTATTATAATTGAAACTCATAAACAATTATGAGTAATAATTTATAAATTTTTTTGTTATATTTTCTCTACAATAATAAAATTGGAAGAAGAGGAGATGGATCAATTCATTATAAAAAATTCAAAAATTCAAAAAAATCTTTAATAAAATTGTCTTAAATATTTTTAAAATTAACTCAATGCAAATTAAATTAAAATTCGAATTTTATTGAGTAAAATTTTTTTAAATATTACTTATTAATTAAATAATTCAACTATTTGTAATCGGAAGCATTACCTCATGTTTGCTGTAAATTTTGGATTTTCCCCATTCAAAGCCACTTGGCATATGCCCTTCGGCCACACTTCCCGTTGGAGCGGCAGCAACTTTGTCTCTGCTTCCACGGAATTTGAGGCTCAATCGAGGAGTTGTTGCCTTTAAATAAATTAATTTTAATTTGGTTTAGAACAATAAATCCACCAATCTTTTTTTTCTTTTTTTTTCTTAAATATTTAATAGTCAATAATTTAATTTCGGATTCTTCAGAAAAGACTCTAAAAAGAACCCAACTCAATTTCAAAAATTCTTTATAGGTTATAGCTGAGACTAAAAGGACGAAAAAGGAAATTAATGTTCTCCTATCCTTTCATCTTTCCCCCTTCTCTCCGTAAGCTCTTCTTTATTAAAAATAAAAAAAAAGATGATAGGGAATAGAAAAAATTGAAAAGATTTGGAAATGCAACCCATAAAAAATTGAGAAATCTTTTGTAATTAATATTAATAAAATTTTAATTTTAAAATTAATTAAAATCACTGTCCTATCACTGCGTTAATTATTAAAAATTTAAAAAAAAATTATGAATAATTTATTAAGCAATTTATGATTTTAATTTCTACATCTGACTAATAATTCAGAAATCTAAAGGCGGAGTAAACAATAAATTTATCCTAAAATGTAAATTCCCGAATAATATTTCAATAAATATTTATTCAACTTCGCTTTCTGCCTAAAAATAAAAATCCTCTGTTCTCTCAAAAAATTGCACGTAAAAATTTACTATTTTAATGACTTAAAAAAAGTAACAAAACAAGAAATTTCTAATAATTTTGCTAATTTATTTAAAGAAATAAAAATATTTTATTGATTATAGTCATGTTCATAAAGGGAAAGACATTTAAACTTCCTCCTTTCTGCCTTATAGCTTCTACCCACATGCTGCTCTCTTTTTTTATTGAGAAGATAGGGAAATACAACCCATAAAAAATTGAAAGATTTTTGTTATTAATTTTATGAAATTTTTAAAATAGTAAGTAATCCAAAAGAAAAGGCTCCGCATTAATTAATAAAAATTTAAAAATAAAAATATTTTTAAAAATATAATAAATGTAACTTATAAAAAATTTGGGGAATTTTGGTTATTAATTTAAATTTAATTTTATTCATGATTAAGGCCGATTCCTATCCTAATATTCCAATCCATTATAAAAATTAAAAATTTGCAAAAATTAATGACCATAATAAATTAAAAATAATTAAAATTTTTATATAATACCTTAGAAGAATGCCTTGAGCTGGGTGCCTCCGACTCTTCGTGATCAGTGGTAGCCGCACTTCGTCGCTCAATGTCCGCATCGGAAGGATGTCTTTCAGTTTGCTGCAATTAAAAAATAAATAAAATCAATTCTTTTAAATGTTTTTTAATAATATTTATTTTAAAAATTTGAGAAAATTTGCCTTCAAATCGGTTGCCTTATAAACGCTATGTTCCAGCAATCTTCGACGGGTTCCCGGTGTCATGGCTGTTTCAATATCCGAACTGTAGGGCTCAACAATGTGCGTTCTAAATTTCAAAAAATTTAATTAAATAAATAGATTGATTTTTTTTCCAAATTTATAAAATTATTTAATTGAAAAAAATTAATTATTTTTGACTAAATTTCAATAATTGAATTATTTCCGACAAAATTTCTCTCAAAAATTTCCAAAAATAGTGATAATGATAAAAGTTCAAATTAATTAATTGATTCAATTTTATGCAAAATTACTGGATTTGGGCATGCGGATGTGGGGAAGTTGGTGAAATTGGCGATGACGAGATGGTCTCCTCAATTCTCTGTCGGCCACTTCCCCCATGAACATCGACCATTGTGGCCGGCGGCCCCGTCGATGATTCTTGCGATTCCAATTTGCTTCGGACCCAATCCACTGTTTTGCGTGCTCTTTGATCCAGTGGGGCATAGGGTAAATCGGCAATTCGATGGGTTCGATGGAGAGGCGGGGATGGGAGTAAATGGCGCTCATCGGGCACTCGATCGTAGATATGATGGATCTGAATTAAATTGAAATTAAAATTTATCTTTTTTATAATTTTATAATTTTCTATATTTAATTTAATATTCTTTATTTATTGAATTTATAATTTCACAATAAAACATTTAGAAAAAAATTGGGTATTAAAAACAAAATTAAATTTTAAAACACTATTTCACCAAAATTTAATATTTTTTCAAGCGAAGAAAATTGAACTTACAACCCATAATAAAATGATAATAAATTTATAAAAAAAGACATTTTTAACTTCTCTGACACAAAAATAATTCCCCATATATAGTTCAAAAATTAAATAAAATTTAACCAAAATAAATAAAAAAAATTTTTAAAATAAAAATATTTAAAAAATATTTTCGATGATTAAATCAAGATGTGTTACATTCACAAAAAATTTTTAAAAAATTTAAAAATTTTCATATTTATAGTGAAAAGATTTAGCCAGGCTTGATGCTTATATATAATTTTTTTTTTTTAAAATTGGGTGCGAACTGCGAAATACTCGGCTGATGTGAGTAAATTTCCTTTTAATATTTTATACACTATTTTACCAAATGATTAATATCTTTTCTAATCAATTAAAATGGAACCACAACCCATAATAAAATTTTGGAAATAAGTTTATGTAAACAATATTTTTTCCATGGTTTTTATAAAATCTACAACACCAATCCCAAACAAATTCACAAATAAAATTCAAAATAACAAAATTCTTGATATATAATTATATATCTAGTTTTGCCGTGTTTAATTTTCTTAAGGAAATTGATTTCCAAAAGCTCGGCTGAGTAAATTTTGATTGCCTTTTTTCCTAATAAAATTTATTATTTAAAATTAATTATTAAAATTCTAACCGGGATTTCCTTTCTTGGCATTTCTTGGTCCCTCACACCACTTGTCGGCGATTTAATCTCCTGTGGCTTTCTTTGAACATTTTCCCCAGTTGTATGTTGCTCTCGAAAAAGTGTCAATTCAGCCGAGCGTGTCATCTCGAATTGGGCAGATTCTGGCTCGGTTGCTGGCGACATTGTTGTCTGTGCGGGACGTTGGCTCAATGGTGAAATTGGTGCTATTCCCGTCGGTGGACTTGGCCGACTCATTTCATCACCAAAATATTTGTGCCGTGGGGAAAGCTGGAGGAAAAATTTTAATTTGTTATATTTTATATTTATGTTCAAAAAATATTATTTGACTTTTAAATATTACAGTAGTCAAATTTTTACCAAAAAAAGAAAAATTTAAATAAAAAAATATAATTTTTGAATTTCGAATTAATATTTAGAAATATTTTATTCGGTTAAAATAGTTTATTAATTTTACAGAAATAAATAAAATTGGATAGGAAAAATAGGTTCATAGGTCCCAGACTCGAAATCATACAAATGATATACCATTCGATAGAGCTCGACGAGTTGTATAAGAAAATGTAAAAAAATTTGCGCGGCAACGACTTTCGGCCAAGTTATGGCCATTAGAAAATCGCAAAAGTGAAGGGTCCCCCCTTTGGGTCAAAAAAGTTCAAAAATATTTTTCGGCCATATATATATCAATCGACGCGTCTCGACGAGCTGGTTACGAAAATATTGTTTGTTTAGCCTAAAATCGCAAAAATAAAAAAGTTACAGTCGCGCAAAGGAAATACGGATTGGAACTGCTCCGGTGGGCATTTCAGAGTGGACTCCTACGTGTGCTCCGCCTCCGCGCGACCAGACGAGCTTGTGGCTCGCTGCGCTCGCCACAAGCCCGTCCAGTTCCCGCGCTTCGGCTACGCACACTCCGGAGTCCACTCTTACATTCCTCCGCAGTTCCAACACATTCCAGCGAGACTAAAATGATCATAACTTTTTTATTTTCGAGTTTTATGTAAAAAGGATAGCAGATTCGTGTTCCGCTCATCGAGCCGCGTCGAATGAGCTATAATATGGCCAAAAAAAAATTTAAAAATTTTCGACCCATAGGGGGGACCCTTCGCTTTTATGGAAAAAATCCTTTTTAATGGCCATAACTTGGCCAAAAGTCGTTGCCGCGCAAATTTTTTTGCATATTCTTATACAACTCGTCGAGCTCTATCGAATGGTATATCATTTGTATGGTTTCGAGTCTGGGACTTATGAACCAATTTTACCATTGGGGAAATACTGGTCATAACATTTTTGAAATTTAATTTTTTATTTTGAATTTAAAAAGAATTATAATAAATTTTATTATGAGCTCAAAATTTTAATTTTTATCAGAATATTAAAACAATTAAATGACTCCCACCGGCTGTTCTTGTCGTTGAAATTCTTGACCCGAAATTTCTGTTGTGGTTGTCGTCGTTTTGGTCACAATTTTCTCCTTTGACCCATATTGGGCTACGGTATAGCCGAGAAGGCCTTTTGGTGCACCTTGCTGCTGCTGCTGTTGTTTTTCTTGCTGCTGTTTGACCAAAGCCGGACTTCGCAATTCAGATGTGCCCGCCGATGGCCCCATTGGACGCCTTTGTTCCGGTGGAGAATGCTTAAATTTAATTTTATTTATTTTTATGCTTTTTCAAATTTTATTTTTTTTCTTGTTCATCAAAAAATCTATATTTTTTATTTTTATAATCCATTTTTCTAGAATGGATTTAATTTTGTAATTTAAGGTTCAAATTTGTTGATGGATTAAAAATTTTTTTGCCCATTAGAAATAAACCGACCATTTGATGTGGTGACGATGGCGATGGGGCATAGGAGGAAGCAGACAAGGCTGTGTCTACCCGAGGCGAGGCTGATGAAAAATATGCGGAAGAAGATGGTCCTCGGGCTGGTGGCGATGTGCCATAACCTCCTGCTTGATATGGGAATATTTTTTATTTTAAAATTATTTTTATTTCGACGGAGCTTTGTGCGTTTTATATTCATTAATTCTTCATTTTATAATGCTGATATATTTTTCAATTTTTTGTAATTGTTTATATGGTTTATAAAAAATAAAATTTAATTTTAAAAATACAAATTTTTTAATTCTTTATTTTTTATAAAATTTTAATTGAATTGAAGTTCAGCCCTCTTGATTAGATTTTCATTTAATTTATTTTGATAATATATTTTTAATTATTTAGATTGCGTTTATGAGATGTAAAAAATTTTAATAAAATATTTTAAATATTATTCAATCAAACCAGTCGTTGATGTTGTTGCAGGTCTGGCATAGACAGGAGCCGAAACGGGTTTGCCAACTTGTCGTTCGCGAACATCCACCTTAATTGGGCATCCATGCACTTGGAGCCCGTTGAATGTGACATCGATCATATATGTGCCAGAATGTTGAGGAATGAATGTGACCAAGCAACGGCCAGCATCTTAAATGAGATAAATTTGTCGTAATAATATTTTATTTAAAATTGGATAATTTATTGGTAGTGCTACTATTTATAATCAAATAAATTTTAAAAAATTTAAAAAAAGATCACTTTATATGTTTTATGAGTTTCACTTAACAAAGGACATTTTGGCTTGGACTAAGTAAAAGGCAAACAATTGCCAGAAATTAATTGTATAGCCATTTTTTAAAGAGTTTACATAATTTTCTTTTCCATAAATATGCCATTCAAAATGAAACTCATAAAATAAATTAATTTGATTCTTAATTTATAAAATTTACTTTTTCATCAAGTTTTAAATTTTGAAGACTATTCTTGAAAACAAATAAATATTTTAAAATAAATTTAAAAAATGATAATATCTTAAGATGAATAAAAAGTATTACTTTCAAAAAATTTATTAAATATTCAGTTTATTATAAATGTAGTTTTTAAAATGACTTATTTAAAAAAATAGTACATTTTAATATTTTTTTCCTCAAACCCATAAAATAATTGCACTGTTTATTTACCTTAAAAAATGCAAATAATAATTAAAATTAAAAATTTCTCGCTATTGCTGGTCAAATTAAATTTTATAAAAAAAAACTAAAATAAATTAAGGCACCTTGCATTTGGACATTGTTCGGCACTTGGCCCTGGTTGACCGAAATTTCCAGTTGGCCCTTGCCTGCCTCGGCAGCATCAACTGCAGGGATTACGTAAAGTTGGGAAACGTAACGGGGCGAGGAGAGCGGTCGATTTTCTTCAGACATAATTTTTCAAATAATTTTTAATTTTATTAAAGATTAATGGACAAAAAATGAAAATCTAAAAAACGGAAAAAAATTAATTTATATTTATGGTCATAAAAATTTGGCCAAAAGAAAGTCTTCGCCTTTTTATGATGTCAATGGCGAAAAAAGCCGCCTTATATAAAGGTGGTCAATTATAAAAATAGATTGATAAAAATGTGAAAGTGGAGAGGAAGGCTAGCAGTGCGGAGGCAATACGAAAAAATCGAAAGTGAAACCTTTGTGAATGATTCATTCATTCATAATGTAAAAAATCGGATGTACATTTGTTGGAGGAATAATCAGCTACCCACTTTTGTGGCCAAATTTAATCATAATACGTTTTTTATAATTTTTTGGCTGATTTGTGTGGGTGTAATATTATGTGATTTTAAATTGGTGATAACGATGTTCAAATGATTTAATAATGATGAGAAAATAAAGACTATACTTTATTATTAATTTTGATACTTTTATCCAATACTTTTTATCCATCCAATTTTGGACAAATGATAAAATTTATAATTCATTTTTATAGGAGTTTTACCTATAATTCAAATGAAGAAATCCAATTATAACAAGGCTATACTATAATATTTTATTATAACAAAATATTAAAGCTTAAGATTAATGAAATGTTTCTTAGAGTATTGGTCAAATTATGTGGCCTTTTATAATGCCAAATTTTTTGCTAATGCAAAATTCAGGTTAAATTTAAATATTTTATGTTAAATTATCAAAAATTGATTCATTGAAACGAATCCAAATTTTTTATAGGAGGATTGGCCAAAAATTAAATAAAATACTTTAAAAAATTATTTTATGGGATGGGTTAAAATTCTAAAAAAAAATTAAAATTCTATTAAAATATATTAAAATTCGCCCCAAGGCATTTTCAATAATTTAAAAATGTGAAAATTGATATAAAAGGAAATTGTGCCTTTTGGAGCAAATCATATATAAATGTATAAGAGAGAGTCGTGGAATAAATTGAGCCATATCCCATACAATAAAAATATGGAGAATTTTTTTTCTATTTCCAAATATTGATTCGCTCCCCCTATTTGTTGCATCATTTGCGAACAATTTGAGGGGAAATATGGAAAATAAAAAAGTGGTGAAAAGATGCGCTGCTCTATTATTGGTAGAAACGATTGGTTTATGGCCGCATAAAGTGAGATGTATAAAATTTTAAAATTTATTTTTAAAATATACCCTCCCGGCATGCGCATGCATATCCCTCAAATTAATGTGAATATTATAAGGCAAGATGCCTCGGGCAGCAATCACCATAGATATGGGACTTAGTGCGCGGAACAAATTAGTCCATATAAAAAATGAAGAATTTTGTTGACACAAAAATATTGATTCGCTCTCTCTTACATCTTTTCCACTAATTTAAAGGAAAATATGAAAAATAAAAAAGTGGTGAAAGGGAAACTGCGCTGCTGGAAGGAAGGAACGATTGGTTTATGGATGCGAAAATGTAGAGGAAAAAGGGGAAAAGTTGTTGTTTAGAAGGAAAAAGTGGGAAAGGGGCGAAAGCGATGATGTGGTGTTTGGTTGGAATATTGATGAAAGGGAAAATATGAAGAAGGGTGGAAAGGGGTGATTGGAGTTTTGTGAAAAGCTTGCGGGGATGAGGCAGCCGGTCGCCCACAATTCAGCCAGCCAGCCGGTCTGCCTCTCACTCTCAACGATCTATGAGGAAAGAGAGAAAAGAAAAAGGGAAAAGAGGAAAGTGTTTAAAAGCCGAGAGTACAGTGCTTCCTTCAATGTTGACAGGGAATATGTCTAACAAATTTTTGTACAATTTATTTTATCTTGACATTTTTTATATCCACGGGAAGTGATGTCAATAGAAAATTAGTTAAAAAATGACTTTGTCATTGGCTTGCATTTGGTAATTTATTAATTTACAGAGACTAATTTTTGCCTCTGGCATTGTCCAATCCTCTCCCAATTATTTCGATTAAAAAAGGGTAAATAAGAAAGAAAGATTTAAACTTTCAATTTTAATACAATTGGAGAAAAGGGGAACTTCGAATGTTATCTTTTAACTGTGATATTGAAGAAATTGGCTGATGAAAGAAAAGAATTCTTAAAAATTAAATTGTGAGCATTTTTTGTTGTTTTTCAAAATAAAAGCAAGGGGGTAAAAAAGAATGGTTTAGGTAGGAAAATGGTGAATTTACGCGAATGAGTCACAAAAATTTTTTTTGAGAATTTAAAGAAGCTATTTTTCATTTCCATTTTCCTCTTCATGAACACAAATTCGATCAATGGCGAAAATGCGGAAACGAAGAGACGATTTATTTTTTTTTTTTCAATCTGTGGAGTGAACCGTGTATTTAAAATCTCGTCTATTTGTTATTTTTTGAATGGAAATTGATGCGGAAATAAGTGGAAAAAAATTTATAAAATTGTCCCTTTAGATTATTTTATGCCATTTTTCAGAGATTAGAGAAAATGCCTATATTAAATTGAATATTTTAGTCTATTTTTTAAAATTAAAACTGCAAATTAAGTAAAAATTCTTTAAATAAGATAATTAATAAATACCAAAAAATATCTTAAAAAAGTATATTAAAATTGTAGGATCATTTTATAAAGCTTTCCTCAACTTATGAAGTTAGTAGAGATTGGAGAAAAAGGAATGTTGATCAGAGTGAGCGATGAATTTGCACAATAAATTAAATTTTATTTTTGATGGTTGCTTCCCATAAATTATTTCAGTAAATTTCTTCTAAATTTACATCTAAAAAAATTTTGGTATAATTTTTAACCCTACCAACAATCAAATAATTAAAAAAAAACATAAATTTAATATAAATTAAAACTGAATAAAATGTAGGTATAGGAAAAGTGTCAATTTGAGGATTTTAATAAAAGGAAAAAATTGGTAATTTTCAATTCCCTAATTGATTAGAGATGCGATTAATTCGATAATACTTATAATTTTGATGACTGCTTCTCATAGAATATTTCTATAAACTTTTTTATAAATTTAACTTAAAAATATTTTGTCATAATTTTTATTGATCACAATATCATTTCATTATCCAAATAATTTTAAAAATAACATAAATTTAATATAAATTAAAACAGAATCAATTTTAGCTTATGGAAAGTCATGTTTGAGGATTTGGGTAAATAGAGAAAATTGATAATTTTCCATATCTTTGTTGATTATTGAATGCGATGAATTCCCCAATACATATTACTTTCCTAATTGACGATTTCTTCCCATAAATTATTTCAGTAAACTTTTTTATTAATTAATAACCTAAAAATATTTGAATAAAATTTTTCCGGACTTCAGGCCAAATAATTAAAAATAAAAAATAAATAAATTCTAATTAAAATTGAATTAAATATGCCCAAGGATAAGGTTATATTTGAGGATTTAGATAAATAAAAAATGGTAATTTTCCATCTCATTGCCAATAAATACCACTTTCCGTTTTGATGTTTGCTTCCCATATAAATTATTTTCAGTAAATTTTTTATAAATTTAGAGTCAAAAATATTTGGGTATAATTTTTGGTTGCTTTGCGTCATCGGTCAATAAATGTAAAATAAAAAATGTTTAAATTTATAAAAAAACCGAATCAAATTTAGCCTATGGAACAGCTTATTTGAAGATATGGATAAATGGAGAAAATTGGTAATTTTCCATCACACAAATGATTAAAAAATGTATTGAATTTGCCAAAATATATTATTTTCCTATTTGATGTTTTCCATAATTATCTCAGTAAACTTTTTTAAATAAATAATCTAAAGATTCGGCTATAATTTAAATTTAAGTCTACTGTCATCAGGTCAATTAACTAAAAAATTAAAATTTCTAAATTAAAACCGAATCAAATTTAACACATGGGAAAGATTCAATTTGAGGATTTGGATAAATGGAGAAAAATCAATTCCTAATTTTCCATCTCCCAATACATGATGAATGGGATAAATTCTAATAATTATCATTTTCCGTTTTGATGACTATGTAAAATTGCTTTGAGAATTTGGGTAGATGGAAAAATTGGTAATTTGTTTATTAATTTTCTCTATAATTTAATAAAAAGCCTCGGGCAATAAAAAATTTATTTAAATTTATTGATAATTGCCTTCATCATTTCCTACAATAATTCTCCAATAAATATCAATTTTCTTTTGATGATTGCTTCCCCTTCCCATAAATTATTTCACTATATTTTTGCATAAATTTAAAAATCTAAAGAATATTTGTATTTGGTATAATTTTTCTCGCTTTTTTCCATTTTTGCAATTAAATAATTTAAAATTATAAAAAACATAAATTTATAAATAAAATCAATTCAAATTTAGCCTAGGAAAAAAGACCTATTTGAGGATTTCAGTAAATGAAGAAATTGGTAATTTTCCATCTACCTATTGATTAGAGAATGGGATGAATTCGCCAATAAATATCACTTTCTTTTTTTTTACGTTTACTTCCCATAAATTATTTCACTAAACATTTTATAAATTTACAATTTAAAAAATTTTGCTATAATTTTTCTGACTAATTGGTCTACGATCAATTAATTTTAAATAAAAAAATTATAAATTTAAATCCAATCATTTAGCCTACTGTAAAAGATTTATTGAAAATTTGGGCATTGGGAGAAAATTAACAATTTTCCATCTTCTAATTGATTTGAGAGTGCCATGAATTCGCCATTAAATAACATTTTCATTTTTGGTGCTTGCTTCCCATAAATTATTTCTCTGCACTTTATTATATATTTTTAATTGAAATACATTTGGTATAATTTTACCCATCCACGACACCTCAATTAATAATTTAAAATAAAAAAAACTTAAATTTTAAATTAAAAACCGAATAAAATTTAGCATTACGGAAAAGGTCATATTTGAGGAATAGGATAAATGGAGAAAATTCGTAATTTTCCATATCCCAATTCATTAAAAATCGATAAATTACCAAATACATATCACTTTCATTTTAGATGGTTGCTTCTCATAACAAAAACTATTTGAGAATAATTTTTATTGCCTCCAGCTCACAGCTAAGTAATTTAAAATAAAAATACATAATTGACACTAAAATCGAAAAATATAGCCTATAGAAAGGGTCCTCTATTTGAGGATTTAGCTAAATGGAAAACTGTTAGAGAAATACTAATTCTAAAATTGATAAAAGAGTATAATCTACGATGATACATATAAATTTCCTCTTTGATGGTTGCTTCTTATAAATTATTTCAGTAAATTTTTTATAAATTTATAATCTAAAATCATTTAGGCATAATTTTTATCGAGTTCTTGCCAAACAGTAAATTATTTAAATTAAAAAATACAAAGATTCCTAAATGAAAATCAAATTAAAATATATCTCACTTTCATTTTTGATGGTTGACTTTCCTCCATAAATTATACAACTTCATTTTTCCATAAATTTATAATTTAATTTTTTAATATAATTTTCTATCATCTCTGGATTTCCATCAAATAATTTAAAAATATAAATTAAAATCCAAAAAAATTGATTCATGGAAAAGGGCTTATTTGAGGATTTGGATAAATGAAGAAAATGGAAATTTTCTCTCCCAAGTCCCAATGAATTTGAGAATGCGGTTGGACAAATACATTAATATAACACTTTAACTTTCGATGGTTGCTTCCCATAAATAATTTCACTATATTTTTATGTAAATTTACAATCTAAAAAATTTGAATATAGTTTATGCGCGATCATTATGGCTTCCAGTCAAATAACTTAAAAAAAAATAAATTTAAAAATTAAAATAAAATCAAATTTAGCCTACGGGAAGGGAATCTTCGGATTTAAAAATGTAGAAAATTGGTAATTTCCCAATTGAGTAGTGTGCGTTGTGCGATACTATAATTTTCACTATCCGTTTTTGATGGTTGCTTCCCATAAAATTATTTCTATAAACATTTTTATAAATTTATAATCCTAAAATATTTGGTTATAATTTTTGCCACGCTCAAGGTCATCGGCCAAATAATTTAAAATAAAAAAAAACAAATTTATAAAATTAAAATTCAATCAAATTTAGCCTAGGGAAAAATCTATTTGAGGATTTGGATAAATGGAGAAAATTAAAATTAGTCATTTTCAACCTTCACTTAGATATAAATAAATAATTATTTAGCAATTATCTCCTAAATTTATTAAATTTCTCATCAGGCAATAAATGAATTTTTAAGGAAATTTAAATAAATTGATAAATTGCCTTCATCATTTCCTAGTCCCATAAATTTTGTTGCGCATTTTGCTGCGCGTTTTGCAGAGACACAAAAAAATTTTCCCGTTTATCTCGGGACCCATCACCGTCCAAGTCCATTTTTCCCTATTGTACTTTTCCCGCTAGAAAATTTTATTAGTTGATGGTTGGAATTGATGGGCAACGGGGAAATGGTGGAGGTCACCCACTAAAATTGACACTTCAAATTTTCTCCTTAATTAAAAAGCCTAAATAATAAAAAGTCTTCTTATGCCTCAGACAATAAATGAACTTTTATGGAGATATTTAAATTTGTTTTTGTTAAATTGGCATTATAAATTGTTTTACTCTTTTTACGAAGGAAAAAAATTTTCCCGTTGGTTCATTGTACTTTTCCCGCAAGATTGGTGGGTGGGTGGAATCGATGGGCAACGGGGAATGTGGTGGAGGTCATCCACCATTAAATCGACCTGTCGAGAGCCGCGAAAGGGGCAATGTTGCTGCCCTTCGATTCCCTCCTCGCAAATTCAGAAGCGCATCCATCCATCCAACCACAGAATTTTCGGGCAGTGGCAAAGATAATTAATGGGAAGAGGAAACCCCGATGGCGAAAAGGGGGAGAAATATGGAAAGGAAAAAGAGGGACCATCGCACTGCAAAAGGCGCATAAAATTTTTGTTGATCGAGAAAAACTGCGGGGAAGAAAATTTATTTTTAAGTCGCGCAAAAATCTTTCTTTGGTAAATTTGGGGGAAATTTAGTGCAGAGAAAAGAAGGGGACTCCATTTGGAAAACATTTTTGTTGTAAAAATTCCATTGAAGGAAATGATTTTTGGGTACCGGAAAAGTTTTGGAGGTTAGTGTAGAGATGAAAGATCAATTTATTCCAAAAATGGAGGGAAGAGATAGATTAGAGAGAAAAAAAATAATAATTCTTTTTATGGATTTGTCATTTTAAAATCAATTTTGGCAAAAAAAATTAATTAGAATAATAATTTTAGCAAATTTAATTTAAAATATTTTTGAGAATTAAGAAATAAATTTGACCAATTTTTTGCAATAATTAAAAATTAATTCATTTCTTATGTGAAAATATTTAACAAAATGTATCTTAAAAGATTCCAACCGAAAAAATAAGAATAAAAAAAATACTTCACTATGAAAATATGTATAAGATGGATTTGAGGGTGGCAATAAAAAATTATTGGCTGGGGGAGGGGGGCGAATTGATGTAAATTTATAGAAATATTGGATTGTTATTGGGGAATTGGGTGTGGGAATTTTGGAGGTTGTTAGCCAATAAACTCTCATCAGAATAGTACATCCATGTCTCATTTTTTTACATAAGCATTATATTGAATGCGCGCCAATTCCCCAAATCCGCTACCAGCGCACGGCTGTGATGATGGCGGCCTAATTCTGCGCGACGAACGAATGGAAAGGATGGGAGGAACGATGGATTGGTGCACCGATGAAAATTGGGGAATTGGCCCCATTTTCGTTGAGTTGACGCGGAAAACAATCGGCGGCGTGGATGCGGGAGAGGCTAAAATGCGTGGTGGGTGGAAAATGAAGGAGGGAGTGGGAGAAAATCCACTGAAGCTGAAAAGAAAAATTGGTGGAAATTTGGATTTGCCCCACATGATGCAAAGATGAGGTTGAGGTAGCTCAAATTGTCGTCTGGCAATTTTGTCACCGTTTATAATAATAACTCATCACAGGGTATTAATCAATTTTGAATTATCAAATTAAAGATGAGGCTATTTATTATCCAATGGAATTAATTTTATTTCAATTAATACAGAATTAAAAGTGAGTTATCTGCAAAAAACCCTTTAAAAATTGGCAAAACCATAAATGTTTTTTGCCCATAATTCCATCAATTTGGAAACAATTTAAACAAAATAAATACCATTAGATAGGCATCAGTCTAATTTTTAATGAGATAAACAAAATTATTTAAAAATGTTCAGTTCTTTATGAGTTATTCTAAATGGCATCCAATTTGGGTAAGTGATAAATTGAGTAGTATTCTCGAAAAGATTTTGTGCGAAAAGCAATGTTTTTCCAATCCTAAATTACTGCTTTATATTTATTTATTTTTTCTAGATTCCAACTGCTGGTTGAGTGTTTTGGAATATTGGGCAGCTTCTTTGTAAGCAATTTTGCATGCATGAAGCTTGACATTTGGCCGCCCCCATCTTCTTTTTTTTATTTGCATTGTTTTTTCTTTACAAAACAATAATATTGGAGGAATATAATAGGTAATAAGTTGAATTGCAGAAATCGAAAATAGGAAAAAAGTGGGGCATCAAATAACAAACTAAAATATTGATAAAATTTTTGCAACCAATAGAAAGAAATATATTAATGAGGAGCGAATTTTTACGTTTTGAAATATTTTTTCTATGTTTCTGATTTGATGGGGGAAGCACATAAATAAAATGTTTTTGAGCAATTTATTTCATATTTTTGTCCACATTTTTTTGACCTTAATTATTTTGTCAATTTTTTGGGGAAAGTTTCATTGAAAAATGCAATGAAAAAAAAAATCTGAGATTCCTGAAACTATTTTGGCATTCCTATTTTGCAAAATTTCCTTATAAAATTTGGATTTATTGCAAGAAATGATTATTTTGCGATAAAAATTGGAGGAAGGAACACTTAAGGCCAATAAATACCCATTTAAATACGCATTTAAGGAAGAAATGGAATTGAGTGGAGTTATTTAAGTAAGATAGGGGAAATGAGTCTAGGAAGGATGGTTTTACATATATGATTGGAAATGGGAATTGGCGAGACGCGAGACTCTCGGGAGAGGAACTCTCTGCTAGACGTAGTAAATGAGGAAGGAAGAAAATTCATTGGGGAAAGGGAAGAATTGGAGGAGACGAATGGGACGACTGAATGGAGGAAAGGGGGTTGTTTGCGCTCCTTTCCTCCCATGCTTGGCCTTGTCATGCAGCCCTAACTTTGGCAAACATTTGGCGAAGCGAATGAACCTCGCCGCGCCGAAGTTGCTCAGAATAGTTGGTTGGACGCCATGGCCTAGTCAACCACCCCAACATACAGGTGTATAAGAAAGGGTGGAGGACGAGACAATATTTATCGAGGGACCATGATATTTTCGAGTAGTAAAATATATAAAAACAAGCAAAAATACTCTTGGAACATGCAGAAAAACAACAGAAAAATATAAATGTTTGCGAAATAAAAAATTGAAATTGTTAGAGGTAATAGAAAACAAATTATTGGACTAGAAAAATACAAATAATTTGATAAGAAAAAACAAAAATTATAAGAAAGGGAAAAACACAATTTTATTTTGGAGACAAAATATTTCTTTAGAGGCAAAAACGCAGAGCTTCAAAAATGTATTAATATGGGTATGAAAAAAAGCATATTTTCTATTCTCTCATTATTTAGCATTTTTTTGTCTAATTTATCCTTCTCCCAGGTAGCATTGTTCAATCAAGCATTCATTCAAATGTGCTTACAAAAGTATAAAGGGGAAGGGAATTATCACAAAAAATTTTCTCTCCTATTTAATACAAAATAAAAGTACATTTGTGGTTAGAAAAAATCACAAATCTATTTTCATTTAGCTTACATTTTTTTCTCTTAAACAATTTTAGTTAAAATAAAAAATATTTTCATGGGAATTATTGAAAAAGTTAACAATTTCTCTCGTGTGATGCTTTGATAATTAGTTTAATATATAAATTAAACTAATAAGATGATTGATTATACTATAAAAGAGTTGTACATATTTGAAAAGAAAAACTTGTTTTAGTAGGCTTTTTGATCCGATTCAAACAGCAGAGGGCAAAGAGATCATCCCTCACTTCCTCCCTTTAAAATGGTTTTCCGCCTGTTTGCTTGCGCCAAAAGCAAATAAAAAAGTTGTTTATGAGAAATTAATATATTTTTATAGTGAAAACTTCAAAGTAAAATTTGCTTGTATGAAATGAATTAGAAAGAGTAACAATGACGTTTATTTGGTGATTGCCTTAGAATTTAAATGGTATATAAATTTATGAAAGGGATGAATGATTGAATGATTCAGGGAAGTAGCGCAAACATATGTGCCCATTCAAGGTAATAATCTCTTAAATAAGCTAAAACTTGAAACTCGTCGATTTATTTCATTGTTACATTTATTCAATTCTTGCCCACAAGCATATTAATAAGCTAATTTAATACTTCTTTAGGAATTGAAAATTTAGTATAATGACGTTGGACCTTTGCCAAAATTATTTTACGATGTAAATATTGGTCATCTGCACATTTGGGGATGGATTTGGGCGCAATAACGATGAGTTTTTTTGGTTTTTGCATGTAAATTAATTTTGTATAGAAATTGGAAATTGCCAAAGTAAAAAATTCTTCGCATAATAATATTAGAGGAGCGCATCAAGCGTTGAATTTTGTATTTTTTTTCGCATCGCCGAAACAATTTTCCTTTGAGCTGTGAGCTGAATGAAGGGATTTTAGTAGGATGCAAAAGGGGATTTACATGATTCCACGCTTTTTCCATTTTTATTTCGACGGATGGGATTCGGTTGGGTGCGCATATTTTGTACAAAAAATTTGTGATGGTTGGAAAAGTTGGAGGGAGCGGTGGATTATGAATATGAAAGAATCGAATTAAGGGGGAAAGGATTTTGGGGATACAAACGGGTTTTGATTTTGAGGGTAGCAAATATTGATATTAATTCGAATAATTTTAGTAATAATTGTGCAGTTTGCAATTTGATGAGATGACTAAAAATAATTTTAAAAAAAGACAAAAATTGGTCTTCCGAAAATTTTGAATAAATTTTCAAAATAATTTTTTACTCCTCATAAGTTTTTTAATATTAAATTATAATAAAATTGAGAAAAAATTAATGAATTTATAATTTCGCCTCCAAAAAATACGCAAAAAATTGAAACAAATTTTTAAAAAAATAAATTAGAAAAAAAGAATAATTATAGTCGAATTAAAAATGTTTTTATATTAAATGCTTTGAAATAGCAATAAAATAATATGTTTATATCCTATATATTTTTTAAGGTTAAATTATGATAAATTTAGCGGGAAAACTAAAGAATTTATAGATTTACGATCGAACATTTGCAAAAAATTAGAAATAAATTAATAAAAAAATTCAAAATGTAAAAATAGGGCTTTTTAAAATTTTGAATTATATTCTAATAAAATTAAATTTCCAATTATTTTTTATATTAAATTATGTTGAAATTTTGGAAATAATTAATGAATTTATTATATAATTTTGGTAAAAAATATAAATAAATTAAAAAATAAGAATATGATCGAATTCGGTAAATTTTTGAATTAAAATCTGTGAAATAAAAACGTTCAGAATAGATGTTAATAAAATTTTTTTCATTTTTATTTTGAGGGTACATTACAGAAAATATTGTCATTTGTTATTAGAATTTAACTGTACGAATTGATTAAAAATTTTAAAATTTAAAATTCCAAAAAAAAATAATTTTTTACTTCTCATAAATTTTTTAATGTTAAATTACGATAAAATTTAGGGGAAAAATTAATAAATTTATAATTTTACAAACGCAAATTAGTCAAAATAAATTTTTATAAAAAATACAAATTTAAAAATTATATTTTTTAATTTCTCAATATAAATATAATAAAATTTTTAAAAATACTGAAGTTATATGTTTGTTGGCGCAAAAGAAATTCTGCTTAAAAAAATGATAATTTTACAGAATCAAAAATTCAACCACTCTCCTGCCTTCAAAAAATAGTGGGAAAATATCATCAAAAATATGACTGACCAATGAATTGTGCAGGCTTCCCCGGCCGATAATCCTCCCCATGATGCTTGAGGCGAACTCGAACTCGGCGAGGATCAAATGCAGAAACAATCAATGATTCTGTGTCCACTTTTCGGCCATTGATGTGCACAATAACCTCATAATCGCTGACCTAGAAGGAAATTTATTTTAATTTTTTTTTGGAATTATTTTAAATTTGAAAATATATTGAATTTTAATGCATATTGGAAGAAAAGAAAATAAAATCTATAAAATTTTGATATAAAAATTCATAAGATATATAGTAATTTTTGATTATTTTTTTAATGAAATTATAAGAAAACTAATGGCAAAAAGGCCGAAATTGATAAAGCTAAAGAAAGAATGACGGTCCAAGGAAATGTTCAAAATCCCTTTTTGTCCATGGTCTATAAGTTTTAAATATTATTTACAATAATTTAATTAATAAATTCTTTAAGACAATAAATTATTAAAAATTAAAATTTTAAAAAGTCTAAAAATATTTTCCAAAATTTCATAAAAATATTTTCATAATTAAATGCAAAATAAATATGCCACTAACCCTTGGCAATGTGTATTGGCATCTGACTGTGCCGGGACCTCGTTCCATCAATTTTGGTTCAACCAATTGTTGACCATTTGACTCCAAATCGACAATTCGCACTGCTACATTGTTAGCCCGAAGTCGAGTGTTTGACCGAATATCGAAATGGGCTGGTTGTCCAACGGCAGCACGATTCAAACCAGCACCAATTAATTCGGTTATTCTATGAAAAAATTTGAGGAAATAAATTAAATTTATTTTTTTTTTTATATTTTGAAACTCATAATTTTTCCGAATTAAAAATAATAAATAAAGTTTATGAAATTTTAAAAAATTAAAATAATGATCAACGAACAACACAACGAAGTGATTTTTAAAAAAAATAAATAAAAAATTATTAAAATGATTTCCAAAATGAATTTGTTAACCAACATACTTGTGGACCACAAGTATCATTATTCTAAATTAAGATGCTAAAATTAAGATAATAATATTACGGAGTTTCTTTAATTAAATAAATTTTTGGAACGGTTATTCTATTTAAAATATGTGTGTAAATAAAATAAATTTATTTTTTAAAATTTTTAAACTCATAAATTTAAATTTAAATAATTAATAAAGTAAATGAAAATTTAAGAAATAAAATTATGTCCTTCGAATAATCCCACAAGTAAAGTTTTTAAAAATAAATAAAAATTGATCAAAATCATTTAAAAAAAATTTTAGAGTCATCAAATTTTCTCAAAATTAAAATAACTAATATAGTTAATAAAAATTTAAGAAATAAAATAATGCTACTGCTACATGCAATTGCAAAAATACCAAAAGTAAAATTTTTAAAAAATGATTAAATTCATTTTCAAGATGAGTTTATAAGCCAAAAATAACATAATTGTGAATTAATATGTAAAAATTGCGAGGATTATATTAGGAATTTTTTAATAAATAAATTTTTGAAACTCATAAATTTTTCTGAAAAAAAATAATTAAAAATGAAAAATCATTTGCATTTTTCAAATGATGCATCAAGATCTCAATAATAAATAAAATATTATTTTTTTAATAATAATAAAATTAAATTGATAATTTCGACTCTTACATATCTTCCTTGTCCCCATATCGCATCATTTCTTCTTCTCTTTTTCGTCCTTCAAATGGCGAAAATGGGGAAGTGGCAGCAGCAGCCGATGGTGGGGGAATTTCGCCCGCACCAACAATTGGAATGGACCAAGGCGAGTCGCGAACATGCTCTCCATTAAATCTTAAATAATTTATAAATTATGTAAAAATTAAATAATTAAAATTTTGTTTAAATTAAATTACACACGAATATTTTAATTTAATAATTTTAATTAAATTTTTAAACTGATATTAAAATTTGGATTAAATATATCTAGGTTGATTAAAATTAACATTCCTTTTTATTGAATTTATTTAATAATTTCCTTGTAAATAAAATTTATGAGTTGTATCAAAAATAAAATAAAAACATAGAGGTAAATTAACAATATTTTACAATGTCCGGTGTCAATTCCACAGTAGTGCAAATGTGGGCGTTTTCGACTTATAATAAATCAGAAAACAGTTTTAGACGCATCGAATAGTATATAATTTGTCATGGTTAGGCCCAAATTAAAGAGTTTAAATCCAAAGACTGGAAAAATGATTTAACTCTTTAATTTTGGGTCAATTCGTGACAAATTATATGCCATTCGATGCGTCTTGATGAGATCTACAAAATTGTATAAGGTTTGTGGGGTCTAAAACCGGTTTCTGATTTATTATATGTCGAAAACGCCCAAATTATACTATTGTAGAATTGACTTAGCACTAGCACTAATTTACAACACTCTTTCCTAAAATATTTTGTTTATAATTAAATTGTACTGTACAAAATAATGTGATGATTCCCGGGTTTGGTCAGCTCTAGTGGCCCAATCAATTCCCCTTCCAACCTTTGCCCACTCATTTTCCATTCATCCTTCTCATCTTCATTTCCCCTCTACTCATCCTCCCCCTACTTTGGACTTCCCCTTCCATTCTCGATCCCGACTATTCCCACATCCCCTTTTATGTTGAATCACCCCGGCTTATTTAATCCAACTTTATCCCCTCTATTCTCGCCATTCTACCACCATTCTTCGGATTTGACTCCCAGCATCGCTTTTTCCATCACTGCCATTTTCATGCGGAATAAATGAATAAATAAACATCTTGTTCTCGACCATCTTTTGGGGAGAATTGGGTTTTAGGGAAGGGCTGGGGCATTTCAACAACAATTGAGTATTCGCGAGCTCATTTCGCTCTGGCCATTCCGATCTTCATCCCATCCCAATTCCTTCCACCATCCCCTAATCCCAATCCGCATAAGAAACATTCTACTTGGCCAGTAGAATCGTTTACTGGTAGCACCGAATGGAGTCTTCCCTTTGGCCTATCCCAACAATTTTCGCGCGCTTAATTTTTATCAGCTGCTGCTGGGGAAGCCCCCATGGTCTTTACGCCCAAAGAGCTGGGGATGCCCCCATGGCCTACATGCCCAAAGAGCAAATATTCATTTGGATCCGTGGTGCGTACCTCGTTTTGGACCCCACATTCTGTGCACAGTTTCCTTTGGCCATTTTTAGTGAAGGAAAACGCCACCTTCACACCTTTTAAGTGCGTTAAATTTCTACGAACAATTTTGAATCCACCTTTTTGTGAACAAATTCCTCTGGCCATATTCACAATTTTGTGAAGGAATACGCCTCCTTCACACCTTTCCAGTGCGTTAAAACCTCTTCAAAATAATTGGAAGAAAATCGACCCCAAAAAGAGGGCGATAGAATCCGCAAAATTAAAATAGAATCTCCAGAATAAAATCAAATATTCCTGGATTAAAAGTTAAAACACCTTAATTAAACATTGACCTCAAAAATTGGAATTAATTGACCAAAAAGGGCAATCATTTCCCACCGAAAAATACCTAAATTAAAATTATGTTATTAAATATAAAAGGAATTAACCTACCCTCTCAAGGGAGATATGTTCCAAAACAAAATAGCTATTATCCCCGCATCCTTCCCTATCAAAAATAATATTAATATAAAATTATTAAGTGTTAATTATTTAATAAAGTAAGTAAAGGACTGTCCCATTCAGCCTTGCCTTGCCCAATTTCCCTTTCTCAAAATTAAGTAACCCATTTCCTAAGGCAATTTTTGAACATATCAAAATAAAATTAAATTATTTTCAACCCAAAATCGTACAATTTTGACACTTCTTTTCAAAGCATTGGACAACAAAGTCCACAGTCCAACAAAGCAATTCCGCAATTCATTGCCTTTCCTTTCCATTAGCCCATTCCCGACGCTTAAACATTTTCCCATAGGCAACCAATCATCCAATTCCCTTTTTGCCTCCATTCATTCTCCCACTTTTCCGCAAAGGAGCGGAAATCGTAAGGATTGAGAAGGGACCATCCGATCAAGAGGTTCTTTCTCAGGCATTCTGCTCCCCCGGAAAAGTGGATAGGATTCTCAAACAATGTAATAAACAAATGGGGAAAATGAAAAAGGATTCTCACGCATGAATCGCCAAAAGGCATTCGTATGATTATCATTAATATGTGTGTAAGAAGCGGAAAAGGCAATTTCACAGCGTTTAATGGTCTCAGCGAAAAACGATGAAGTTATTCATCCATCACTTTATGCATTTCAAGTCCAAATTTATTATCGCTTTCCATTTTTCTCATTTTTATTTCATTTAAAATATTTTTCAACTGTTTTCAGAAAAGAATTTAAAGTTTTTTTGTTCCCTCAATTGGCCTTTAATTCTCCAAATTCAAAGGCACAGCAAAGGTAAACCCGTTGCAGCATCATCAATTCGGACCATCCCCCTCCATCTCAAAATCATTTCTATTATTAATTTCCTAAATTTCAGAACAATCAAAGGACATTTGCAATTTGGTGGCTGGCTGTAAACCATCCATTGGGCACAGTTGGACAGTGTGGGACAAAAACAATTGCCTTGGGCCATCAAAAGTGAACAGGACCCATTGGAAACGACCACAAATTGTGCATCATCTTTGGACAGAAAGCGAACAAGTGGAAAGGTGGGTTTAAATTTACAAAAATAAAATTTCAAAATTTTTAAACCAAATTAAATTTTCAATAAAGCGAACGAAGCGTACCTAATTAGGACGCTAGTTTTATTCAACCTAATTACCAATTTATATTAAAAAGTAAAATTTCAAGCTTGAAAATGAATTCCAATCACAGCATCGATACTTATTCCAGCAATTCACACAAATCTTTTGCAGTTTGGTCACAAAGATTTCAGGATTTCATCGACGCGTTTGGCAACAAAATGAACGAAGCTGAAAAAGTGGCGCGGTTGAAGCTGGCTTTAGATGGTCATCCAAGACAATTATTTGACGAGCTTACTGATGAGCAAAAATCGACCTTGGCCAATGCACTCAAATTTCTCACTGCGAAAATAGACTCTCCACAAAAGCGGGAAGTTGCGCGAGCCACCATTGCAGCCATAAAACAAGAAGATGGCGAATCAATAGCCGATTTCTCCGAAAGATTGCGGCGATTAGTTGACCAAGCATACTCGCACATGACTTTTCCGGAACGGCGCGAAAGACTTTGCGAACTTTTCCTGGAAAAAATGGACCAAAATGTGGCGTTTTTGGTTAAATTGACCGGATTGCAAAGCGATTTTGAAACCGCCAGAACCAAAGCTATGGAGGTAGAAGCAATGATGGCCCAACGCAAAAAGGAACCCCAATTATTCGCAATGCAAAATAACCAAAATGATGAGGAAGAAATTAACAGTGATGAGAGTACCTTCGAACTCAGTTCGGAAGACTTTTATTGCACCTTCTGTCGAAAGCAAGGACACACAATTTATGAATGCTATTCCAAACCTAGAAATTGGCAAGAATCTGATCATCAATCATCCAGCCAGAATCACCAAGCAAATTCAATTGACATTCAAGAATTGGCCACACTGATCACAAAACAATTACTGGATGAAATGCAAAAATGAAAAAACTGAATAATAACACTATGAGAATTAAGAAAATAAACAAAAACAATCAAAAATTATAATTCCCGCATTTAAAAAATTTCAGGTACCACAAAAAAATGGCAGAGCCGACTCCAAATCAAAAGCGACAATGCCTTCAAAATAATTCTGAACAACAAAACCCAAAATTCACCGAATTCCATTCATCTCAAACTCTAATTTTTCGGCACAACTGTACCAATGGACGGTTTAATGTTGGAGGACCAACTGGCATTCTTATTTCAGATCCAGCCTAGGCCTCCGTCAATCACTCATTCAATTGTACAGCAGTTCAGCATAGGGCATTAAAACATTTGCATTTTTATCATTTATTTTTTTTAAATTTTTCTTCTTCTAAGATAATTGGTCTTCAACCCATCCAATGGCAATCATTGTGGCTCAATGTGCTTCAATTGAGCAGCCAAGCCTTGACTCAACTCAACACCCGACATCCAAACCAATTTGCGTTTTCATTTTTCAAATTCTTTCACAATTTTTCTTTTCTAAGATAAATGATCTTCATCCATTCAATGTGCCTCCAAATGGACAATGGGACAATCAAATGGGTGGTGGTCAATTCAATGGGCAAATGTGCAAGAAACCAACTGGCCAGGGCAATCACACTCAAAATCCACACAAACACATATCTATAAATAATTGTTTTTTTGCAACATTTGTTTCCTTTTTATTCAAACATTCATTCCTTTATTTAATATTTTGTCAATTTCAAATTTTCTAATATTTTTGTTACTTCTCTCTTCAAATTCATCACATTCACAACTCTTTTCAATCCATTACTAGGTATAAGGAAAGAAAGGTACAATTTATTGGGATCACACAGCTAGCCTTCCCAGAAACACCAACTCTCTTCCTGAAGCATTGGTCCCTCAAAAAAAAAGTAGCCAAGATCTTAGCCCACAAAAAAAAAGTAAATATTTTTCATTTATTTTCACCCATGGCTAATTGTTGGTTTAATCCTCCCCTCAAGGATAAGATGGTAGGCCCAACATTGGTTCAATACAGCCTCAACCGGGTCTAACACAAACGGGGGGCTGCACAGTTAACCCTAGGGCACTCCTTCGAAAGGAGGATAGAATAGGCGATTTCAAAACCTATTCGTGCCACGGGGCCGGCCTTAGGACACTCCTTCGAAAGGAGGATAAAATGGGTGATTTCAAAGCCTATTTGTGTCACGGGACGGTAAGGGGGCAGACGAAGGGAGTGTGAAAACCCAAGAGGCGCCAAGGAACCAGGCCATAAATCAAATTCCCAAGGGCGATTAGGATTTAAGCCAAAATTGACCTGGGTGAGCGGAACCAAATTTTAGCCGAAAATTTACAGAAATTCAGATTTTGACAAAGTCAAAGTCTGGGGCAAAAATACACAAAAACTCAAAATTAAAACTGAGGGACCAGTTTTGCCTCAGGTGGGGCGTGTGATGATTCCCGGGTTTGGTCAGCTCTAGTGGCCCAATCAATTCCCCTTCCAACCTTTGCCCACTCATTTTCCATTCATCCTTCTCATCTTCATTTCCCCTCTACTCATCCTCCCCCTACTTTGGACTTCCCCTTCCATTCTCGATCCCGACTATTCCCACATCCCCTTTTATGTTGAATCACCCCGGCTTATTTAATCCAACTTTATCCCCTCTATTCTCGCCATTCTACCACCATTCTTCGGATTTGACTCCCAGCATCGCTTTTTCCATCACTGCCATTTTCATGCGGAATAAATGAATAAATAAACATCTTGTTCTCGACCATCTTTTGGGGAGAATTGGGTTTTAGGGAAGGGCTGGGGCATTTCAACAACAATTGAGTATTCGCGAGCTCATTTCGCTCTGGCCATTCCGATCTTCATCCCATCCCAATTCCTTCCACCATCCCCTAATCCCAATCCGCATAAGAAACATTCTACTTGGCCAGTAGAATCGTTTACTATAATTATAATTAAATTTTTTTTAATTTTTTAGATATATATTAGTATGAATTCGAATGTGGATTTATTAAAATTACCAATATTTTTTATTTAATTTATTTAATATTTTTTCCTTTTAAAAATTTATGATTTGTAAACTAAATGCAAAAATTTCACATCAATTAATAAAATGAAATTTACAAGATTCTTTCATAAAATATTTAATACATTTTCAAATAAAATAAATTTGAATTCACAACCCATAATAAAATATTCGTATTAAATTTATGTAAAAACGCTTTTTTAATTTTGATTATAAATAGCAAACGACATCATTGAAGACAAGATTAAATAATAAATTTATTTTCAATAAATAAAATACAAAATTATTTACCTCATTTCCACAGTGTGTTTAATTTCTTGAACGGGAGTAAAATCAGCCAAAAAATGACGTGGGGTTGTTTCTCGCACTCTGCATGCCACTCGACCCCCATTGATCACAATTTCCAAATTGCCTGAGCCGGCGGCTGTTGCATCAACTAGGAAAATTTTAATTTAATTAAATGGGAAATTAAAGAATTCGTTGTAATATTAGCATTAAATGAAAATAAAGGCATAAACATCAAAAAACAAACTTTTTTTTTAAAAATTTATTTAAAAATTTCCTAAAAATTAAAATAATTGAATAAGAAGAAGAAGAATAATCTAGTAAAATTTTTTTACTATATTAGATAAATTTTTTATTTAATTAATTTTCTATATATTTTCTGGTGGAATTATTTTCCTTTAATTTACTAGTACAACTTCAAAAATTTACTCTCAAATGTGTGCGCTTTGTTTAAGTTGGCTGCATCAATTTGATGGGGCATCCTACGTACGGTCACCAAATCTGGGTCCCCAATTTGACAGTGGAATGGGCATTCGGGAATGGGTCGATCAAAAATTAGCACATCAATTTGATGTTCACCTGTAGGTAAGAAGTGAAAATAACATTAAATTAATATTAAAATGAATAATTCCTTTTTATTTTAAAAATATAAATTCTTTTTTAAGCCAAAAAAGGAAAATAAATTTGGTAAAAAAAGAATTGTAGGAAATAAATTATTTTGAAACTCATAATTTTTTTAGATGAATTCAATTAAAATGATATCTTTTGAAGCAGAATTTTAATTTTAATTTTTATCCCAATTTGTTCAATATTTATTCAAAAAATTAAAAAATATTTCTTTAAAAATTTTAAAACAAATTAAATTTAAAATATTCCAATATTCCAACCCGTATCCACTGGTTTCCATTCCGCCTTGAATGTGCTCTCATCCAATGGAATTATTCGGGCATGCTTCTTTTTGCCGCTGGGCCCTTTAAAATTATATTTTTTGGTTAGACGTTAGAATGGAAAAATAAAATGTTAAAAATAATTAAAGGGAAAATGTGCCAGGAGAATTTTCGGCTCTACCCCGAAATCCCGAAAAGACGAAACCCCGAAAGGACGAAACCCCGAAAGACGAAACCCCGAAAAGACGAAACCCCGAAAGACGAAACCCCGAAAAGAAGAAAATGGGACGAAATCCCGAAAACTTGAACTTGTGGATCAATTTTTTCGATCGATACCTCAATCGATGCGTCTTGATTCCAGGATCATGAATATGCCATTTGTTTTTCAAAAAACTCAAAAATAAAAAAGCTATGGCCATTAAAGTTACCATAGGTTTAACCCAGCTTGATTAAAATGGCCATAACTTTTTTATTTTTGAGTTTTTTGAAAAACAAATGGCATATTCATGATCCTGGAATCAAGACGCATCGATTGAGGTATCGATCGAAAAAATTGATCCACAAGTTCAAGTTTTCGGGTTTTCGTCCCATTTTCTTCTTTTCGGGGTTTCGTCTTTTCGGGGTTTCGTCGACTTCCCTTTATTCGGGATTTCGTCTTTCGGGGTTTCGTCTTTTCGGGGTTTCGTCTTTTCGGGATTTCGGGGGTTAGCGGAATTTTCATTGCAAAAATGTAGAACGCTTTATTCTAAAATTATTTTTTAAAATATTTTTTAATTAATTTTCTTGCATCACATAAATTTATTATTTTTTAAATTTCTTAAATTGCAAAATAATATTTTTTTTTTCATAAAATGTGAGAAGATTTGGGGAGCAATTTATTAATTAAAAAAATTATTTAAAAAAATAAAAAAATACTTAATAAAATAAAATATATCACAAAAGAGAAAATCAATAAAATTTTTAATATTATTAATTTTAATATTTGCTATCCAAACCCGTAATTAAGCAGGCAATGTCGCGACCATCAATGCCGGCAGCATGAATGAAAAATGTGGCAATGCGGTCGACGGCGGCCATTTGTAATTGATCCCCATAGACGGAAACTGCATTCGAATCGGCAATGTCCAAAAGGAAGGGCGAACCTATTAAAATAATTTTTAAAAATTTTCTAAAAATTTATTTTCACCTTTGACTGGTTGATTGTTGAAATTGACTTGAATTCGATATTTGCCTGGCCCTTGGGGAATGAATCGGACTCTGTGAATGCCCGAGCCCGGGGGCTCTTCTCGAATTGTGGAAGCAATTGGTCGTCCATTTTGGGCGACATTTACCTGAAAAAATATTAATTTAAATTTGATAAATAATTTTATAAATTTTTATTTCCATTTATTAAAAAAAAATGATAAAATAAAATGAACTTGCCTTGACTTCACCTTGACCAGCCCTCGACGCATCCACTGTGAATTTTAATTCTTGGCCAACTAGCCCAACGTCAAGGCTTAAATATTGATAAATTTTATCTTTTAATATTATTTTTATATTATTTAATTATTTCGCTCAATTCCGCCCACAGTATTAAATAAATTAATTTGATTCAAATTATTATTTATAATAAAATTAATAATATTATTTATGGTCTGCATTATTTCTAATATTTATGGTTTTTAAAAATTAACTAACAAGATTTTAAATTATTTTAAAAAATAAAATATAATTTTTAATGTATTATATTTCACGTTCTTCTGAGGAGGATCGTTTATTTAATTTAAAGGAATGGAATTAATTTTTTACCACTAAAATTAATAATTATTTTATGAGATGCATTTTTTTATGATAAATTTTAATTAAATTATTATTATATAATAAATTGACATATAAAATGTATAATTTTAAAATCAAAATATTTAAAAACCAACCCATAAACGTGGACCATTGCCGGATCGAACACTTGACATCCAAAGGGAGAGCCATTTATGTGTTGCTCCTCATACAAAATTCCAATTAGCCATTTCCCTTAAAATTGAATAAATTAGCAAAAAATTTTAAATAAAAAATAAAGGCATACATATTCGTAAATAATTAATTCATAAATTAGAATAAATTTAAGTAAATTCTTTAAAAGTGGACGAAATAATTTTTTGATAAATTTTGGATAAAAATTTTGGATGGTATTTAATTTGCATAAAAAATTATTGAATTTGCATAAAAAATTATTGAATTTGCATAAAAGAATATTTAAAATGCATAAAAGTTTATACCGGTTTAGCGTTTAGTCTAAAATTCATAAACCATATACCATTCGATAGATCTCATCGAGACGCGTCGATTGGTATATATTTTATCATGGTTTGATCAAAAATAAAGGTTTTAAACCACTTAAACAATTTTATGGGGTTTGGTTCAAAACCAATTAAACCATGACAAAATATATACCAATCGACGCGTCTCGATGAGATCTATCGAATAGTATATGGTTTATGAATTTTAGACTAAACGCTAAATCGGTATAAACTTTTATGCATTTTAAATACTCTTTTATGCAAATTCAATAATTTTTTATGCAAATTAAATATTTCCCAAAAATTTTTCCTTCCCTAGTAGTATGTCATTGATAAAAAACTAAGATTTTATAATAATGATAAATCCATCCATTTATAGGATGGCAGTTCAATTATTTTTTATTTGATTTTTTATCATTTTAAGTCCATTTAAAATCTTAATTTGACAATGCTCATTTTTATTCATCCATGTAAATATTGAAATTTACCAATTCGATCTGGCGTGAATGTTGCAGTCAAAGAATTTTCGCGCCTAACTACTTCGCATCGTCTTTTTAGTCCAATTGGCGATGTGGCATAAACTTTCACTTCGCCCGGAGCCACCGCCGAATCACCGCTGCCTCCTCCTTGTGTATTTACCTTTTGGGAATTAAAAATTTATTCAAAAATTATGAAAATGTGCAACCCATAAAAATTTTACAATTGAAAATTAATAAATTTAACACAAAAATATATTAATTAGAACTTTATTGAATTCCTCATCATAATTTTTTTTAAATCAAAAATAAAATTAATTGATATTTAGTTTCTAAGATAAATATCATTTAAATTGGATATAAAAAATTTAATTTGAGAAATTTAATTAAAATTTATTAGTGGACTTTTTATTTTCACTTTTTATTTATCTAAAAATGATCAAAATGATTTGAGGAAATTTTATGAGAAATAATGTTAATTATAATTTCAAAATGTATTAAAAATTGATAAATAATTTAGTTAAAAATTATTTATTATAGAATTTGAAACAAAATAAAATAAATTTTAAAAATTTTCAAACTCATAATTTTTTTTTCCATTTTATTATTTATATCTTAAATTTAATTTTGCAAAATTTTACATTTTGCCAAGTCATAAAATTAAAAAATTTTAAAAAGATAAAATTCAAAAATAAAAAAATAAAATTCACCACAACTTCGACGACTGAATCCACCGAACATGGTTCATTGAGGCCGGAAAAGAAAACATGGCCAATTGGCGGAGGTGAATCCATGCCAACGGCAGGGTGGGTGACCATTTTTATAATGAATTATATTGAATGGAGGAAAAAATTAATTAGTGGAAAAATATGAAAATTATTCGCTGAAAATTTTATTTTAATTTTGCTTGTTGAAATGAAAATAAATAAAAATAATTGCAAATATTTCGAACTCATAAGATTTTGTATAAAGATAAATATTTTATTGTCCCATTTTTAAAATTAATTTAAGAAAGGAAACACTCAAGGTCAACCAAAAATGAAAAAAAATTAATTAAAAAATATTAAAAATAAAATCCATAAAAATTTAAAGAATGATATTGATTTAATAATCACTGAATTTTAATTAATTTATAAAAAATTTAACAAAAAAATAAAAATTTGGAGGGATAAAAGATAAATTCTAATCCATTTAAATATAAAAATTTCTAAGAATAAAAAACTTTTCTAAAGAAAATTGTTTAAAAACTTGACCCATCTCAAAACCTTATGTCTATAATGAATGGTATTGTGTTATTTTTGAAAATATTAAAAAAATTTTTCGAGAATATTTTCTTATGTTTTATCAGCTAAATTGTCAACAATTTCGCCTTTTACGATTTTTTCTTGAGAATAGGAGACATTTAAGGGAAGTGGTCCACCATAAAAAAGAAGAATGGTGGGGGTAAAGGAATTTGGCCTTGCACGGGAAACGATTTTTGTTGCTTTGGGGCGGCAGTGCGATTGTAAGCCAAAATTGCAAGAGTGGAAAATTGGTTGCTCATTCCCTACTATCGGCGGAAGGAATTCAGTGAGTCGCGCGATTCTCGATATGCCGTCGTGGAGGTCGAGAATTTAAAGGGGAGAGAGAGGGCAATTTGGTTGGGTCAAAGGCAAGAGGAAGGGGACAGAAGAAGTCGATCAAGGGCGATCGGATGGAATTGATAAGGGAAGAGTGGGAATTTTGAGATAGATTGGATTTAGTGTTTTAATTGGTGGGATATTATAGGAAAAATTTTAGACAATTATGTGTGGGCTATTTTGGTTATTCGATTATTGTACCACCAAATTTACAATTGGCAAATATTTCAACAATCTTTCCGACTATCAATTAATTTTTATAATCTTTTATAATAGAGTTTTGATTTGAAAATTATTGAATCAAAATCTAATTGATCAGAAAATTACAACCAAAAAGAGTAAAACTGCTTAATTTTGGCATATTTTGTTATTTTTTGGTCACATTTTTTTACAATTTCCATCAATCCATCAATTTCTTTTTATAATCAACTCTACCCTGTTTTAGAATGATATATAAAATTAATTAAATTTAAAACTAAAATTCTCTTAAAAAATTGATTTATTGTTATCGCAAACAAATTATGTATACAATTTCACTGTTTTTTAAACAAAATAATAAAATTATAGAAAAAAATAAGATTATTAAAAATGTGTCTTAACTGGGTAAAATTGTAGGCCATTGGGCATTATATGGGTCTAACTAATCCGGAAATAAAATTTTTCGAAAAATTAAAAAATAAAAATTTAAACTCATAAAATATTCTCTGAATATTATAAATTAATTTATTTGAAATTAAATTTTTTTTAAATATCCAACGAAAGGTGTACAAAAAAAATAAAATAAAATATTAAAAAATAATAACAAATTTACAAAAATTCTGGGTTAAAAATTTGTGTTTATTATAAAATTAGAAAGGGTTTATTGGTCCTAATCCACTAATTTGCATAAATATTTTGTAGGCATGCCATCGAAATATGCTGTCATATTTGAGTCTTTTCCTATTGATAGGATGTTTATGGTAAAATGCTTATTGGTAATTTTAAATTAAAATTCGACATGAAAAATGATTGAAAATTGAAAAATACGCGTTTGAATGGATCGGTGAATTTGGGATTTCCGGAGGGCGAAATTAAAAGATTAAATGAATGGAAAAGGGAATTGGGGATGGAATGGAAATGGATAAATTGCGCAAAATGGGAGGAATGGGGAAATTGGTCAGCAGCAGATTGGATGGGGCGATTAGCCTGGAGGACATTCCGCCCCCAAAATGAATGAATGAATGGAAGGTTAAAGCACATTGGGGAATGATCGATGGAAAGTGGATGGAAATATTTGGTTGTTGGGATAAAAAATTTGATGCTGAAGAATTTAAATTATTAGTCGAATTAAATTGAAGGGATAAAAAATTTATTTTAAATAGGGAAAATTCTTTAAAATAATTACCAAAATATGTGTCTTTTTTGCAAAATTGATGATATTATTTACTTTCTAATTGAATTGGCTTTTTTGTTTGTTATTTATGGCAATTTCTTTAAATCGAGAGTAATGGGAAAAATGTCGAGAATCGAAAAGGAAACTAGTAATTAAGGTGTTGATATTTTTTGTTGATTGCACAAATCGACCTCCAAATGCGCGGAGAGAATTGATGGCCAGCAGCAAATAAACGATTTATTGTGGGTGAACATTTATAGAAGTGGGAATCAAATATTGAGCAAATCAAATCAACAAAAATTTTTGGAGGAAATTGAAAATCAATTTTAAATTCCTTATCATTTAAGATGGTGAGAAAGAATATAAAAAATAGAAATAAGAATTTAAAACTCATAAAATATTTGTATGAAATTTCTTTAATAGTTATATTGGAAATTATTATTTTAAAAGCCATATAGAAACAAGGACAAAAAAAATTTAAAAGATTAAAAATCTTAGAAAATAAAAGAGAATAAAAAAATTAATATTTATTTTCGGTGAAAGAAATTTTTTAATAAAAATTAAATAAGGATTTAAAACACATAAAATTATTTTTGAATTTTAATAATTTAGAAATTCTTTTTTTAAAAATAAGGATTAATGGGAATTAGACAAAAAATTAAAATTAAAAGCAAATCAGAGAATAAAATTAAAAAATTCGTTAAAAACTTTTATAAAATTTTAAGAACAATGCGTAAAGTGTGCAAACAAAAAACATTCCGCCGATGATTTGATGAAAAATTTTAAGGGGAAAGTGGCCGATGGAAACCACTCAAATGGAAAATTGAAAGGACAAATTTGTTCATGGTTTAAGATAATTTTTATTGGCCAATTTGATGCGGAAAATGTAATTTTGTATTATTTGTAATGAAAAATAGAATTTAATGGAAATTTGATTTTTGATTTTTTTAAAATATTATTAGAAATTCTTCAATTTTATTTTCCATAAAAAATTTTGTAAGACAATGAGAAGATAATAGGAAAATAAGATAGGAAAATAATAAAAAGAAAAAATCATCTTTTTTATAAGGGGGACATTTTACCTACAAAATTGTTGGAATTTTGGAGGAATGGAGGTTGGAGAGGGGTTTGGTAAAATGATCGCAGTAGCATGCGTCTCCATTTTCTTCCAAATTTTGCTATATAAGTTGCGGAAATGGTCATCAATCAAATGAAATAAAAATGTGAATCGGTTTGATTAAATTTCAGGGACAAAAATTGTAAAAATTGAATTAACTAGTGACCAATAAAAAAATATTCTTTGCTCTTTTTTTTATTTTTTGTTTAAAAAAATTTTTATTGATCTTTTCAGAAAGTTTTACTTTTAATTTTAGTTTCATTTTTTCATATATTAAATCAAAAGGGAACAGAGGAATTTTATGGGTTCAAACTAAAATGGAATAAATTTTTTTTCTAATAAATTTATATTATTCTTTAGTTAGGGGAACTGACCAAATATGGAAAATTGTTTGAATTTCTCATTGTGAGTTAAGAAAAGAATGTAAAATAAATTCATTTGCATATGAATTGAAATGGAAAAGCCTCCGACATTTTTTTTTTGTTATTTTTGGATGCAACCATTTTTTTTACAAAAATTTTTTTTCACAAGGTTTTATAAAAAGTCCTGTATTTTTTAAAAGTAATGCTCAATTCTTAAATTCTTTTAGAAAAAAAAAAACAATCGAACAAATTCTCAGAAATTTTTGCTGAGGAAATTAATTCAATTAAAATTTTATTTTAATTTCTGGATGGTAAAATTTAAAACCCATAAAATTGTTTCTAAAATTTTTTTAGTAATAAATTTGTAATTTTTCTTTTTTTAAAAACAAAGTGGAAAGGATTCATAAAAAAATTATAATTAAAAATAATAAAAAAATTTTATTTAGAATTGCTTATATTCGTAATCAAGTAAAAACAAATTAATTTTTTGAATTAATGAATTTTTTTAAAGTCATTTTATTTAGTTTGATTGACAATGTCAAAGTTATTTTATTAAATTCGAGAAATTTTTTTTCATTTTTTTTAAATTTTCTTCTTCAATTTTTTTATGGTTTTAAACTTTGAATCAATAAAAATATAATAAAAATTGTTGAAAGTGAAATTTTGCAAAAAAAAACAGTAAAAATAAAATAAAAACAAAAATTAAATTAAAAAAATTTTCAATTAAAAATTTTTTCTAATTTTAAATTGGTCAATCAAAAGCGGATCAAAAATTGATTTTTTTTTAAATAGCGCGAAGGGGAAATGTTTAGTGGAGGAGGACGAAAATCCACAATGTGAATTTTATTTGGTCAAGGGAAGAAGTGAAAATGAAAGCCGATGATGGATTTGGGAGATGGATTCGGTGGAGAATGGAATGGATAGAGGAAATCCCCGCAGCTGCTGCTGATGGATTGTATGGAATTTTTGTGGGATGCTTACTGCTTAGTTAGAAAAGGAAAAATAGAAATAGTGTGTCCGACTGCTTGCTAATTGATTGGACTGTGCGCGAGCGGCGGTCAGCTTCTCTTTCCCTTAGTTTCGGCTTTATTTTAGGAAAGATTTTTTGGTCGTTCTTGTGGTCAAGCCTTCTACTGAAAAAAAGGAAAGAAAATTGATTTTGACTAAAAAAAGAAGAATGATTAAAAATTCGAAAAATATTTGAAAAATACAAGGAAATATTAATTAATTTTGGACAGGATCCAAAAGATAATTTTGACTATATGAGCTTAATATTTTGTGGAATATTTTTAAAAATAAATTGAACAAATTTATTTGCACATTTCTCCATCCCCAAAAAATTTTTGGCTTAAATCCATTTTAAAAATTAATTCATTAAAATTGATTTTTCGAACTACTAACTAGCAAAAATTAGCTATGCAAACATTCTAGAAATTTGGATTAATTTATTTTTATTCTTCATTAAATAAAAGATGAAAAAAGAATGAATACATTTAAAGAGATTGATAAGATATATAGGGTGAAAATAAATTTTGATAGAGAATTTAATAAAATAATAAAAAATATTTCCATTCCAAATTCCATTTTTTCTTTTTTTTTCTTATTTCCTCCGTCTACTATTCTTTTCCCACTGGCACTCATTAAGACAATTGGCAGGGCCAAATTATTGGCTCAAAATCGGCAGCTTTGATAGAATGCAGAAATGGAATGTTTGGTCAAAAACGGTACTATTTAATCAGCACGAATTATTTGATTATTCTGTTAAAAATAACCGAAATTTATTTATCTAATTTGATATAATTTTAGTATTATTTAATTCAATTTCTATTATAATTTTATTTGACTTTATTGCTTTTTTTGAATAAAAATAGTATTTTTTGCAACCACATAAATATTTTACTAGTCAATTTTAATAAATTTCCTTTTAAATTTAGTATTTTTAAAAAGCAAAATTTAATCGCCAATGGCCCTCAAAAATATTAATAAACTAAAAAAAAATAAAATTAAAAAACAAAGATAATCCATCCTCCATAGCGATGATAATGAGCCCGAATCCATGAACCTACCAGCAGATTCTATTCTATTTCCCCTTTTGATCAATGCCAATGTTTTTTATTTTACTTTTAAAATTTTCCTCAACTTCATAAATAGTAATTCAATTTATTTAATTCAATTCGGAATTGCTTCCCTAAATAAAAATGGTATTTTTGAAGTGGTGAATTTTCTTGAATATTTGAGGGAATTAATAATAAATGTAATTAAAATTAAAAATATAAAAAATGAAAATTCTAGCTTTTTAATACTCAATATTTTTCCATTAATAATTTATTTTTTTTAATTTTGTATAAAATTGTATGTCCTTCAATATTCTTCTTTTTTATCAGATAAATTTTGTTCGGTCAATTGGCCTAATAGAATAAAATGCCGCAGCTTGCTTACTGAAATGCGTGCGAACTTCGAAGCCAGCTGCTAATGTCCTTTTTAAATATTTGGTTTGCATCCCATAAATTTATTAGATGCACATATTAATATTAGATGAAAAATAATTCAGAATTCTTCAAAATAGATTCCTCTGTCCTAAAACAGAGAAAAGAGAATCGAATAAAGTAAATTATGAAAATTTAAATTTCTGAATAAAATTTATTAAATTTTGAATTTTTGAATAAAATTTATAAAAATTTGAATTTCTGAATAAATTCATTTTTGGCGTTTGGCATTTTGCGTTTGGCGTTTTTGGCGTTATTTTTAGCCATTTTTTGGCGTTTTGCGTTTGGCGTAAATTTTTTTTTTGAAATTTTGGCGTTTTGCGTTTGGCGTTCAACGACTTAGGCTTTGGCGCCCGTCCCTGATTGCATCCCATAAATTTTTTGATAAATAATTTAATATAAAAAATGATAATTAGTTATAGTTAAAATTGCATCCTGAAGAGTCTTACAAAAATTAAAAAAATTCATTTCTACTTAATTTTCCTTCTTATAATAAAATAAAAATTAATTCATTTTAATAAAATTATTTTTGTTTTTTTTATTTTAATTTATGCCCATTTGATGGAGACGGTAGAGTACAATTTGCATCCCATAAATTTATTTTTGAACAGAATAATATTAAAATAATAATAATTCTAAATTGTTCAAAATTTTCCATCCACGAAACGGACAAAAAATGAAATTTTAATATAAAAAAATTATAAAATGTTTTATACTAAATTCCATTAGTTTACAATGTGGTACATATCCCATGTTATCTCTAATTAAAAAATCTTATGAGTTTTAAAGATATTGCAAAAAGCACAGCGAAATGAGCAAAGACAGATGAAAAAATTAATATTTAAAAAAAAATAATTCCGCATTCTTCTAAATTGAATTATCAGAACAGGGACAAAAAAAATGAAATTTGAAAAAAAAATAATTAAATAAATTGCTCAATTAATTTCAAATTCTATTTATTCTCAAAGTGGTACTTACCCGATGTGATCTCTGGCAAATGAATTAAATAAATTTATTTTTAAAATTTATTTTTTACCATTGACAAGTTTATATTTATTGATTAAGGAATGAAAATAGGATAAAAGAGTAATTGATAGATGAAGAAATTCATTCAAATAGATTAATGATTTTTCAATTGTCCTAAGAGATGAAGGGCAATTGTTTTCATTTATTAATCTTCTTTTTTTTTCGAGAATTTGATCAAAAATTCATTAAATTATTAAATAGTAAATTGTTAAAAATTTAGATTACGAAAAATATTTTTTGAATAATTTTTGAATGAAATTTTGAAATTTATTTTAAAATATTTTCATTCTTTTGAGAAGTGCAAAGTCAGCGACTAAGCGCAAATCTGCTATTGCTTTCGCATAAACAAAAATAAAAAAAAGTTACAATTGCGCAATGGAAATAAGGAACTGCTGCGGTGGGCATTTCAGAGTGGACTCCTTCGTGTGCTCTGCCTCCGCGCGACCAGACGAGCGCTTGGCTCGCTTCGCTGGCCACAAGCTCGTCCAGTTCCCGCGCTTCGGCTACGCACACTCCCGGAGTTCACTCTTGCATTCCTCTGCAGTTCCAACAAATTCCAACGAGACATAGAAAAAAAAATTTCAAAAATTCTTTTTGGGGATTGTGCCCGAAAATTCTTAGATAATTAAATAAATTTTAGTATTAAATTCAATTAATTTAAAAATTTTTTTAAATTTATTTTTTTTAAATAAAAATTGCAAACCCATAAATATTTTCCTGATAAATTTTAATAAAATTCTTTTAAAATCTAGTTTTTCTTAAAAAGCGAAACGCCCATACGTCCAAAAATATATTATAATAAAAAATAAAATAAAAACTCATATTTAAATGTTAAATCCTTCCTAAGGAGGATATTGATATTTTATCCGTGCAGTACAAATCCAATTAATGTGGGCTAAACGAATTCATTGCTGTTACTAGCCAAATGTCAAAAGATAAAAATGGGAAATTCATGGAAAGCGGAAATATATTTCTAGTACAAAAGTGAATATGCCATTAAAAAAAACATTGTAGAATCAAATTTAAAAATTTGAGAATTATATTTTATAAAAAAATTCTATATGAATTTATTTACTCAAAATTTATTAAAAGAAAAAATTTAATTTATGCAGTCAATATCAAAATTTTGCTAGTTAATAAATATGTTTTCTCCAATACCATCAAGCTTCTTTTAATTTTGTTCCCAACAAATGATATTAACACATTAATGTTCAATCCTGAAAATCGGACATTGGCTATTGTTACATCAAATTTTAAAATATTTTATATAATTTGAAAATATACATCCCATAATTTCATCATATTTTGATGTCAATGATTGTCGCTTTTAATTATTTGAGAAAAAAATTGTATTATTTAATAAATTTTACATTAAAAATTTATGAGTTACATTTTTTAATAAATTATAAAAAATTTCAAATTAAAATTGCAACAAGTTTATTTTAAATTCGATTCAAATAAAGTCCAAAAATTGATTTGATCATAAACAAAATTTTCGTATTAAATTCAATTTATTATAATATTTTATGTGGTTTTATTGCTCTTTTATATAAAAAATAACGCAACTCCATAAATATTTTACTAATTAATTTTAATAAATTTTCTCTTAAATTATTTTTGTTCATCAAAACTTTGAGATTCTATGGAGAGTTAAATTTGCATCACATAAATTTATTTATGACTAGAGATCAATATTTAAAAATAATAATCAGAATTTTTCAATATTAAACTAGACTAACACAAACAAAAAAAATGAAATTTGAAAAATAAATCTAAATCAGTTAAAAAAATCGCTCTCATTTGTAATCATGGAAAATGATAAATGAATTAATTAATTATATTTTTAAGACAGTAAAATGGCAAATACGTTGTTTAAATTTTTCCATTTGTAATTATATATATGGATTAAAAATTCAGTAAATTTTTTAAACAATTTATAGCTAGCTGAAAATTTTTTTAAAAAAATTTATTAATTTTTGGAGAATTTTTGAAAGGAATTTTTTAAAAATTTATTTCGACCGAGCCGTGCTCACCCCTAGGTGGAATTAAATAAAAAATAATAATTTGATCTTTTTATTATAAATTAATCCAATAAATCGATTTTATTTTAATACTTTTTATTATTAAAATCAATTTTGTTGAAAAATAATATATAATAAATTCAAAATTATTTTTATTTTAAAACATTCCTGAACCCATTTTGAAAAATGACAATTTTCTGGGATGCGCGATGAAAAGTTGCCCCTAAGATGTGCAAGTCCCAAAATCTAAAAATCCCTAGAAAAGCCGCTGAATTTTGAAATATGAAAATGTCGAAAGCATCTTTATACATATTATATAAAAGGAAAATGCTAATGATTTCATTTCCATAAAGATTAAAATTTCAATAATTTCATTGTCCGATCTGGATTTGATCTAAGAGAATAAAGTATCACGATTTTTATTTACGATGCTGAAAATTTCGAAGCCAGCTACTATTTACCTTTTGAATGTTTGGTTTACATCCCATAAATATAGTTGATGAAATTTTGATTTTGATATAACAGAGCAAATATTGAATTTTGTAATTCAAATATTAAAATGACAATTTTAATAATTGTACAATTTGATGACTAGAAATAAATTTATTTAAAAAGATAAAAATTTATTAGTCTTTCTAAAATTTATAAATTTAAAAAATAATTTGCTTAATGATTGCCCTTGAAAATTTCTATTTCTTTTATTGCTCTGGTGGGCATATCAGAGTTTTATCTATTTTAATCAACTTTTGCAACACATAAATTTATTTATTTTATGTGAAGTCTTACTTAAAAATATTTTTTTTCCTATATAATGAAATACAGAAATTTGTCTGGATAGTGGATTTTTCTATGTTGTGAGCAGGGATGGAACCGGAACTCAAAAAAATCGGAATCGGAATTGTCCTCGGAATCGGAATTTGAATTTTTTTCGGAATCGGAATCAAAATTGTTGCCGGCATCGGATATATGAGTAAATAGTAGAAGGGTGGCGAATGGTGAATGAAATAGGGGAGAATTTAAATATTGCAACAGTTGTGCTACTAGATTATACTGTAAATAATTTTTTAGAGATTCGAGTTCGGAAGGAACTTAGATAAATTTACTGTTAAATTCGATTTTTATAATATTTTGTTTGATTTTATGTTCTTTTAAAAAACGCATTTTTGCAAACCCATAAATATTTTAATGATTAATTTCAATAAATTTCCTTATAAATTTAGTTTTTGCTTAAAAAAATAAACGAAAGGCGCGTTCAAAAATATTAAATCAAAAAAAATAAAATTAAATTCTAAAAAATTCTTCATGATCCAAATTTTTCACATGAAAACTGAGCAAAAAATGAAATTTAATAAATCAAAACATAAAATATATACCCTCCAAATTATTTTATAATTTTATATAAAAAATGATTTTATTTAAATATCTTTGTCAGATTAATTTTTATGAGTTCAGAAAACTGTGGTATAATTTTAAAAAATTATTGCTCAAAAATAAGAAAAGAATATAAAAAGAAAACCATCAATTGGATGTTTTCATTTCAATTTTTAATTTTTTTCATGAAATAATTTTGAACACTTTTAAAATTTACTTTTTTTTGATTTAAAAATAATTAAAGTTATAATTTTTAATCAAATTTTATGACCAAAAATTTTTAGATTCAGATAAATTTTACTCTTAAATTGGATTTCTATAATATTTTTTTTTTATTTTATGTTTTTTTTTAAATAAAAAAACGCTTTTTATGCAAATCCATAAATATTTTTGCTGCTCATTTTAATTAATTTCCTTATAAATTTTTTTGTTTTAAAAACAATAGATCGAAAGAATGTTCAAAATTACTAAATTAAAAAATTCTAAAAATTCTCAAAAATATTCTTCATGATTATGTCTGCATTCAGCACGTTTAATGAAAGTTAGCTAACCAAAATTTATTAATGTTGCCAGCGAAATGCCCAAAATCATTGTGAAATGTGAAGCAAAATATTGTCGGGTATAAATGAAAAGGTGGATTTGCATGAAAAAACATTACGAAGTTTATAAAAATTAGTTAATCAAAAAATTGGTAGTATAAAATGATTTAATAAAATTTTATTCCCAAAATGATCATTTTTAAAAAATCTCGCAATCTGCATAAATTTGACAATCTTAAAAATAAAATTTAAATATAAGAAATAAAAATTTAATTAATTTATTTATTTTCCATTAAATAAACGGATGGAATTTGGAATAAAAGTAGAATCAGTGATAATTTTTTTGTTTTAATCCGTTCATCCATTAAATTTATGGAATGCAGACCAACCATTCAATAAGGCATTTAGTCGAAATGAAAAAATAAAAATATTATTATAATAATATTACATAATGAAAAATTAAGACTAAATTATATAAATTTTATTCAAATTTCATTTTTTGTTTGAAGTCATGGATGAAAATTTTGAAAATCTAAATTAATCATTTTTATTATCAATCTGTTCATTCAATAAATTTATGATATGTAAACCAAATATTCAATAGGGCATTAATTGCTGATTCTGCATTTTATAAATCATAACTGGTAAATAAAATCTATATCTTTACATTTTTTTAGATCAATTTTATCAAACCAAAAATTCATTTGAATAAATTTCTATTATCAATCAATTTCTCTTAAACTCATTCTTAGTCCGCTTCTGGCTGACCATATTGATTAAATATTGTTATGTGAAATTTAAAATTGAAAAAGTAAAGAGGTCCCATAGGGTCGAAACTTGAAAAGTGTCGAATAGACTCAAAATTTTTATGTGACATTTTAAAACCCGTTTTTAAATTAAAATAATACTTTTTTATAATCCCATAGAAATTTTATTGATTAACTTGAATAAATTACGTTAAATAATATTTTATAAAAATTTCGAGAAGACCTGGGGATCAAATTAAAAAAAATATTTTAAACAAAATTAACCTATTTTGTCATGGATTTACCATTATGGAATTGGCCACCCATTCAGCCAGATTCAGGGCTAGACTAAACTTAAAAAAATTTTCGTAAACGAAAAATTTAAAAAATTTTTTTCGTAAAGGTGAAAAGAAAATGAAAAAAATTGTAAATTTCGTGAAGGAAACGAAACGAAAAAATGTAAAATTTTAAAAAGCCATTTTTTCAGAATCAAATTCAAAAATTTTTATTTATTGTTCCATGAAAAATTTTGCGCTATTACATTTTTTGGCAATAATTCACTGATAGTGAATGAAATTTCAACAAAAATTTTTTGCATTTTAATAAAAAATAATTTTATTAATTAATGAGATGCAACACATAAATTTTTTAATATAAAAATTATTAAATATACACCGTCCTTTCTTGCTAATAATTAAATACAAACGGATTCCGAGACCAAAATAAATTGTAATTTTAAAATTATGAAATGACAAAAATAAAATTTTTATAGATGCCTTGATATTCATTAACTTCATATTGGCTTCGGTTGGACTGGTCCAATTTGAGACTGACAAGCTTAGGTTGACATTGTCCGAGAAAAGAGGATTATAAGAGGAGGAAATCCATTCAAATTGATTTCTGATTTGTAAAATTGGCTTAAAAGGATAAAAAAATTTTAAAAATACAAAAATTTTAATTTCTGACCATTTAAATAAAAAATTATTAATGGAAAAATATTGAGTATTAAAAAGCGAGTGTTCCTTTTGGGCTCATTACCATTGTTAAAAAATTGATTACCTTAGTTTTTTAATTTTAAATTTTTAGTTTAATAATATTTTAGAATGCCCCATGACTTTGAATTTGAAGATTTTATTGCTTTTTAAAAATACAAAATTTAAAAAGAAATTTATTAAAATTGATCACTAAAATATTTATGGGGTTGAAAAAATATGTTATTTTTATTTAACTTTAGCTATTTATAAATTTTATTTAAGCATTTATTCATCATTTTTATATAATAAAAATTCTCTAAAAGATTAATTTAGATAAAAATAATAAATTTTTTATTATTTTATTAGAGTTCGTTAAATTTTTAACTTAAATAGTGAAAAAATTTTTATATTTTTTTCTATATTTTTAAACTCATAAATTATTTTAATTTAAATGTTAATAAAGAGGCATCTTAATTCTTTTAAGATAAAATAATTTTTACCAGTCAAGTGCAATAATATAAAAAATGAATTAAAAAAAATATTAAAATTTGCAATAAAATTGACAGTGAAAATGGATTCAACAATGGATTGCCATCTCATTTCGAATATCGTTTTACCTCTTTAATTTATATCATTTTATTTATACAAAAAATTTCCCAATTTTTATGGGTTGCATTCCTATTTATTTTCATTTTTTCATATTTATTATAATTAGAGATCGGACGGATACGATATATCGTGATATTTTCCTGTATATCGTATAGATAAGTATCGATATATCGATCGAACTTTTCTCAATATTAAATATCGAAAAAAAAATCGAAAATTAATTAAAATAGACCAAAAATAATGATTCTAAATTAATTTACTTTATCCGTATAAAATACTTAAAAAATTAAATTTTTCTCCTTTGTGACCAATATAAAAACATAAATTTAACATTAAATTTTAAAATCTAAAAGAATTGATTCATTTTTGGTTAATTTATTTTTGTAAAATTCGTCATTCTTCATCAATGAATTTAATAATTTCAGCGGATGATTCATTAGTTTTATTAATAAATATTATTAATTTAATAAATTTTCACTCACATTTATTCACCAATAATATCATAAAAATAATATTTTTCAAATATAATTTTATTTTTTTATTTATTCCTTTAAAAATGTCGTCAAATAATATTTTTCTGGCGGCCATTTTGGTTATGATATTTTGCCATGGGACCTTTAATCAATTTGCTGTTGACCCGTTTGTTCCACTGATAAAAATTTATTAATAAATTCTTTAAATAATAAAAAATTAAAAACAAATTTTTTACGAATTTTTAACAGTGCCACAACGGAAATGCCATTTGTTGGTGGGCAATGTTTCGCAGCAGGCGGTAATGGATCATTTATATTCTTCAATGTGGATTTTCGATTTTCTAAATTCATGGAATTGCTTTTGGCCAATACAGCAGATGAAGCAAAAAATAATAATTGCCTTAAGTAATATCAGAATTATCCATATAAATAAACTAATTTTATATCCTTTTCAGATTTTTGTTCTGTTATGAGAGTTCCGGCAAATATTTGAAGCCTCAATTCAAAGTATTTCATAAAATAGATTGAATAAAATAAATTATATATATTTGTATTAAGATTATGAATAATAATAACAAAGAAATTTGGAATCGTTGTGAGGAAAATTGGCATGGTTTTAAAATTAATTTTTGCCTGGATGAACATGATAATTTGGAATTGCGCATTTCTTTTTCATCCGTTGCAGAAGAAATCAGCAGGTCAAATTGAAAAAAAAATAAATAATTAATTATTCATACCACGGATAATATTGGAAATTGGCTAATTTCAAAATTATAACAGTGCTTTACAGGTTTATTTTGAAAATTTCTGTTTCTAGACATCGTATAGATTCGAAAATAAGACTGAATCGACTCGGCATATTCGATTTACTCTATGAAATTTCAATTCTAGACAAGTATAAATTTTTTGGCACAAATTAGTAAACTAAAACCTATTTGGTTTAAACAAGGATTCAACATTTTAATATAAAATCAAAATGATTTGGAATTGAAATTTTATATAGTATATCGACTATTCCGAGTAGAATGAGCCTATTTTCTAGCTTGTATGTTTTTAGAAACTGCGATTTCTAAAATTAACCAAGCAAAGCACTTGTATAATTCCATGGAATTAGCCAATTTCCAATATTCGCTGTAACATTTACATTCAAAGTAGAAATATTGCACATCTTCCATCGACAATAAGTGTTTTTCGCATTCAATTCGAAATAAATAATGTTCGAATTTTTTATCGAATTGATGATGATAAGAAAATGGAAGAATTAATTTTGGCAAAAAATGATAATAAATATTCATTTGAGTTTGGTGTTGATGGCGATAAAGAACAACAAAATTTTTGGTTTTACAATGGAAATAAAATGCTCCAAAAAGATTTGGTAAAAATTTTTTAATTTATCATAATATTAATTTATTGTAATTATTCTAAACTCCAAATTCAGCATCCATGGCATCTTTTGTTGGATCTTGGTTTGATCAAAAATGTTCAAAAAGGAAATTATCATAATGAGGAAAATTCTACAATTGGTCATATTCGAATTCATCACCCAGAAGAATGTGTATCAAAAACTATTTCAACGAATCAAACAATTTTGATTGAATGCATTGGTATTACTATTGAAAGTAGTACAGTTCAAAAAGATGTGTCTTGCGAATTTGATATACCAAATGATGGTAATTATTTTTATTATATATTCTTTAAATTTTAATATTCTTTTAGTACAATGTGGAAAAAGATGTAAAAAATCAATGCAGTTAAAGGTAATTTATTGAAATAAAATTGAAAAATATTTAATAAAAATAGAGCAATTAAAAAAATTCGGATAACTCTGTGATTTTTTATTTTTTTAACTAATTCTGATTTTTTGTTTTTTTAGCTAATTTTGATTTTTTGTGTTTTTAGCAAATTCTGATTTTTTGTGTTTTTAGCTAATTCTGATTTTTTGTATTTTTAGTTAATTCTGATTTTTTTTGTATTTTTAACTAATTCTGATTTTTTTTGTTTTAGATAATTCTGATTTTTTGTGTTTTTAACTAATTCTGATTTTTTGTGTTTTTAGCTAATTCTGATTTTTTGTTTTTTTAGCTAATTTTGATTTTTTGTGTTTTTAGCAAATTCTAATTTTTTGTGTTTTTAGCTAATTCTGATTTTTTGTTTTTTTAGCTAATTCTGATTTTTTGTGTTTTTAGCTAATTCTGATTTTTTGTGTTTTTAGCTAATTTTGATTTTTTGTGTTTTTAGCAAATTCTGATTTTTTGTGTTTTTAGCTAATTCTGATTTTTTGTATTTTTAGTTAATTCTGATTTTTTTTGTATTTTTAACTAATTCTGATTTTTTTTGTTTTAGATAATTCTGATTTTTTGTGTTTTTAGCAAATTCTGATTTTTTGTGTTTTTAGCTAATTCTGATTTTTTGTGTTTTTAGCTAATTCTGTTTTCTCGTGCTTTTAGCTAATTCTAATTTTTTTTTGTGTTTTTTTAACTAATTCTGATTTTTTGTGTTTTTAGCTAATTCTGTTTTCTCGTGTTTTTAGCTAATTCTAATTTTTTTTTGTGTTTTTAGCTAATTCTGATTTTTTGTGTTTTTAGCTAATTCTGTTTTCTCGTGTTTTTAGCTAATTCTAATTTTTGTTTTTTAATAATTCTGATTTTTTGTGTTTTTATGTCGCGAATTGGCCATCCTAAATTGGGGATTTTGGCACAAAGCGACCCGGGATGAAGGAAGGAAGGGAATAGGCCAATTCTCGAGATGAACTTTGATCACCTCCCCCCTCCTTCCCTCTCATTTCCCCTCCATATCCATTATCCTCCAATTGCCCTCGAACATTTTCCCATGTTTTTCCATTCCCTTTAATTGCTGCTGCCGCCTCCGTTCCCATCTAAAACCTTCTCATATTTTACACATAAATCGGGACGGAGGCGGCTTCCAATTCCCGACCACATATTCTTATCATTTATGAATGATTGGCCGCCGATGTTCAAGGCCATCATTCTCTTCATATTGGAATATTTTTCCGGCCAAATGGCTGGAATTTCCTCATATTCATATTTGTATATTTGGGTTGGGTTTTGGGGTTTAATTACCCAAGTTTGAGGTCTCAAAATAAAAGTATTTTTACTAATTTTGGTGTCTTCATTTGGGGCAATAATTATTCCGATTTGTGCCTGCGCTGGGGACTCGATACTCTGGCGTGGTAGCGTTGCGCGGACGAACAATTCAATTGGGCTGTTCGCGTCATTTACCTAATTCTGTTTTTTGTGTTTTTAGCTAATTCTGATTTTTTGTATTTTTAGTTAATTCTGATTTTTTTTGTATTTTTAAATAATTCTGATTTTTTTTGTTTTAGATAATTCTGATTTTTTGTGTTTTTAGCTAATTCTGTTTTCTCGTGTTTTTAGCTAATTCTGATTATTTGTGTATTTACCTATTTTTAGCTAATTCTGATTTTTTGTATTTTTAGTTATTTCTGATTTTTTGTGTTTTTAGTTAATTTTGATTTTTTGTGTTTTTAGTTATTTCTGATTTTTTGTGTTTTTAGTTAATTTTGATTTTCTCTATTTATTATTAACACAAAATTTTTTTCAAATTCATGTAAATTTTATTGCATATTTATAAAAATTTTTTCGAATCTTTAAATTTAACTTAAATAAAAAATATAGAAACATCATCGAGAAGCATTGATATCGGGTGGACAAAGTGTTATAGATACAACAAAATGGCCATGGATGATAGCAATTGAAATGAATTCTATAGAAATAAATGAACAGGGTGTGGAAATAGCAACATTTAGTATGGAATGTAGTGGCACTATAATTCATCCAAATTATCTGCTAACTGCTGGGCATTGCCTCCAATATATTGTAAGCCAATAATTTAAAATAATTGCAAAAAACTATATCGGATTAATTTTTGAAATAATCATAACAAATTTAAATAGGAAAAATACGTTTATACGGTCCAAGCTCAAAATCATACAAATGATATACCATTCGATAGAGCTCGACGAGCTGAGTCCAAAAATGTAACTAGTTTCAGCGCGCTCGCATTTTGGGCCGAGTTATGGCCATATGAAAATCGAAAAAGTGAAGGGTCCCCCCTTTGGGTCGAAAAAATTAAAATTTTTTATATCGACATTTATAGCTTAATCGACGCGTCTCAACGAGCTGGTTACGAAAATGTCATCGGTTTTGCATAAAACTCAAAAATAAAAAAGTTATGAACCACAGAAATTTAAAAAAGTTGCGCAAAGGAAATACGGATTGGAACTGCTCCGGTGGGCATTTCAGAGTGGACTCCTCCGTGTGCTCCGCCTCCGCGCGACCAGACGAATGCTTGGCTCGCTTCGCTCGCCAAGCACTCGTCCAGTTCCCGCGCTTCGGCTACGCACACTCCGGAGTCCACTCTTACATTCCTCCGCAGTTCCAACTAGAGTTGCACCCCCGGGGACGGGGATCCCCGAAACCCCGGGGATCCCCGATGATTTTAACCCCGGGGAACCCCCGAAATGTTCCCCGAAAATTTGAATGTCCCCGGGGGAAGCCCGACTTGTTACCCGTGAATTTTGTCCCCGACCTCGGGGAGTCCCCGTCCCCGTGGCCAACCCCGGGTTTTTTCGTCCCCGAAAATGTTTTGGTAAGGAAAAAAATATTCACTTTTTTGACCATTTTAGCATAAAATATAGATAATTTAAATGTTTTATATCGTAATCTTTGTATTCCAATACGAAAAAAGAATTTAATAATAAGGATATAATAAGACATAATATTAATATTGTGAGCAAAAATCATTAATAAACAAAAGGATATTATTATATGAATTAGGAATTATATATATGCTTGGTAGTCTAATTTATATATGATTTATTAAGCCATAATATATATTTAACTTTGGAATTTTGTATTAAAAATCAGTGAAAATATTCAATTTATTCTAAAAATTTTCTTCGGCGGTGCCTATAGGCACCGCCGTAATAATTTTATCCTTGTATCTTATTGTTAAAAATGTACGATTTTCAGTATCAAAATTAACTAAAATTTAAAAATTTTTCTTCGGTGGTGCCTTTCGACACCACCGAGTGGCATTTTAATTAGTAAAATAGGGCAGTTAAAAGTTTTGCCATAAATGGCTGAAAAATTTCGTTGAAGAAACAATATAATAATTTTTTTCGAATTTTTCAAAAGCCTACGAACAAGCCCCACCCCTTTCTATTAAAATCCGAATTTTAATAATAAGTCAAATCACATGAAAAAAAATTTTCCAAGTCTTAGGATCTAAAACTCTCGATCAGATTTTTATGGTGCAATCTTATGCTTAAGGCAAATTTTAAAGGAATGTATAGAAGAATGATAATTAAAATGATAATTAGGTCTGGACAATAAAAAAGCGTAAATTATCACAAATTTAAAAATTTTTCACCGCAAAATTAAAAAAATTTAGGCATATTTTAGCCTTTTTAAGAAATTCCCTTAATCCCCGAATTCACCGGGGATCCCCGCAAATTTTCTCCCCGGGGTCCCCGAATCCCCGACCCCGTGAGAGGTGCCCCCGGGGTATCCCCGATATGTTCCCCGTGAAATCAATCCCCGAAAAATTTTCCCCGTGGCCGCCCCCGTCCCCGGGGGTGCAACTCTAGTTCCAAAACATTCCAGCGAAACAAAAATGGTCATACCTTTTTTATTTTAGAGTTTTAGACGAAACCAATCACAGATTCGGACACTTCTCATCGAGCCGCGTCGAATGAGCTATAATAAAGCCTTGAAAAAATTTAAACATTTTTCGACCCATAGGGGGACCCTTCACTTTTAAACTTGGCCAAAAGTGCTCGCGCGGTCAAAATTTTTGCATATTCGTATTCAGCTCGTCAAGACACGTCGAATGGTATATCATTTATATGATTTAGAGTTTGGACCGTATAAACGTATTTTACCATTAAATAATTCTATACTTTTACATTTATAAATGATTTTTTGTTTTTTAATTGCTAAAAATTATAATAATTTTTTAATAAAATTTTTCAGCCAAAAGGAAGTAATAAAGCAAAATTCAAATTAGTTGGAATTAAGATTTATGCTGGTCATTTCGATTCCAATGGAGCTACGCAAATTATTGAAGATAAGCCGGAAAATGTGATTGTCCATGAAAATTTTATAAAGGAATACTTAAATGAAACTTTTATCTATATGGATATAGGATTAATAAAAGTAATACTAATATTATGGCATATTTAAATCAATTATTTCAGCTTTCTCATCCATTGAATTTTAGTGAACGAATTAGGTCAATTTGTTTGGCTAATTTCCAATTGCAAAATGATAAAATTGTTCATTTGGCTGGATGGGGCCTTACACAAGGTTAGAGGACTGAATATCAAAAAATATTGTTATTTTAATAGAATTGGATTACAAAGGCGCTACACCAATTCCGGAAGAAAATAACATTCTGCAAGAATCTTCGGCAAAAATAATTGATAATGGAATATGTTTGTCGCTTTCTATTGATGGAATCAAAGAGAAATATGGAGATATATCAGAAGAAGAGCTACAAGAATTTGTGAATATTAAAAAAGAAGTCAACAAAGCCTACTATTGTTTGCAAGGATTGGATAATTCGCACGTACAAAAGGTTAATAAAAACACAATTAAAATAAACATAAATTTTTTTCCTTATAAGGGTGATAGCGGTAGCCCAATGATGTATTCCGTAGATGGAACTTGGTTCACTTTTGGCATTGCTAAAGGAGTATTTTTAAGGGAATCTTTGAAGGACAAACCTTTACCATGTTGGAAATTTATTTTTATAAAATATTTTATTCAAATTCAATTATAGTTTTTTATATTAAAATTGATGGACAACTTTGTGAATGGATTAAAACCAAGACCGAAGGGAAAGTGCATTGCAGCAGTGGATTTTAAAAGGAAACATAATTTTAATTATTTTATTTTCTTTACTAATTTTAAAATATATGTTAAATAAAATTGATTTATCATTTGTAAAATCAACATACAAAAATGTAAATAAAACATTAAGAGAAAATATTAAAAAAAAAAACATATATGTATTAGCTAAAATTCATTTATAGCATTTTATATTATTTTTTGTTGGAAATTGATTTTTTTCCTTCATTTTATATTTTGTATATAAATTTATTCAAAAAAGAGTAAGTCGGAACCAAAGGAGAATAACTTCTAAATTACCCAAATTGTTATATTCCCCGTTTTATTGAGTTCAAATTTCTTCGGTTTTATCTTGCACAATTAATACTCTTTCTTCTTCCATCATCAACCATACTACAATACGGCTCTATCTTTCTTTTTTTATGGGGACTAGCCCCCTCTGCCCCTCCAGCCAAAAGGTAAAGGCTTACTTTGAAATGACCAAAGATCATTTTCGTGGCCAAAGGCCATTTTATTGGGCTATTCTCGAGCCCAAAGGGTCAAAGATCATTTTGTCGGGCTATTCTCGGCCCAAAGGACTAAAGATCATTTTGTTGGGCTATTATTGAGCCCAAAGGGCCAAAGATCATTTTGTTGAGCTATTCTCGGGCCCAAAGGACTAAAGATCATTTTGTTGGCCTATTCTCGAGCATAAAGGGTCAAAGATCATTTTCTTGAGGCAATCTCGAATGCAATGGACTGAAGATAATTTTGTTGGGCTATTCTCGAGCTCACCAGGTCATTCTCGAGGATCATTCTCGAGTCAAAGTTCATTTTATCGGGGCCCTCTCCAATTTTTCGAGGTCAAACTTTATTTGCCATTAATTTTAGAGGGAGGAGGGGGAATAGTCGAATAAAGGTGGACATTACACATATCTCAGGTCAAAATATATTTGCCATTTATATTTGCTTCATTTTTCTTCCCCTCGGAGGGTCAAAGAACACTTTCCCCCAATCCAATCTAATTGATTTTTCCTCTTTACCTATTGGAGGGCAAATGGACGCCATTTGCATTTTTTCCTTTTTCCTAACAAATTTTTGGCCAGACATATTTTTGCCCGTTTATCTACCATTTTAGTGAAGAATTGGGAAAATAAATGGCTCATTTACATTTTTTCGTCAAAAATATTTTTCCTCTTGGCCGAAAAATGAATATGTAATTTATACCCAAAACGAAAATGCATTTCTAATATTTTATTTCACCCAAAAATTTGGAAAGAATTATTAAATTAATTTTTTTCCTTCCCAATTATAGCTATTTCTAAAAATATTTCCCTCATCAATTTTTTCTAAAAAATATTATAATTATTAAATTTAGTAATTATTCCAATCTCCTCCCCTGAAGGGGAGGAGAGCAATGGGAGGCCTCCTTTTTCTGATTTTTGCCTCAAGTAAGATCAGATGGAAAAAAATCATGGGATGGAATTTACTTTTTTACAGACATGCCACAGTTGGACATTGATGCCATCTTTTTTTTATTTTTTTTGTTTTTTTTCCGGAGACTGTTCAAATGGAATTTGTGGATCACATTGGCCGATGAAAATCAAAGGCGACAGCCAATAAAAGTAGACAATTTTTTTACAAATTCCATTCCCATCCCAGCCTTATCTTCCTCTTAAATCTAAGCCATATCCTGTGGCCACTTCATTCTCCGCCCATAGTCCCCAACAAAAATAATCATCCACATTCATTTTACATTTTTCACATGATCATCGGCGCATCAAAAATATTTTTTGTCATTAAAATTCCTCCTTCATTCAAATAAGGATAAATTCCTTAAAGAGGATAATTGAAGGAAGATACGACCTTCTCATCCCATTAGCTAAAATTCATTTCTAAAAATTAGTGAAATGCAACAATCCTATTTCCTATATTCCTTTTAGGTATCCATTTCATAAAATCTTACTCAATTTATGATTTCCGATTCAATTATAAGCCTTTAAGTTCATGTCATAATTAATTTCCAATTTACTAAATAATTTTTAGGCCTACCCTTTTACTAAAATTCTGAATTTCAATCCGGCCTTTTAATTAATTTCCAATTTCGTAAATAAATTTTAGGCCTACTCATTTACTAAAAAATCTGAATTTCAATCCGGCCTTTAATTAATTTTCAATTTCCTAAATAATTTTTAGGCCTACTCATTTCCTAAAATTACGAATTTTAATCCAGTTTAATTATTTTGCGATTTCCTAATTAATTTTTCAATACACCGTATTTTACAATCTCTAAATTAATTCCTACCTGTTTTAAATGATCCCTAATCGAATATTGACTTTCTTTATTTTTTAGTTAATTAACACAGCTACATCAAATCATTTTTTTTCTGAAAAAATGGACCGTCCAACAAAAAAAATGCGCACCGAACTCGAGTCAATAGTGCATTTGGATGATATTCAATTGATTGGTGAGACCTCTTCAACAACGAACAGTCGACGCGTAAGTTCTAAAATAATAATAACTTATTCTTATAAATCAAACTTTATTTTCAGTCATCGACTCCATCTCGAGCTGGCCCATCAACTTCTAATGCCCAAGCCAATGCAACATCCACCGGCCAATTGCCAAGTCGTAAACGGAAGAAAAATGCAAATGGTGGAACCGTGAGTTAATTATTATTATTATTATTCTTAGAATTTAAAAAAATATTCAATTTTCTTTCATGTTTTCAGACACATCCAACTGGGACTGGCCAATCTCCTTTGCAAATGGGATCTTTTGGAGGCACACAAATTCCAGCAGTAAGTCAGATTACAAAAATTTTTTCTTATTTTTGATTTTAAAAATTATAATAAAAAATGATTTATAATTTTATTAATATTTGTGCCATTTTCAGGCATCATCAAGTGAGACAGGCCAAATTGGAGGGCAAATGGGAACCGTTGGGGGCGCCCAAATTCCGGTTAGTCAGACTGCAAAATATTTCCTATTTTTTGAATTAAAAAAATGCTTTATAATTTTATTAATTTTTTTTTGCCATTTTCAGGCAACATCAAGTGTGACGGGCCAAATTGGAGTGCAAATGCGAACCAGTGGGGATACACAAATTCCGGTTAGTCAGACTGCAAAAATTTTTCCTATTTTTTGAATTAAAAATGCTTTATAATTTTATTAATTTTTTTTGCCATTTTCAGGCAGCATCAAGTGGGACGGGCCAAATTGGAGTGCAAATGCGAACCAGTGGGAGCACACAAATTCCAGTAAGTTTACAAAAATTTTTTTTCCTTTTTTAAAAAAAATAATTAAAAATCCTTTAATAATGATATTAATTTTCTCTCATTTTTCAGACAACTCCAATTGGGATTGGCCAAACTGGTGCGCAAATGGGGACAATTGGAGGCACACAAATTCCAGTAAGTTCACAAAAAATTGTTTTGATTTTTGATTTTAAAAATATAATTAAAAATGCTTTAATAATGATATTAATTTTCTCTCATTTTTAAGACAACTCCAACTGGGATTGGCCAAACTGTTGCGCAAATGGGGACAATTGGAGGCACACAAATTCGAGTAAGTTAACAAAAAAATTTTTTTTTCTTAATTTTGATTTTAAAAATATAATACAATAAAAAAAATAATTGATTCTTTTTTATTTTTTCCTAATTTCCAGGCAAATGAAGCGGCAGCTGGACCATCTACGGGGCAGGCAGTGAGTACAATTGGCAGTGGAAATAGTATTCAGGTAAATGAAAAAATTTTTTATTATTATTATCATTTTATTATTATTATTGTTATTTTATTATTAATTTTAATATTTCAAAATAAATAATAATGATTTTTATTAATTTTTTTCTAATTTCCAGACAAGTGGACCGGCACCTGGACCGTCAACCGGGCATCCAATGCAGTCAAATTTCAGTGGAAATGTCATTCAAGTAAGTATTAATTTTACTTTTCAAAAAATGAATCATTCTTTCACAATTTTAGCCAACTGCATATGAATTGGTCGGCTATCCAATTGGTGGAATGGTGGCACAAAATTCTGGCCGACAGGTTGGCAAATTATTATTAACTATTATTATTATTATTATTAAATTTTTTTTGGTGAATAATTTTTAATTATTATTATTTTTAATTTTTATTAATTTTATTTTTTTAGACATCATCATCATCATCGATGCCAATTAATGATAACCTCCAACAAATCATCTCCCAAAATATGGCACTCACAAATGCCCGTTTTGCACCAGAACCGGCCGCAAATCCGGAGTTGTTTTTGGACCGTAATGGATTTACAATGGTGGAATACATGTTCCTCGGATGGGCCAATAACAATCGAATGGGGTGAGTAAATTTAAAAACAAAAAAAATCTAAAAATGAAAAAAACATAGTTTGCTTCGAGGAATTGTTCGGAGCAGTGGAATCATCAACACTAGAAATGGGCTGGATGTGTTTAGTATGGATGTGGCATTCCCCTCGGATCAGCAGCAGCAGCGTGTGGTCAACGTCTACGGATGGGCGTCATCGGCAAAGCCATTGTTTGACGCCAATCCCCCGCCCAATTCATTGGTGGAATTGACCAACCTGATCGTTATGGACCAGTCGCAGCGTGACAACAATCTCATTAGGGGTTCATTTCTCTTCCGCCTCCACTTCAACGGCAGCTCTGGAATCAAATTCATTGGTTAGTTCCAAAAGGCAAAAAAAAAGTGAAATTTTTCTCAAATTTTAGCACCGCAACGCCAAATCGAAGCAGCCTCAGTGGACGTTGATGCACCCCCAAATGCGAATGTCGTGGCGCCGCAGCCAATAATTCAGCAACCTGAGGATGGCGGTGAATTGGCCGCAAATGAAAACGGCAATGAGGATGATGATGATGCCGAAGAGCAAGCCGATGACAATGTGCCGCCTCATCAAGAAGTGAGCGAATAAAGAGGATGAATGGATGAAAAAATAATTAAAGAGGGAGATATAATAATAATAAAGATAAACAATACAATTTTTTTGCAATTTTTAAAAACAAAATGTCATGTCAATTATTATTATTATTTTAGTTTTTACTAAAAATTAACAATGATTTAATAAAAGTTTAATTATTATTATTATTTTTGTCCAATTATAATTCCATCAATTTTCTATTCCTCTTTAATTTTTTTTTTCACAACTTTTCCCACACCAAACCCTCTTCTTTTTTCTCATTAGGACGACAGACCACCGCGAAGGATGGCCGCAATCAATGCGCAAGAACGTAATAGGGAGATCGGCCGTTACCTCTTTCGAGAAGAGAATCGGGCGCGTCAACTTGCCGACCGAGAGCGTCAATTGCGGAATCGCCTCCAAAATTTGGCACAGAACCCACCGCCACCACCCCAAAATCCACCACCAACACAACAACAACAACAAAATGCTCCGAATCAAATTGTTGTTCGCATGGGAATTGACGGCCAACGCCTCCCAAATCCAAATACACCTTTATCGGAGGAAGAAGTGGATACCATGATGCGCCAAAACGAAATGCATGTTGCTGTAGGTGATGAGCCATTCCAATGCTCTATTTGCTACGATGAGCCGACAAATTGGATCAAAAGTCGAAACTGCGTTCACGGACTCTGCCTGCTCTGTTTTTTGAATCACACTGCACGCTCTCGTTTCTGCCCGTTGTGCCGAATCGAGCTCTTTATTCCGGTGGCTCCTCATCAAAATGGCCCACAACAACATCAACAACAAAATAATCCCATTGCTGCGGCCCCAGCCGTTGATGTGCCCAATCCCCGCAGACCATTAACCAACGAAGAGGCCAGTGACATGTTAATGAGCCAAGTCCGTGTTGGCGAAGGAGAAGCGCCGTTCCATTGCCCCGTCTGCCTCCATCAATTCGTCACTTATGTTCGAAGCCGAAACTGCCGCCACGGGATGTGTCCAATGTGTTTCTTGACACACACCAATGGGGCCCGTTTTTGTCCACAATGCCATGTTGACCTGTATGTCCCGATGGCTCGTCGCAATTAAGAAGAAGAAGTGCTACCCAAAAAATACTTTTTTGCAATATCAAATCTTTTGAAAAATATCTTAATAATCAATTGCAAAATTCACTTGAATTTATATGAATTTTTTCTCATTTTTATTTTCAAAAAACAAAACTCACTTGACTTTTTCTAAAATAATTTTATTCTTTTTGATTCTCAATAAATTATCATTATATCATTCCATCACAATTATTTTTACAATCATTTAAATTATTAATAATTCCAATTTTGTCTTACAATTTTTTATTATCAAATTATCGGAATTTTTAAAATAAATATACTCAAATTCAATTTAATTTTGAGGAAAATTTTTTATTTATAATTGACATGACAGGTATGGAAATTTATAAAAAAAAAGTTTGAACAAAAATGAATTCTTTTACAGTTTGATCAATATGGAGACGGAGAAGAACAATATGGCGGCGGTGCAAATCCCTCTTCCCCATCATCATCATCATCACAATCTTCCGAGTCTTCCTCTTCCTCGCAAAGTGAGGATGAAGCGGTGAGCGACGAGGAAATTGACGCGCATATACATTTGGCTGGGCAGGCAATAAGGAGGGAATCGCAAACTCGAAATACACTCTCGGAAACGCTTGACGTCCGCTTTTTCGACTGGAATGAAGAGGAGAGAGGGAGGCCGCGCCCACACAATTTTTTGACCCTATTAATCCAGCGCTTGTTGACACGTGTTCTCGTTGGACGTGCTCCACCCCGTTTTGTTGGCTTCTCATTACAGCCACCGGGGTGGAGCCGCCCTTTCTACATTCCGCTTCGCCCGTTGGCCCAAAACACTGCCTCAGCAATCGCCGCAGCTCTCGAGCGCTTCCTTCAGGATTATGACGGGCTTGATTTATTTGACGGGAGTTGCCTCACAAAAGTATCTGCTATTTGGCCTCTTCCATTGAACAACAACAACAACGACGACGACGACAACGATGATGATGGCCCAATGGGGGCCTGTGCACCAGATTTGGCCACAGCAAGAGCCCATGCCGCTGGTATTGCCCGATGTCAATCTTGGGTGGCGGTTGTGAATCCAAACGACACATATTGCCTTGCCAGGGCAATTGTCCTTGGTCTCATGGATCGACGTCATCAACTGCTCCACCAACCCAATGCACACTTCCGTCTATGGGCTGAAGGGCAGAGGGGCGATGAGGGACAAGAATTGGCGCTGGAATTGATGAACACAGTGGGCATCCCCATTGATCAACCAATGTATGGCGTCAGAGAGGCCCGGCAAGTGCAAAATTGGTTGAACACAACATTGGGTGGATCACATCATGTGCGTTTGGTCCTTTTGGAACGGGAGCGAGGATGGCGTGTGTGTTGGAAAAGTCCGGAGTCGGCGCATTTCACATTGACATTGGCTTGTGTCAACCATCATTGGTCCTACATCCAATGTCCGCAACAAATTTTTCGGGTACATTTTTTTGCTCATTCCTAAATACAACATTCTTCATTACTCCAAAATTTTTAGGCCAAAAAATGGTGTCCAGACTGTGAGTGTCCAGTTGCACGAGATCGCCATCCACATGGATGTCGTGTTGTTTGCCATTTTTGTTTGCGATTTGGCATTGGCTACCCATGCGTTCGAGATCCGGCTGCCGGTCCACCACAACAATGCGACGATTGCCATTTTGTGTTCCCCAATCAAAATTGCTTCCTGGCCCATCAACAACAGATTGACCCAGCACCTCCAGGATGGGAACATGACAGACGCAGAGGTCAGCCACACCAACCAATTTGTACTCTTCGACGCCTCTGCCCTCAATGCAATGCGGTTTTTTGGACGCATGGGAGGGCCCATCAATGTGTGCAACAACCAATCGGGCAACCCCTATTATTGCCAGTTCCACAAATTCCCGGTATTGGTCATTATAATTTTTATTTACATTCAATTTTTCATAGCTTTGATCCAATGGGGCGGTGGTCAACAGCCGCAACAACAAAATCCCCCTTTTCCCAACATGCAACCAGTAGGATGTACTAAATGTCATGGAATGCATGCTCCCGACGGTCTCCAGCCATGTTTTGTCCAACCAAAGCAGTATCCCAATCAAAACGATATACCGCTGCCAAATCCAATCAATAACAACAATATGGATGATGATGAAGACGATCTCTCCATTGGAAATGAAGAAGAGAACGATGTGGAAGAAGAAGAAGAAGAAGAAGAGGATGATGATGGAGGTTTCCATCCACCACAACAACAACAAGGTCGTCGGCCAAGACTACCCATTCGTTTCATCTATTGGGATGTGGAGACGGAACTCGTTCTAATGCCGCCACCAGATCACAATCCAGCACAAAACATTGATGAAGATGCAATGGAACGACGTCATGTCCCATTGTTGGTGTGTGCCGAAGTTTTGTGCGAACATTGCATTCGTCTAGGCATTCATCCAGAACGTGATCCCAACAGACGACCATTCCAATGCAGTTGCGGGGTTCCATGGCGATTGGGAAGCGAAGCTAGACAACGATGGTGTATGCCTGCAGACCCCACACTGGTCGAACCCAATCAATGGCCGATGGATGGACACAATCCACGTCGCTTGGCATTCCACCAATTCCGACGACAACCGAATGGTGAAGTGGAAGACCAGCGGACTGCAATGGCTCAATTTGCAGACTTTTTGCTCTCACATGGCCCACGTAACATGCGCACTATTGCTTTGGCCCATAATGGGGTATGTTTTTTTGGGAAAATATGAGATGAAAATGTTTTTCTTTTCCTTCACAGGGGCGGTACGACATCCATCTTCTCTTGGAGGAATTGCAACATCGAGGGATTCAGCCAAAACGACTCGTCTGTCATGGCCTCCGCATTTACCAACTCCAGCTGGGCGGCAGAAATCAACGTCAAATTGTGCTCAAAGATTCGCTCAACTTTTTTGGCTGTCCACTCTCAGCATTGCCTGCCACATTTGGATTGGACGGAGTGGCGGATAAGCCCTTCTTCCCTTTTGCCTACATCCGCACATGCAATCTTCACATTGAGCATCAAGGCCTTCCACCGTTGGCCTATTACGAACCAGATGGAATGAAGCCTACAAAAAGACAACATCTCATCCAATGGCACACGGAGGAACAGCAGCGGGCCCCAAATCAGCGATGGGTCCTTTCCGAACAATTGCTTGAATATTGCAGCAATGTTGGTCACATTTTTCTTAGCTTTATTTTATAATTTTTCCCTCAAATAGGATGTTCGCATACTTCGTGCCGCCTCTCTTCGTTTCCGTCAAATTGTGGGTAAATACGCCAGTGGGATGGAACCGTTCGAAGCGGCCAGTACAATAGCGGGTTTAGCACTGGCCATTTTCCGACAATGCCATCATTTGCCCAACCGCATTCATCATTCGCCGGAGGGTGGATTTTTGAGAGGAAGGCGAGCCAGTGCTGAGTCGCAACGCTTCTTCTGGGTGCTGGAAAAATCGCTGGGCGTCCACATTCAAACGGCCCAATGGAGCATCGGTGAACATCGCGTTGCTGAGGACAATGGGCTCAGACTGGATGGACTCTTGCATCGCCGCCCCCCTTTGCGTCCACTTGCTCTAGAGTATCAGGGGTGTTTCTATCACGGTAAGGGCCGGGGAAAAGGGTAAATGATGATGATGGATCACTCCTTATAGGCTGCACTGTTTGTTTTCCGGAGAGGCAAATGAAATTGGCTGGCGGTCAAACAGCAGAACAACTTTACGCGCGCACCCAACAGAGGGCATGGATTTTGGAACAGCAACATGGATTGCAAGTCAAGCAGGTGTGGGGCTGTGAATGGCGTCAAATGTTGGCCCGAGATCGTCATCTTCGTCAATTGAATGCCCAGGCAAAGCGAAATCTCCCAGGACCACTCGACCTTCGACGCCATGCACTGTTTGGCGGTCGTGTGGAACCTTATGCCCTTTCGCATGTGTGCGGTCCAGAGGAGGAAATTTGCGTTCTGGACATTGTAAGTCGATTAGATACTTTCCATTCATATACATCCCCTCATTTTCAGGTATCATTGTACCCAACAGCGATGAAATACACCGCATTCCCATTGGGTCATCCCCGTGTGCTCACTCGTGAACAGCTCGAGCCCCCAACAATTCCACCATTGCCTTGGACCCGTGTGGAGCATAACCCATTCAAAGGCTTCCTCCTCTGTCGCGTTCTTCCACCACGTGGTGTACAACAACAACAACAACAAAATTTGGCAGACAACAACAACGATTGGTTCCTTCCACTTCTGCCAATGCGAACATTGAGTGGCCGGTTAGTCTTCCCTTTATGCGCCAAATGTGGTGAACACCAGTGGCAACGGGCATGCCCACATGATGAACAGGAGCGAAGTTGGATCACAGCATACACCCATGTCGAGCTGAACAAGGCCCTTTCCCTCGGTTATTCGGTGCTCGATCTTTTTGAGGTAAAAATATTTGCTTCTCTCCAAAATAAACAATATCACATTAAAGGTTTGGCATTATGAGGAATGGTCAGTGGCCGGCTCTGCCCAATTGGCTGGCAACAATGGACTGTTCAGCGGATATGTGGACACGTGGCTTCGACTGAAAGCAGAAGCATCCGGCTGGCCCCAAAATTGTCACACCGACGAGCAGAGGCAACAATATTTGCAACAATGGTTGGATCGGGAAGGCATCCAGTTGGAGGCTCAATCCATTTTGCTCAATCCTGGACTCCGCCATATTGCCGTATGTTCTTTCCCCACCCCTAATAATTATCAAAAATAATTATTCACATTATTTTTAGAAAATGTTGCTCAATGCGTTGTATGGAAAATTGGCACAAAGGCCGGAAAGTGAGGAAGTGCGCTACACCAAGACGCCCCGCCAATTCCACAACATGCTTGCCGACAGCCGACGCGAATTGGTCGACTTCACCCACATCAATGACTATTTGGACCGGGTGCAGATGCGCAAAAAACCCCAATTTGCCAAAGGACCAGCCACGAATGCACTTCAAATTGCCTGCTTTGTGACATCCCAATCGCGGTTGATCCTCTATGATTACTTGTGCCAAATTCGACAAAATGGTGGAAAACTGCTCTACTGTGACACCGATTCGGCAATTCACGTGCGGCAGAGAGGTGGACCCCCATGTGTGGAAGAAGGGGACTGGTTGGGGCAAATGAAACGAGAGCTCCCAGGCCGCGAAATCATCGAGTTTTGGTGCGGTGGCCCAAAAAACTATGTCCTCCTTCACCGCTGCGCAGAAAGCGGCCAAGGACTTCGCGCTGATATGAAGGTACGCGGAATTGAATTGACACATGAGGCCCAACAACTCCTCACCTATCAACGGATGCGGCGAATGATTCAACGTCATTTTGCTATTGGCCAAGTGAGGTGGGTTTTTTTCCCAATCATTTTCCCCAAATAATTTTGCTTCTTTTGGCAGGCGTGGTCGGCGTCAAATTACCATCCCTCAGCGACAATTCATACGAACAAGGCGAGCACACATCAACACAAGGCGGACAATGAAAATCTACAAGCCCGTCTATAGCAAAGGAGTGGTATTGGCTGGGTATCAAACGAGACCATTTGGCTGGTTGGTGGCAGATGGACAACAATTAGACGATGAAGACGAGGACGAAGATGACCACTTTGGCAATGCACCCATCGATGATGATGATGAGGATGGCCAGACAGAAAGTGAAGAGGAAGAGAACATTTTTTGATTTTAATTTTTTTAATTTATCAATATTTTATTCATTTTTATAATTAATAAATTATTTTCATCATATAAATGTAAAAGGGGGGGGGGGGGGGGGGACATCAATAATTAGGAGAGTTGGAGGGAAGGAAATTGTGAATATATTTGCTCCATCACATCTAATCCCCTTTCCATTTGTCCAATAGTATTCACTCCGGTAACAATCATCCTTCCCGACCTAAACACTAATGAAGTGAGCTCATAGCCGCTCTCTTCGCCACCATCATCCAATCGTAGGGCACATCGTAGTCCGGGGAATTGTGTTTGGTCCAGAATACAACTAATGACTGTCACATTGCGGATTGGCCATGTTTGTCCTTCTGTGATTGGCTGTAGTGGTAGTCGAGTACGGTAGGAGTCCATCATCCATTCTCTCAGTGGTAAAAGAGCCAATGGGAAGGGAAGACGACGTGCACCCACCAAATTCCGCAAGTGGATGGAATGAGCTCGTAGGTTAGGTGGGGGCGGGGTTGTTCCATCTGGCTCGCCACATTCACCCCTACGGTAGCCTGCAGCCAATGAGCGATCCAATCGACGACAAATCCGTCCAATCACCGATTGAATTTGGGGACTAATGTTGTTGTCATCATTGGTGGATTGTAAATGTTGTCGAATGCCGGTCATCACCAATCTCCCACTCGAAAAAACAATGACTGTCACACTACCACCCATTGTGGTCGAACGGAGTCGCATGATGATGGCATGGAAACGTCTGGGACAGTACTCCGTGTTCACCCCATGACGTGCCAGAGCCAAATATTCATTGGGGGTAAATGATCGGTTAAGACGTAATGTGATTGTACTATTTTGTAGGGAGCGAATAGGGGTAAGAATCATTTTTGACAAATATCTACAAAAAAAAATATTTATCGCATAAAATGAATCACTATGAATAATTAATAATAAATGAATTAAAAAAATCAATTATGAATGAATAATAAATTTAAAAAATTTTACAAAAAATAATATCATAGTGGGAAATTATCACACACACACACATCATTCGTGGTGCTTCTGAATGGCGCAGCAACAATGATGATGGTGACATCCGCACATGTTGTGGTTAATAATTGGTGTGGTGAGGATTTTCTTATTTGGGTTGGAAGAGGTGGATGGTCCAGCTGCTGTTGAAGTCTTGGTCAAATGAACCGCAATCACCTCGAGTGGGTAATAGGAGACATGCTGACCACCACCGAATTCGATCAAACATGGCAGATAGGGATGTTTTAGTTTTCGGTTGTGCCGCACATAGTAATACTGGCGTACGGTTATGTCCAAATAGCCACCGCATGCATAGGCGAAATTCGCATTTTGGGATGAAAGATCATGGGCATGGAGAGGCAAATTGCGTTCGGGGGGACGAAGATGAGAGGTTCGCAGATGGCAAGTTTGCAAATGTGCGAGGATTCGGCGACGTGGCTCCAATGTTTGAAGCAAGACTTGCAACTCCTTCAGAGAACATTCCATGTAGGCACAAAGATAGTCCAATAGAGGAATTGTGATGATGGTTTCTTTCATCTGCTTCTCTTCTTCTTCTTCTTCTTCCCAATAGGGGGCCCCATCCATTGGAGTTGTCGAAGCGGTCTTCATCTCCATCAAATTCTCTTCTTCTTCCTCTTTTGTTCCAACCTCCTCATTCTTTGGGTTCTTTTCTCCTTCTGGGTTCACCTCTTTCTTCTCATCTTCATCAGTGGGAAGCTTGATCGCTGGAATCAGATCGTCGTCATCGTCTTTGTCCTCATCTTCATCAATGATAAGCATGTTTGGTGGAGTGGGATCCTCGTCATCATCTAAAAATAAAATTTTTTTAAATTTTTGTCAAAAATATTCTTGCCTTTTTGCGTGTCATTTTTTGCCACATTTTCCTCCACATTTTTCCCACTGCTTGATGGAATCAGTTGGTCCATCAGAATCCAAGGGATTGACCAGGGAGTTGGGGGACGCTGTCCATCGTCATCACTAGTTCCATTGGGCGATTTGGGATTCTGAAATTGGAAATTTTTAATTTTTTGAGCTGGTACCTCTTCTCCCGTATTAGCTTCATCAACCGGGTCTAACGAGGGCAAAGTTTCGGTCTCAGCTTTAATATTGCTAGTTGATTGTTGCCTGTCATCCTCTTCGCGCTCCATAGCCCACATCATGGGAATAGATGGTACGAGCGGCATACTTTTTTTATTCTAGTGGATTAGGAGATTTTGATTTTTTAAAAATTTTGTCTGAAATTATCAAATTCATGGTCTATATATAATAAATGCGGATATATGTGAGAATATTCGGAGAGGAAAAATGGATTCAGAAGGGAAGGAAAGTGAAGAAAATGCTAACGTATTTCAACACCCATTCACCATGTGTGTGTCTGGCTGTACTGGGAGTGGGAAATCGGAATGGGTACTGCGACTGATCAAATATTCCGCCCAAATGATTACGCCCACACCTCGATGCCTACTCTATTGCTATGGCGAGATGAATGCAAACATTTTTCGTCTTCAACAGCAGGAGGCAAAACAAAATTTCGACACTCCCATTGATGGGGAGCAATTTAAAGTCTGTGTCCATTATGGAGTGCCCGATGAAGGACAGATTCAGAGGGCGGCTTCCGATTGTGGTGGGCGACTCCTCTTGGTGTTGGATGATTTGATGGTGGGATTAAGGAGTCCATTTCTGGATGTTCTATTCACACGTGGATCACATAATTGGGGGTGTAGTATAGTGTTGGTCACGCAACATCTGTTCGCCTCTCCACATTTACGCGTGGCCAGAAATAATTCTCATTATCTGGTGTTGATGAGGAATCCGGTTGGAGCGCTACAGATTAGGAATCTGGCCACGCAATTATTCCCCGGACGGCAGGCACATCAATTTTTTGTTGAAGCATATGCGGATGCAACTGTCCAGCAATTTGGCTATCTACTAGTGGATATGCATCCAAAAACGCCAATTCAATTCCGTTTGAGAACACATATATACCCGGGCGAGCAGTGCATCGTATACATAGCCAACGAAGGCATCACTAGTGGAAATAAAGGAACATAGGCAGATTTATGGGAAAACATCGATCAGAGAATAACGGAAAGCCGACAATATCCAAATCTTCATCTTCAAAGAACAATAAAAAATTTGCAATTAGCGGTCACATTCGCAGGAATATTCATTTTCTCCAACGCGTTGCTGCTTGCCGAACCAAACGTCACCATAATCGCTTGCGTCAAATTTTGAGTGCATCAGGACCCGAACAATTGCTTTGTCTGGTAGAGTGCTGTCTTAATCTCCTTCGTGGTAGGGTACCAAAACCAAAACAACGTTTGCTCAATCGACTCCGTTCTCAAGCACCTCAACTAAGGGCATTCTGCAAGGCGAGGAGCGCACGAACGGCCAGAGAACATCTTCAGCAAGAGGGTGGGGGATTACCTGCTCTTATTCCCCTTGTAATTTCTGCCGTCCTTCCCGTTATTGTGGAAAAGGTCATTGACAAAATTTCCAATAGTCAATAAGATGCGTTTCGGTAAACGGATGCTCCTCATTCCCGAGGATGTTTACCGCACACTCATGAGCATTCATCAACAACCAAATGAAGCAGCGAGAGGGAAAACCGCATTGGGATTCGTCAATGATCGGGTGAATGCCATTGCCAAAGGGAATGAACCATCCACATCTGCACTCAACGATAGTGAACGAGCCATCGGGTATCAGCAAGAGTTCAAACGAATGCGAAAATTGCAGCAAGATGTGGACGAACGCCCAATGAATGTTCGTGTGGAAAATTTGTCATCTGCCACGGACAAGATGCTTAAAGTCATCGAAGATGTGAAGAAGGAGGCGCCGTCGCCCAAAAGAAAGAGTCCACGAAAAAGACGGGTTAGATCAAGAGAGGAGAGGCAATCGGATAGCGGTCCACAAAATTCTACTGAGTATGACACAGTCGACGATGATCATCATTCCACGAAAAAATCCTCCGCTTTAACTTCATCTTCAGCACCGGAAACGTCCTCTTCCGCAGATACGGAGGTTCCCGATATTGAACTTGAAGAAAATGAACAAAATGGACGAAGATATCAAGAGGCAATGAATTACACTCAAAGAAATACTGAACGTCTTCCAGTTGATAAGGATGGACGTATCTATCGACTGATGCATGGGAATTTTCGAGCAATTGCGAACAGCAACATTCAGGAACTCCTTCAATACCATTTTGCAGCGGACAAGACAGGTGTACAGCCACCCGGCTATAAAACATTCATAAACGCTGCCAAAAAGGATCCATATTTGGCGCAGAGACTATTCCCCACACATGATGCGAATATCGTCGGAGGACCAACACCATCGAGTTCCGCAAGAGGAAAACGGGGAGGTGGCTATGAAGAAAAGAAAAAGAAGACAGTTCGATCGTTGATAATTAAAAGACATGATCCATTTCCAATAAAAATATATTTTAAACCGCAAATTTGGTAAATAAAAAGCATTTCATTTTTTTGATTTGGAGTAAAATGAGAAAGGGATGGCAATTCAAAATCAAAGAGAAATAGATGATATTCTCGATCCTCTGTATAAGGATCCCTCTTCATCTACATGTTTCACCAGTATGGAACCGCTCTTCCAAGCGGCCAAAAAAATTGATGGGAATATTAGGCGTAGCCAAGTGAGAGATTATTTGGCTCGTCAACGGGTATACACTTTACATAAGAGGGTGGTTCGTAAATTCAAACGTCTCTCAACACGTGCCAGTGGATTGCATACGGATTGGCAAGCCGATTTGGCCGATATGCAACGGCTAAAACGATGGAACGGAGGTAATGGGTACATGTTAGTGTGTATTGATGTGCTCAGTCGCCAGCTCTTCGTTGAACCGGTTCGAAGCAAACAAAGCGGGGATATGATCGATGGTTTTGAACGAGTATTCACCAGATGTGGCTACATCCCCTGGCGATTGATGACCGATTCCGGGAGGGAATTCACCGCCGCTCAAGTACAATCCTATTTTCGACGACGTCAAGTGCAACACCATTGTATGCAAACATCTCCCCTTTGGCATGCTGGAATGGCCGAAAGAGCCAATCGGAGTATCAAAGAACGTCTCTATCGTTATTTTACCCATCGGGGTACAAAAGCATGGGTGGGCGTGATACAGCGGATTGTGAATGCGTTAAACTCCTCACCAAGCAGTGCAATCTTTGGACTTCGCCCACGCGATATAACTTTTGCCAATGCTGAGCAGCTGAGAAAACGTCTGGAGAGGAAAATGGAAAAAGAGTGGAGTGAGAAAAGGGGAAGAAAGAGATTGGGAGGTAGACCGCGATTTCGATTAGGCGACGAGGTTCGCGTGGAGAGACGGCGAAATGTGTTCCGCAAAGGCTATTTGCCCACATTCAGTGACGAGCTGTTCCACGTGACCCGGGTACGTGAACAACCAAATCAGCCTTGTAGCTATAGGCTAAGTGACAGCAATAGACAACTTTTACCCGGTTGGTACTATGCGCAAGAACTTTGTTTGGTTCGTAGCACTGAACGGCATCAGAAAGGAAATGAGGACGAAGCGGATTCCAATGCGAGCGATCTGGAGAAGAAGAATGAACATGGGGATCGAATCTATGAGATTGAGCGAATCGTGAAACGACAACGACGTAAGGGTGTGGATTATTGTCTGGTCAAATGGAAGGGCTATTCCGAAAAGCATAATAGCTGGATACCCGCAACGACAATCATATAAAAACCAAATGTTCTAGTATATCTTTTCCATCAATAAAGTAAAAATGACATCAGCTATATCTTCGATATCCAAATCCACATCATTTTATGTTATTTGTCCATCTAATACCATGGTGGAAGGTAACCGTACGAATTCTTTTCGTGTACGACTGCCCCGAAAATTGCATTTCCATTCCCAATGGATGGTAGGATTAGCCGTTCTGGTCTATCCAAACACGTGGCCTTCGCTGGGTACAACCGAGCAACAATTTGTTCGTCTTATATGGCAAACGGGTGCACAGCTACAAATACCCATCCCATCAGCATCAATGAAGAACCCGATGGAGTTGGTCACAGCATTGAATCAGAGCATCGTGGCCGATGCAGATCATTTGGCAAAAAGATTGGAGGCAGCCGATGTTGTTTGGAAGGAGACGGAGAAGGAGTCTGACGAATTGGCCAAGAAGCTGGTACTTCCACGATTCGTCACTATTAAAGAGGGAGAAGAAGAAACGAGTCATAGCGTGGAAGTTGTGGAAAAGTACTTATGGCGACGTGAGGACGCCAAAAAGATGCGTGCCAAAGAGACTGAACGGATTTTAGCCGAAAAGTTGACAAGCAAATTGAACGAGATGGACATCCAGCTGGTTAAATCTGCTCGAGAGATGGGTGGTTTAAAGAAATGGATGGATGCGTACAAGTCACCCGAGCTGTATTGTAAATTCGCTTTCGATGGAGAGCGACAGAGATTTCGCCTCAAACTGGATAAGGACTATGTTCAATGCATGGAATTGTCTGCCCAATTGGCCTATATGCTCGGTTTTCCAAATGCCCGGCTGGAGGATGCGAGCAATTTAGCACGTTTTATGCCGGACATGCGTGGCGGTGTCTCCACCTTCTATGTTTATGTACCCGATTTAATTGAACCTGTGTTCATTGGGGATGTGGCTGCTCCAGTGTTGCGTGTGGTCAACATCCGAGGCCAACCGGATGAGATTGTTGAAGAGTGCTATCCCATCATTCAATATCATCGACTCATAAAGAGGGAGTTCCAAGAGATATTCATTGAGATACGTACAGCTAATACCAAACTAATGCCCTTTCAATATGGCACTTGTTCATTGACTTTACATTTTAAAAAAATGCCCTATTTCTGATAAATTTTTAATAAATAACATTGTTACATTTTTAACATAATACATCATGTACACATCTGAGATAAATAAAATTTTACGCCGTAATCGGAGGACCGCCTCAAGTTATATTGGCTGCTTTCCAGCAGATAGAATTCCCCGCGGTCGGGCGTTGGTATATCCTCATTGTATGGCTGTGAACACGGACGACTCCTCTCTGCCCGGTTCCCATTGGGTGGCCATATATGTGGAATCACCCAACCAGTGCGACTATTTCGATTCTTTGGCCCAATGGCCACCCAAATCGCCAGAAATTTTCACCTATTTACAAAAATTCAATCAAGTCAATCGGTTGAAAGAGCCCATTCAATCGGCGTTGTCACTTTCCTGTGGAAAACATGTCATTTATTTTTTGCACCGTCGATGTCAAGGATGGCCCCTCCTTCGAATTGTACGGCATTTGTCACATTGCAAAACAGATGGGGATCGATTGGTCAGTGAATTTGTACGAAAGTTTGTCTTCGATCATCGCCATTAAAAGAGTACATATATAAATACCATGTGAATTTTTCTATCTTCATGTAAATTCAAAAAAGAGTAGGAGAATATGCATTCCGATTTCGATCCAAACTCAGTGGATTGGAGTTTTTTCACCATAGGGGATATACAAAGTGGTGGGGGTGGTCAAGCATTAATGAGTGGCGGCATGGCAGCTAGCTACCCCGTCTTTAGTGGAATGGCCTTTCAACGAGGAGCCGGCATAGGCTCTGTCTTGCGTAGTCTATGGAGGTTCCTTCTCCCTGTTGGAAGGGAGGTTGGCGCCGCCATTGGTCGTCAGGGTCTAGAGTCTGGGAGCAGAGCCCTCTCCGGTATACTTGATGGTAAAGATGTGAAAGAAACGCTTGTGAGCGAGGGAAAAAGTGGATTAAAAAATTTGCTGGACAAAGCCGCCAATAATTTGAACAAACAAAAGGGAAGTGGTGGAAATAATTTTGATTTCAAACGCTATAAACGAGCAGCAGCAGCTGGACTACATGTTGATGATCCCAATACAGATGGGCCAGTTGATGCGCATATAAAAAGACGACTCCTTTCTACACTTGGTCCATCAACGATTACAAAAGGAGGGAAGAGAAAACAAACGAAAAATAAAAAAACAAATAAAGGCAAGAAAAAATCTGGTATTCCACCTCTCAAAGTAGACGCATTGGGTCCATACTAGAGAAAACGAGAACAACAAAAAGGAAAATGAGCTGTCCAAAGAAAATTAGCGATCAGAGTGGTTTGGCTTTCAACAGTGCACTGAACATCTTTTCCGTTCCCCCAACCAATGTGTCCGTTTGCAAATCCTTTTTCCGCGAGGTACTCCCTCTGAGTACGATTACGCAGGAATCGCCCTATCTCTTCCGAATGTTCAGTGACAATTTATGGACCGATCTCTCCCGAGTGTATTTACATTTGGAATTGTCTATTGAGAAATTTCATAATGGAAATTGGATCGCAATTACTGCAGCTGATGATACCGAAATTGGTCCGATCCAATCCATTGGTCAAACATTCATCCAACAATTGAAAGTGGAGGCAGGAAATACGGAATTGTACGACAGCGGGCCTCTCTACCCTTAAAAGGCATATTTGACTCAAGAGTTGAGCTATTCCGCATCAGTGAAGGATCATTTCATGGCAGCCGCTGGCTATCATCGCTCCAAAAGGCATAATGATCGTGCGGATAGCGGTTTCCTGGCCCGTTGTGCACCATTTGCCAGTGGAGCCAAAGCTCAATTTCTCTCGAGATTGGATTTCGATTTGGGCAATCAAGAGTTGTATTTGCTCAATAATTTGGATCTACTATTCACCCTTTACCGTGGAAAAGATGCCTTCCTCTTGGAATGTTTAAGAGCAGCTGGTCTTGGTGGAACCCAATATCGTCTCTATCTTCATGACATTAAACTCTATGTGAAAATGGTGGAGGTACAACCGTCGCTGAATTTGAGCATCTATAAAATGTTGGAGCAGAAGCCGGCCACCTATGCGGTTAGGAAAACGGAAATCAAAAGCTGTTTCCTGTCGGCGGGTCGTACCGAAATTGAACATAATGTCTTCTCAGCAGCTATTCCTCGTCGCATTACAATTGGACTGGTTAATAACGGTGCTTTCAATGGCATGATGACGAACACCCCATTCAATTTCATACCCTTTGACATTAGAGAAATTAGCGTTCATGCGGGAGGACAAATCTACCCAGCCGTTCCACATCGAATGAATTTTGGAAGTAGTTTATGTGTCCGCCCTTTTGTCGACATGTATGAGGCGCTGGGTGTGGCCAACTCGGATCGTTCCTTCGATATTACGTTTGAGCAATTCAAGGATGGATGGACCCTGTTTGTGATCGCTTTGACAAGTACGCTGGATGACAGTTGCGGATTTGAGCTTTTGCGAAGTGGGACCACATCGATTCGGATGCAATTCAATTCGGCTATTCCAGCTCCCGGAGCAGAGATGATTGTATTGGGCGAATTCGATCAACTCATCATGATTGACTATAATCGTCACATTGTCTCGGATTCAAAGATTGGATAGATCGTTCCCTCTCCCCATTTCTATTGTGTTACAAATTGATATATAAATAGACAAATTTTTTAATTTCAAATCTTTTTAAAAAGAATAAAATAATAACTACTAGTACTATTCATTCTATTCCCTTTATTCTCGACAAATATGAACTATTCCCAAATTCTTGAGAACTATAAGCAAGAAAATGTGTGGACTGAATTGGAAGAGTATCGCAAAATGGCCCGAAATTTACTCTATTTGGCTGAAGCACTGTTGGGTCTCTCCATCCTCTGCTGCCTTCTCACATTGCGTTGGATGCAGCGAAGTGGATGTATGAAAAGGAATAAAATTCATCAGGAAGGGGAAGAGATTAAGGTTGGATGGATTGATGGTGAGAAAGGGAATGCCTCAATTACATTTCATGATTCCTCATTGAATTTAGATGAGGGAAATATCAGGACCGAAGGAAATGGTCGGCTTAAGCGAAGTGCACGTCAATGGAGAAATATGGATGAGTTGAAGACCAAGCTTGGAATGGGATGCACAAAGAAATGAGGAATTTATGTTCAGTCTATCTATTTCATTTTTGTTTTCATTTCCATTGGGTTGTCATTGGCCAAGTTGATAAATCGTTTGAATTCATTATTTTGATTAAAGTTCGATATCATTTGTCAGCTGCACTTGACCACTATCACTTGTGTTGAAAAATATAATCATAAGTGAGGGTAGGCAATTGCTGCTGAAGAATCGATAAAAACTTTTCCTCCATAATCATCTATTCAGGTAAGTAAAATCACATTTTTCCCATTTTCTTAGTAAAATTCTATTCGACCCATAATAGGCCACGCCCTTTTTTACTATTCCCAATAGTATTCGTATTCCATGTGATATCTATCCAGAATAGCCCACGCCCCTTTTGGATATATCCAATGGTATTCGTATTCCATAGTACATCTATCCATTATAGGCCAGGCCCCTTTTGGATATATTCAATGGTATTCGTATTCCATAGTACATCTATCCATTATAGGCCACGCCCCTTTTGGATATATCCAATGGTATTCGTATTCCATAGTGTATCTATCCGTTATAGGCCACGCCCCTTTTGGATATATCCAATGGTATTCGTATTCCATAGTGTATCTATTCATTATAGGCCACGCCCCTTTTGGATATATCCAAAGGTATTCGTATTCCATAATGTATCTATCCGTTATAGGCCACGCCCCTTTTGGATATATCCAATGGTATTCGTATTCCATAGTGTATCTATCCGTTATAGGCCACGCCCCTTTTGGATATATCCAATGGTATTCGTATTCCATAGTGTATCTATCCGTTATAGGCCACGCCCCTTTTGGATATATCCAACGGTATTCGTATTCCATAGTACATCTATCCATTATAGGCCACGCCCCTTTTGGATATATCCAATGGTATTCATATTCCATAGTGTATCTATCCGTTATAGGCCACGCCCCTTTTGGATATATCCAATGTTATTCATATTCCATGGTCGCCCCCGAAAATTGATCTTTGGTCTCAATTCAAAATAAGCCTTTATCTTTTGGCTGGAGGATAGAGAAGCTAGTCTCCAGCTCAATAAAATGATCTTTAGTCCTTTGGGCTCGAGAATAGCCCAACAAAATGTACTCGAGAATAACCCAGCATAATGATCTTTGGACTCGAGAATGTCCTCGAGAATGACCTGGGCTCGAGAATAACCCAACAAAATGATCTTTAGTCCTTTGGACTCGAGAATAGTCCAACAAAATGATCTTTATTCCATAGGGTTCGAGAATAGCTCATCAAAATGATCTTTGGACTCGAGAATGATCTTTGGTCATTTCAAAGTAAGCCTTTACCTTTTGGCTGGAGGGGCAGAGGGGGCTAGTCCCCATAAAAAAAGAAAGATAGAGCCGTATTGTAGTAACCATTTTGCCACCAATCCACAATTTTTACCTCCTCCAAATCAATGTTCCCTTGGGAGAATTGGTAAAAGCCAATTGGCTTATTCCAGCAAATCCATCTTCTTTAAATCTCCCACTCATCAAAATGGCATCCTTCTTCCAAATGCTTTCACTGCTTTTCGAATTAATCGTCGATTTGGTAAGAAATTGGGAGGAGAAATTCAACAATTGGCTTCATTTTCCCTATGGATATTTTATTTGAGGAGGGCCACCCTCAAGCCTCAACTCCAATCAGAATTCCCTAAGGCAATGCCTTCCATTTTGCTTGGGCTATATCTATTGCTTTTTTTTATTGTTGTTTTGCTAATACTATCGAAATGCCTTTGGAAAAGGAATCTTCTTTATTGGAGTTTTGTTTTGAAATGCCTCTCCTTTTAATGGAAATTCAATGGCAACAGCTGCTTTTTGAAGAATTAAAGTTGATTGAATTCGAAGAAGTAGAATTTCGATGATAATATTAAACTGATTGGACTGAAATAATATTCCCGATGGGAACAACCTCAATTCATTAAAATTTTTTAAACTGGATAATTTTTATTTTTGTATTTTTAAAAATTGGATAATTTTTATTTTTTGTGACCTTCTGTTTCCCGATTTTTATTAATGCCCCAATTATATTTAAAAATATTTATATTTGGGAGTCTAATTATTTTATGTGTTTAATTTTTTTTGTTGTTAATTTTGCTATTTTATCAAAAAATTAATATTTTTCTCCAATAAAATTCCCCCCCCCCCCCCCCCCTCTGATAATAAACTTTATTTATTTAAGATAATTTTTATTTTAATTTTAGTTCCAGTATTTGGACCGATTGAACATTATTTATTAATGTCGAATTATAGGTAAATATAATTTGGGAGCCAAATTATTTTATGAGTTTAATTTTTTTCTTGTAATTTTTCAATTTTTTTTAAATTAATTTTTTTCCTCCAATCAAAATTCCCCCAAGGTAATATCTCTTCCATATTGCTTTTTATTGTTATTTTTCTAATCCTTTCGAAATGGATGAAATCTTTTAATGGAGTCTTCAAATGCTACTCCTCCTTTACTTCAATTCTATAAGCAAATTCAACAGCTGCTTCTTGGCAGGCCCAAACTTGAATGTATTTTAAGAAGGTGGATTCATCGAGGATGATGATGTTTTACTCTGACTCAAATAAAAAGTTGTTGATCCCGGCGGGCGGCTGGCAGATATATTGTGATTGGGAAGGCTAAAGGAAGGACGGATTATGAGCAGGATTTAGATGAATGATGGAAATGATGATTAAATTGTGGGGGAGGAAATAGGTCAAATTTTATGAATGAGAAAGGATATGGGGCAAAATGGCGAAAAAGAAATGGCCCCAATCTATAAAATCCCCAGCAGCTGGTGTTGGAATGATTGTAACTATGAGTGAATTGGAATGAGAATGAGACCAAAGGGCAAATGAGAAGGAGTTCAAAGGCAAAGTTCTGAATTCATTTTTATTTTTGGCTTTATATTTATTTGAAAGAATTTTGGTTCGAAATTTGAGATGCCGCAACACATAAATACCAGCAGGAATATCATATAGAATGAATTTGAAAAAATTCAATACAATAATTTTACACAACAAATATTTCATCGGCTAATGATTAAATAAGAATTATAAATTTAAAAACATTTTTTAATTTACCAAAAAATTGGGAAATACTTATAAAATTGTCCAATTTCAAACCAAAATTAGACATTTTTGTAGACATAAAACTGGCCAAATAATGGCATTTTTTAAGCATCAATTATTCTATCATATGTAAATTTTATTATTATGACAATTTAAATGATTTCTAAAAAATTTGTAAAATATATTATATATGTATATTTTTTAATGTAATTCTCATCATCTTTACAATTATTTCATTCGATGTCATTTTGTCATTTTTTTGGCATTTAATTCATTAATCAAAATTTGGGCTAATAAATAATTCTCTGGAATTCTTTTTCCCAATAAAATGGCAACAAATAAGAATAAAAGAATCCTCAATTCTTTTCTCTTTTATTAGGAGAAATGCCGCCCAATTTTTGTTATGGAAAAAAGGGGAAGGAATTGGGCAAATTGGCCGCCAATATCTGGTTAAGGGCTGCCTTTTGCTATCTCTTTGCCATTTTGCCGCAATTCCCATCCCATTTCTTCCCATTCAATTCAATTTCATCCACCAAAATGCCATTTGCTTGTCTCCATCCAGTCAAAAATGCCGCCTTCCCAGTAGCAAATTGGTCTCATCCCTATTTTTCATTCTCGGCTTTTATAAATAAATCCTTGACACTCAAATTAAAGCCTTTTTCTATTATTTTAATTCTTAATAAAATGAATTTTCACATGGATTTGATTTCTATTATGTTCTCACCTATATTGGGTATATAAACATTTTTATTCATTTCTTTTAAAATCAAAAGTAGGAGCCGAATATTTCCCACTTATCAGCTTTTCAATTATTTTCATATGCTAAAATTCTCTTCAAAATAAAATTATCTTTTTATCTTTTTATTTTTATGATGTTTGAAGAATGCATAAAAATAGTAAGTTTTCGGCATTTTTGTCTAGTTTTTAAAGAATTGCTTTACTAAAAAATATTCTAAAAATGAATTCTTTTCACAATTCTGATAAAAATTCAATAATTTAGTTCTTTTTAAGACCAAGCAAAAAGGAGCCGAACGCCTGCCATCATCCCTCAATCCCCCGTCCGACTCCCCCCTCCCCCCTCTTTAAAGCTAAAATCCAACAACAAGCAAAATAAAAGAAAAGATGCCCACCCTTCTCATCTGAGCTATTATCCCTCAAGTCAGCTGCATTCATTTTGCCAATTGTTGGCTGCAGCGCTTCCCCGTTAATTCTCTCCTCCGATATGGTCCAAAATTGATGCCCTCCTTCACCTTTTGATCCACTTTTTCCATCCAACAAAAATCATTCATTCCCTCATCATTAAGTCCCATCATAAACAATAAAAAAATGGTGGTGGCTAACGCCTGTCTTTTTTTCGTCTTGAATCGATTTTGCTGCCTTTTTCCCTCATTGTTTTCAATTTTTTATTTTGCAAAAATCAATTTGATTTCTCTTTGAGTTTTTTTTTGAATTTTAAGAAGGATGCTTAAAATCCAATTTCGTTATCTAAGGTTTATTCTTTTTGGCCATAGCTTAACGATGAAACAACCAATTCGGGAAGGCATTAGGCCATTCAAATAAGTAGTCTTTCTAATTTTCTGAATTTCAATTTTAAACTAGGATTAATCCGGACAAAAATTCTAACCGTTTTTTTCCGTACATATGTGTGAAAAATTTTTAAATTAATTTTTATAATAAATTAATTAATTTTAATTTTTTAAATTTTTGAATGAAAAATTTTTAAATTAATTTTTATAATAAATTAATTAATTTTAATTTTTTTAAATTTTTGAAGAGGAATTCTGTCTTTTTTTTTATCTGAATGAGAATTTTAGAGGCATTTATTTTCCTTTGCAAATAAATTTTTTAAGAGTTATAAAAATTTTATATTTTTATATGAAAATTGCAATCAAATCTGTCACGTTAATTCTTACTCTTACAATAGAAAATTGCAACCAATTTGAAAAATTTTAAAAAATAATTTTTTGTAATCAATTAATTTTAATTTTTTTTAAAATTTTTTTTGAGGTGTTGATTAATAATCAATTGTCTTTTTCATGAAAGTGAATTTTTAAAAGAATATATTTCTCAATTCAAATAAATGATTTATGGGTTTGAATTTTTTTATTGATAATAATTATAAATAAATGAGTATAACCTTTTTTATTTAATACTTTATATCCTCAAAAAAATTCAACAGGATGAATTAATTTTAAGTTTTTTTTATAAATTTTTTTGAAGTCAAATTTAAATTGAAATCCATTTTTTGTAATTTGAATTTTTTAAAAGAATATATATTTTCCACCACAAGTTCTAAATTTTTTATTTAATTTTTATTATAATTTTTCTTTTTTATTTGAAATTTAATATTCACTATTTTTAAATTTTCCCTTGATAATTTTATTTTTTTTTCAATTTAGATAATTTTAGTAACCTTTTCATCTGTCAGCTGTCGAATTTCCTACTTAGCTTTGCTCTGAATTCATATCCATTTTTCCGATTCCATGGGCTTGAGTTGCGGGGTAAATTTCCACCAACCAATTTTAAATTTTAAAAATATATATAATTTCAGGCACGCGCTCTGAAATTTTGTCTTTTCCTTTTCAATTTAGCATTTGTGGTAATTTAATGTTTAAATCCAAATTTTAAAATAGTTATTAATCTGAAAATAATTATAAAATAAAATTTAAATTAATTTTTAAAAATAATTTTTAATTAAATAAAATTCATAAAAATAAATTTTTAAAATTTAAAAAAGATTTGCGGTCTCGTTTGTGTGGTTCTCGGCCTATGGCTTATATTGGACCGTTATGCCGTCGATAATTTGGCTGGAGCCATTGCCCGGGTCAAAGGATTTGAACAGGACGATGGACTCCATGAATTGGTTTTTTTTATAATATCTTAGAAATTAATAAATCTGATATAAATAATGAAAATAGCAATTTATGAATTTATCATATTTTATGAGCAGAAAATTCAATAATTAAGCCAAATATTCTAAAATTAAAACTTAGGGATTCTATTTTAATCAGCTATAAAAATTTTGAATTTCTGCAAAAATGGTTGAAAAAGGGTTTATCAGAAATATTCGTAAATCTTATATCCAATTGGATAAAGTGGTCAAGACTCAAGGCGCACTGAATGGTAGCTATTTATGTATTTATCTATGTGCAGATAATTTAGAATAAAGTTCCTCCTCTCTTAAACCCTCTACTGGATGACCCATGGAATTTATCGTTATCTTACCCAAGTAGACTCAAAAAAATTTGCAAATAATATTTATGAGTCTAGTTTTTTATTTAATCCCTCCAATCTGTTCAGAAAATTGTAACTCACTTTTGAAAAATTTTAAAAATAATCTTTAATAATAAATTTAAAATTTTTATTTATTTTTTAATGTTTTTGATTTTTTAATCATCAGCTTTTTATAATGTATTTGAATTTCTAAAGGAATATATTTCCCTATGTAAATAAATTATTTATGAGTTATAAAATTTTTTATTTTTTTTTTAGAATTTTATTTTAATAATGTCTTTTATATTTATATATTTAATTTTTCCTCTCCCCATCGAAAACTTCAAACTTGTTTTTAATTTTAAAATTGAATTAATTTGAAGAGTTTCTAAGACTTTTTATTTTTTGAGGTCAATTGGTGTCAACCGCAAAATTGGTATTTTCATTAAATTAAATATTACCAAATTCAAATCAATTAATTATTTATAAAAATTTATTTCAATTTAGGCATCAAAGCCGACCGCAGTCAAACAAATTGGTTATTTACTCCTTTTTGGTGGCATTGCCGTCATCGTGGTCGCTTCATTAGGTAAATTTTCTCTTCTCTGGACTGAATTCTAATAAAATTTCTATATCCTTAAGGTTGCTGTGGAGCAGCCAAAGAATGGCGACCACTCCTTTGTTGTTATGCCAGTTGCCTGATGCTCATTTTGGCCATTGAGATTGCCGCTGGCATTTATGCCGCAATGGTTTTTAAATATTTTAATTATTTTTAAATATTTTTCAATTTAATTATTTTTAAATAATTTTTAAAATTAATTAATTTTTGTTCCTCAGCATTCCCATATGTTCGACAAGGATTTCCGGCAAATCCTTCGGGCCTCCCTCAAAATGTACAATGGCACGGATGGACCAGCCGGCGGTTGGAGAACAGAGCCAAATGATGAAAAGCAGCATCAGGATGCAATGCTGGTTAAAACTGCATGGGACAAATTAATGCAAGAGGTGGAAAAAAATTATTTTAATTAAAAATATTTTTAACTATTTTATTTTCCAGAAATCATGCTGTGGAGTGGATTCAAGGGTGGGCGAATTCCATCAAAGTGGATGGTACCAGGTTAATTTAAATTTTTTTCGGTTATTGTCAAAACTAAAAAATGGTAAATATAGCACAAAAATATTTAATAATTAAGAATTCAATTTTTAATAAGTTATAAAAATCTTAAACTAAAATGCAATTTTTCGTAAAATTTGTAGAAAAAAAAGGTTTCCAAAATTAAAAAAATTATTTTCGGCTTTTTATCGTATTTTTTACAATGAAATTTTCTTCGAAAGAAAGTGCCAAATTAGATAAAATAGATCAAAATAAGATCGAATAATAAACTCACAAATATTATTTTTTCTCATAATTTTATTATTAAAAATAATATGGACGCTTATTTTTGATCATCGAATATATTTTTGACTATTTTTTTTGGATCTCATAAATTTATTTATCTATGTGAAATTTTAAAAGAGAATATTATTTATTTTTTCTTAAGTCATAAAAATGGATCATGGCAGTCAAAACCATAGAGAATAAAATAAAAAAAATAAATAAAAAATTTAAAACCAAATGAAAAGGGTATTATTTAATTATAATTTTATTGGAATTTTTAATTTTCAATATCATTTATTCAAAAATGTATTTTAATTAAATTTAAAAGTATATTTTTAAATAAATTTATTTTTTATTATTAAAATAATTATTTTAACACATTTTTAAAGATGACCAAAGGACGTTTTGAATTTCCACCGGCCTGTTGTCCGCCTAAAAGGAATGGAAAATTGGCACCCAGTTGTCCCACAGTATTTCGATATGGCCAAGTGAGAAAATATTTATTTTGTGAATATTTAAATATGCAAATTTAATATTTTAATGTACAATTGGTAAAGCTTTTTGTCTGCTTTTGTGAATCAAGTATTATTTTTTGTAGGGTTGTTACAATAAAATCAAGGAATCCATCAATCAATTGACAACACAATTCAAAATGGTCATGTGGACTGCAATTATAATTTCACTCATACAAGTAAAATAAATATTTTGTTTTGTTGCTTTTGTATAAATTTTTATAAAAAATTTTTCTCTAAAAGATTTCAAAAAATTAAAAAAATTCCATTAAAAAATTTTCAAAAATTTAAAAATATTTTTAAACTAAAAATTTTCAAATAATTTTCCATAAAAAATTTCAAAATTTTTAAAATATTTTTCAATAAAAATTTTTTTCAAAGATTTAAAATTTTAAGATATTTTTTGAAAAAAATTCGCTTTAAAATGTGCCAAATTTTTTCAAGGTATTTGGTATAATTGTGGCCTTTTGTCTGTGCAATGCGATCAGTGTTGCCGAATCGACATATTGAGAATTTTGAGGAAAATTTGGTTGATATCTTGATATTGGAACGGAAATATTCCCACAAAGAAATTTGCTGCCCAAATATATTCACATTTTTTTTTAAATTTTATATTGTGCGCTTTTAATTGAAATTTTTAAATTTTTGATGCTTTTTTAAAATTTTTAATAAAAGTAAATAATATTTGGAGGGCAGAATTGAAAGAGTAAAAATTTTTTGCGTTCAGAACGAAATTTTTTAACCAACAAAAAAATAAAATTGACTTTTCTATTGGTAATGAATCCCTCTAAATTTTTAATTTTATATATTGCGGTAAATATTGGATAGTGGTTAATTCCGGAAATTACCGGATCCTGAGCTGATATAAATTTGTAAACTCGGCTTCTATATATCATACAGAACTTGGGGATATAGTAAAAAAATTCATTTGACTCAACATTGATTTATTCTTCGAAATTTCAATTTCAGACCCGAAGTCAGTAAACCAAAATTGGTTTAGGTTTTTAAGAACGATGCAATGTTTAAATTAATACCGGTCTTGGAACTTTATCTATGGGCATGGTATGGGGGGGGGGGGGCTATCCATGAGATAGGAGGGGCAGAAAAATTCGAGGCTACCCTGAGGCTTTATTGCCAGCCGGTATCCCCTTCGATAGGTTTGGGCCTTCCAGCTGGTAGAATCCTTCCCTAAAGGCTGTTAAAAATACGAGCTTACCTTTGGGCTTTATTGCCAGCTGCCAACCCCTTCAATAGGTGTGGGCTGATAGCCGCTCGGATTCTTAGTTAGGAACTACTTACCTGATCGAATGAAGTTCTTCACGAGACTGTATCTGTATAATAGCTAGAAGCCGTTCCAACATATTGTACAGATCCCTTTATTTAGAGGCTCATCATTTGTGATAAATTCTGGAATTTCTCTTCCATATTTTCTGTAACATAAAAGGATAATTATATATTAAATTTTTATTAAATCGTATAAAAATGATAATTTTTATTTATTAAATTTTAAAAAGGGATGCCATGATCCTCTTTATTATGAACATTTTGCACGAATTACTGTTGCCCTTGCTGCCCTCCTTCTATTAATGCTAATTCAGGTTGTAACTATTTGAAAATTAATTAATTAATTTTCCTCCAGATGCTTTGTTTCATTTTTGCCGTCAAATTTCGTGCCATAATTGATGAGGAAATGCTTTATCTTTATTGAATTTAATTTCAAAAAATTATAAAAATAAAATTGATTTTTATAATTCTTTTTCTTCCCATAGAAATTTTACATTTAATTAATTTTACTATTTTAATTTTTTTAAAAATTTTAATTCGAAGATTGGAGTAAACATTCCTTTTTACAATGAATATTGAATATGAATTTTAAAGAATATATCTTCTTCTCTAAATAATTTTTTTATGAGTCATAAAATTTTTTAATGATAATGATAATTGAATTTATCACTTTTTTAAAATTCTTCTTCTCCTCGCTCCCCAAAAAAATTTCAATTTTTGCCATAAAATTTAAAATAATTGATGAATTAATTTAAAGATTTTTATTTTTTTAAAAGTTTGTTCATGTTAGAAAATTTGTTTTTTTTCTGATTTACAATTTTAAGAGAATATATTTTCCTCTCTTAATAAATGATTTATGTGTTATATTTTTTATATTTCAATGATAAATTTAATCGAGTCTATGTTTTAATTATTCCTCTTCTTGTAGAATTTAGAAATTGCTATAAAATAATTGATGAATTATTTAATATTTTTTTGGAATTTTTATTTTTTTTTAAATTTTTTTGGTCGCTATGCTTCCAATGATTTTTACGATATTGATATTTTAAAAGAATAAATTTTCCTCTGTAATGAAATGATTTATTAGTTGTAAATATTTTTTTATGATAACTGAGTTTGTTTTATTTTTTCTTATTTCCTCACAGAAAATTTCAACATTTGTTTAAATTTAAAATAATTGAAGCATTAATTTTAAATTATTCAATGATGATTGAGTCTGTCATCTTTTATTTAATTTTTTCTCCAATTTAATTCTTCCTCAAGAACAAATTTTCTAATCAGTTTCCTTTTATAAAATTATTGCTATTTTTTAAAGAAGCAAATTTTTTTAAATAATTTAAAACAATATTTTTTATGATTATTTTTAATTTTTAAATTTTTTCGGATGGCTCTGCCCTTGTTTTTATAATGAATGTGAATTTTTAGAGGAAAATATTTTCTTTTCTAAATAAAAAATTTTTTATGGGTCGTAATTTTTTAATGATAATTGAGATCTGTCCATCTTTATTTTTCCTTCTCTTAGATAATATTCTTCCTCTCCCATAAAAATTACAATTTTTGTAAAATTTTAAATGTTTATGAAATTTGATGAAAATAGCACATAATAATTTTTTTGATCAAATTTTAGATCAATTTTATCTATTATGCTACTTTTTTCGAGAAAATTTCATTGTAAAAATATAATATAAAACCTAAAATTATCTATTTTTAGAGTAAACGAAATCTAAAATGGTAAATTTAATAAAAAAATTCTTAAAAGGTACTTATTTTCAATCTTAAAATCCGGAACCCTAGGGATCAGCCCAGGATTAAAGATCCAATTTTCAATTAAATTCAATAAGATATACCCCTATTCAAATATTTCCCTCTTCCAAATTATTTTTATGAATAATTATTTTTTTTTTAAATTTTTTCGGATGATTCATTTGTCTTTTTATAATTTATTTAATTGTTCATCTCTCAGCATAAAATAAAATTTTTATGAATTTTACGATCTTTTAATTTTTTAAAATTTTTTTTGAGCTCCAATTTTGAGCAAACAATGAAAAATTTTGTAACGAATATGAATTTTTAAAGAATTATACTTAAATAAATTTTTATTAGTTACAAAATATTTTTTTTATTTTTTATGAATAATTCTGATGTCATAACATTTTTTGAGTTTTACGCCAAACCAATAGCAAATTTGAGCTCATGAATAAATTTTAATTTTTTTTTTAATTTTTTTGTTGTTGATGCCCTCTCCTTTGACCGAAAGAATATGAATTTTTATTGGAATATATTTTTCTCTATAAATAAATGAATTATGGGTTGTAAAATTTTTTATTTTTTTAATATTAATTGTAATTATGTCAATCCTTTTTTACAAATTTAATTCTTTCTCTCCTCACAAAAAATTGCAATTTTTGCTAAAAAAATAACCTATTTCGAAGTTCTCTATGAAACCTGTTTGTCAAATTTCACGAAAATTTACCAATTTTTATCTATTTTTTCAATTTTTGATGGAAAATTTCATTGTAAAAATGCAATAAAGAAGTTAAAACGATTTTTATTTTTTCCCGAAATTTATTTTGACCAAATTTCATAAAAACCTAATTATGCTACTATTTTGCGATATTTGCAATGTAAAAATACGGGTCCTAATAATTTTTCCAAGCTTAGAGGAAAAGAAAATGCAATTTTTAGCCAAATCATTAAAATTCAATCTCCAGTATCAATCACTCTATTCAAATGAAATTAACACTTTTGTATTTTAAACATTTATCTGGTAAAATTCATTTCAATAATCATAAAATAATAGTAAGGAATTTTAACAATTTCGGAAATGTGAAAAAAGTGTCGATATATTATTGATTGATGATAAAACGAATTGTGTATAAAATATTTGGAAGGAGAACAATTTTGTGTGAATTGTGGAGTCTGGATGAAATAAAAATAATTGACAACACAATAAATAGTCAAAAATAAATATTCAAAAAAAAACATAAATTATTGCAGTGGAAAAAATTTTCCAAATTTTTTTTAAAATATTGTCCATCTTTTAATTATTTTTTTTTCTGAGTTTCAATTTTATGGGAATATATTTTCCATTGAAATGATTTATGAGTTGTAAATTTCTAAATGTAATTCTTTCTCCAATTTTTCGCTCCAGAAAATTATAATCTCTCTTTGAATAATTTTATAACATAATTTTTGTGATGAATAAATTTATTTTAAATTTTTTTTAATTTTATTTTTTCTAATGCTTTTTTTAAAACGAGTGTGAATTTTTATTTAAGAATTGGAAATACAATTTTATTTTTTTATGATAACTGTGTTTGCTTTATTTAATTTCTCCTCTTTTCAAAGAAAACGTCACCATTTGTTTTAAAATTTTAAAAAAATTGAAGGATTAATTTTAATTTTTTAAATTTTATTTTAATGTCGCCCATGAAATAAATTTTTTCATGCATGTGAATTTTTTAAACAAATATATTTTCCTTTGTAAAAATTATTTTATGAGTTATAAAATATCTTTATTTTTTAATGATAATTGTAATTGAATCTGTAGTTTTTTAATTCTTCTCTAACCGCATTCCAATATCTTTTTAAATAATTTTTATAATGAATTTTACCATTTTAAATTTTTTAAGGTGCATTGAAAATTATTCCTTTTTATAAAAAAAGTGAATTTTTAAAGAAATATATTTCTATCTTTAAATAAATTTTTTATGAGTTATAAAATTTCTATTTTTTCTGATTAATTCTAATTAAATCCTGTCATTTTTATTTAATTCCTCCTCTCAAAATAATATCAAAAATTAGAAAATAAAATCCTTAAAATTAAGTAAATTATTTTAATTTTGAAAACAAAGAATGGAATGTTATTTTGTAAAAGGAGAATTAAATGAAAAAGAGCCGACTTAATTAATTATAATTATCATAAAAAAATTTGTAACCCATAAATCATTTATTTATAGAAGAAAATATTTTTATTTAAAAATTTACACTCATTATAAAAAGCTCGATGATGATCACTTCAAAAAATTAAAAAAAAATTTAATATTAATTCATTATAATAAATTATTTTTAAAAATATCAAACGGGGGTTCCAATTTTCTGAGGAGAGGAAAAAAATATATCTCGAATAGTTTGTACAAGTCCACCAAACCATATATCCAATAGGATAGTGCATTGGAACATGCGTCGTTTGATATTGATTTGGCTTAGGTTTAATCAATTTAAATAAGTTTTGAACTAAAAACCTTATCATGGTTTAGACGGTTTAATACCAAATCCTGCTGCGCGCCGCTATACTACCTAATTTTGCGTTTTATTTAACTATCTGACGCAATAATTTGCGCCATTTATCTAATGCACACACCTACGGCCTATATGAATGTAATATTTTAGAAGAATATTTATTCCTCTGTAAATAAAATGATTTATGGGTTGTAAATTTTTCTCAATTTAATTATAACTGAATTTCTTTTACTTAATTCTACCTTCTCCTCAGAAAATTGTAATCTTTTTTTAATTTAAAATAATATTTTATTATGAATTAATTTTAATTATTTTTAATTTTTTTGGTTTTTGCCATAACAGCCTTTTTATAATGAAAGTAGATTTTAATGGAATATATTTTCCTCCGCAAATTAATGATTTATGGGTTAGAAAATATTTTTTATTTTTAATATCATTTTATTTGTAATTGTGATTGTTATATTTATTTTTTTGTCTCCAAACAGAAAATTTCAGCATTATTTAAAATGTAAAATAATAATTTTAAGAGTTATTAATTTTTAAACATTTTTGAGACTTTTGATCACCATCTGACTTAATTTTTTCCGATTTCAATTTTTAAAGGAATATATTTTCCTGTATAATAAAATGATTTTTTTATTATGAATATTTTGCCCGAATCACTGTTGCCCTATTGCTGCCCTCCTTTTATTAATGTTAACTCAGGTTAGCCACAAAATCAACTCAATTCATCGAATATTAAACAAAATTGAAATTTCTTATTAGGGAGAGGAATAATAAATAAAAAGGACAGACTCAACAATTATCATAAAACTCCTAAAAGATTTTACAAAGGAAAATATTAATTCAAATTCATCGATAATTGATTTTATAAAAATTTTAAAATAAATAAAATTGGACAAATTCAATTAAAATTATTAATAAAAGACTAAAAAAATTTACAACCCATAATTCATTTAATTACATCGAAAAATTTATTCATTAAAAATTCACAGGGAAAAACGGTGCTATGTCAATTCCACAATAGGGCCACTGTGGTCGATTCCACAATAGGGTCAATGTGGGTGTTTTCGACTTATAATAAATCAGAAACAGGTTTTAGACCCTTCAAACCTTATACCATTTTGTAGATCTCATCGAGACGCGTCGATTGGTATATAATTTGTCATGGTTTGGGCCAAAATTAAAAATTATAATTTTATTGGAATTTTTAACTTTTAAAAAATATTTTAGAAATCGATGCTGTTGATTCATGGCATATTTTTATCAGGATACAAATTTTTAGAGAAATATATTTTCCTCTGTAAATAAATAATTTACGAGTTATAATTTTTTTATGATAATAATAATTTATCTGTTTTTCATTTAATTCCTTCTTTTCTATACTTAAAATTACAATTCCCTTTTTTCTTTTAAGTATTGACTATTATTTTCTTTGGCAGGATCCAATTTTAAAAGGGGCGGCAGGCGTATGAGAAATCTTAATTAAATTGCCTCGAGCAAACTTCAAAATGCTTCAATTTCCAAAAGAGCTTAAAATAACGATTAATCATAAAATATTTCATTACGGTTTTTGATCATAATAAATTAAATTTGGTTGAAACTAAATCAAATATTAAATTGGATGAACAAACTCTTCTCGAACTTCATTTTTTTTTATTCTGAAAATTAGCTAGACTAACTTGCTTATATAAATTGTTTTTTGAAGTTAAAGGCCTCAAAAAGGATTATTTCAACTCGAAAATTTTTCGATAAATTCAAAACATTTTGTATAATATTTTTATTCAATAAAATTCATGTCAATAAACATAAAAAAATATAATAAGGAATTTTAACAATTTCCAAAATGTGAAAAAAGTGTCGATACATCATTGATTGATGATGATAATTAAACATCCATGTGTGTGAATAAAAATTGGAAGGAGAACAATTTTGTGTGAATTTTGTGGAGTGTGGATGGAAAAAAAATTGATAACACAATAAATAATAAAAATTTAAAAAAAAAAACACACATAAATTATCGCAGTGGGAAAAAACTTCCAAATTTTGTCCAAATTTTATTTTTGTCATCAAAATTCAAAAAATCATCAATGCCTTCCTCCTCGGCCTCCTCGTCGTCCGCCGCCTCCTCCGCCTACTCTTCCGCCTCCCCGTTTATTTATGTTGCCACCACCACCGGCCCCATTTTCCTCGTCCTCCTGCCAAAGTTGTTTGTTGCTGAAGAAGGAGGTGGGTAGGCCAAATTCGGCTGGAATTTCCAATTCCTCGCTTTGATATTCCACCTCTGGTTCCGCTGCTGCTGATGAGGTTGCTGCCGCTTGTTGAGGAGGTTGCTGGAATTTTTATAGGGAAATTATAATTATGAAAAATAATATTATTTAAAAAATTAATTTAGAAAAATTATTTTCAGGTCACTCAGCTTGGCCATAGCCAAAAATGTTATGACTTTGGCTAGCTTATAGTTAGAATTGGGTAAAAGGCTAGGCTTGATAACCCGATTTGAATCTTATTTGAGTTTTGACCTTAAAAACAGTGATTTTTTTTTGAAATGAAAAATGTCAAAATTTAGATTATAGCTTATTTTTTGGAAAATTTTGTCGGTAATTTTAAATAAAATTTTTGTAAATTCCCCCAACACACCTCTCTTGCCATTGGAGCATTCTGTGCCTGCGGCTGCTGCGGCGGTCGATTGTGCATTTGGAGAGCAGCATTTAATGGAATTGGTCCTCCTCGCATTGGCTAAAGGAAAAAGTGAATTAAACATTTTGTTTTTCATTATTTTCATTAATCTCGGAATGTTAGCTTTAAGACTAAGGCTTTAGATTTTAAAAAAAATTTCGGAGGTGGAGAAAATTTCTTAAGAAAATTTGGACTAGATAGAAAATTTTTTTGAAGATCACAAAATCACTTTTAAAATTTTTGGTCCCGAAATGACATTTTTTAGGGTATATGCAGAGAATAGTTTCCCCGCTAGGAATGGGTGCAGGAAATTGGCCAAAAAACGAATTCTCTCCTTGTTAAGGAGAAATGGAATTAAACCAAAATAAATTCTGAGAACAAAAAACTTTTAAGAAAAATGGCATTTTTGATTTTATTATTTATTCAATTCAAAATGGAAGGGAATTTTATTTCCTTTTTAAAATCCTCTATTAGAAGCTCCTGATCCTCCTATAATTCTTGTTCTTGGAATGAAGATATTTTTGAAATGGGCTCAATAAAAAGCACTATTTTATTCAAAAATGTCCACAGCTAACGGAGCTAGACCCAAAATTTTGTTGATTTTTAGAGATTCGAAATTTATAGGCCCGGGAAGCCGAGGACTACTAATAGAGGATTTACAGTATTCAGAATTATTAACACTATAAAATAATTTTACTGTACTAAAATATGCCTCAAGTCAAGACTCACCTCAATTCCTCCTCTTCTCTGGTCAAATTCCGCCGGTTGTTGATGAGAATGTCCACCGCCACCAGCAAATTCCTGGCCTCCGCTGTTGAATTGTCGCGCAAATGGTGGAGGTGGACCAAATGATGTCGGGGCAGATTGTTTTGGTGGGGGACGCCGATTTCGCATATTTTGTTTTGGTGGTGGTCCTCTTGGTGTTGCCCATTGTTGTGGCGGTGGGTGATCTGATTTTAGTTTGGGAGAATGAGCAATAATTTATTTAAGGGAATTTATTTTAATTGTATTCCAAAGAGTTTAAAATTCATTTAATTCAAAATGAATTACTCAAGGTTGCCTGATGAACTTTTTTAAAAGTTTTATACTTTTTTATTTATAATAAAAATTTTTAATTTTATTTTTCATCAAATTTCATTGTAAAATGGTGGAAAATATTATTCCTATGGTTGAAATTTTATAATTAATTTTGAATGGGTTAAAATTCACAGCTAGATAACTGCTGATGAGTACCCTTTTCTGGTTTCTGCAATGAAGGATCGAACCTCTCTGCTAAAAATTATAATGTCCCTTTTTCCTTAAAGGTTTTTCGATGTTTTTGGTTAAATATTAAATTTATCCTTGGAGCAATTTTTCCTTATTGAAAATTTTTTACCTAAAGAAGATATTTTTGGGCTAATTTTCCTAGAGGCAATTTTTTCGTTAACTTTTTGCCTGCAGCTCAAAAAAGGGAATTTTCAAAAAAAATGTTAGCCGAATAGTAGCGAACAGCGATTATCCCCATTTTATTTATGAATATTAAAAAATTTTCTTTATTGACCGTAAAATTAGAATCTTCATTTTCATGACCAATGTATTTTATTAAAAAATTTGGCAACCGTAAATTGATAAAAAAAAACATAAATAAAATATAATTATTTTATTAATGAATTTTTCCTTAAAAATTTAAAAAAATTTCAATTTTCTCTGAAACCAACCAAGTCTTGGTGGCATCATCAAATGGGACAATGGCATGAAATGGGGCTGTGGTTGCTTATTATGAGCCGGTGATGGAAATTCACTGTCAAAATGCGGATGGCTTGGTTGATGTTGTGGAGGTGCCATTTGCCGTTGGAATTGTTGTGGATCATTGAAATTATTCTAAAAAAGAGGAAAATATTATTTTGGACTCATTGACCAACCAAATCGAAGTCATTCGTGAACATTTCCTCCATTTGCGGGTCGAATGGAATTTGATGTGGAGGAGGACCACCAGTGGAATTTGCCCCAAATGATTGTTGATTGAATGGATTTGGATTCTGGCCGCCAAATTCTTCGGCTCCTCCCATTCCTCCTTGTTCGGTTCCCGTCATCATTGATGCAAAATTGGCGCATGCCAATGTTGGTTGTGCTTGCCTTGACGAGTTGGATGGAATAGCTGAAAAAAAAATATGTAAAAATGGTTGAATTATTATAAAACAAATTTTATTTATTGTTTAATTGGACGAAAAAGAATAACACTAAAATAATTCCATAAGTTCAATGGTTTGTCCTAATACCCAAAATTGGATAGAGCTGGTCAAAACGAATTGAATGGTATATAATTATGGTTTGGTCAACAATTAAAGGACATTAAATGGTTTAAACCAATTTTGGTTTAACGGTTCAAAACTAAGTTAGAATTGGTTAAACCCAAAGACAAAATATAATCAAATGATGCATCTTGATGAGATCTATCGATTGATTGGGTATATTGGTCTAGGTTATTGAACCGTTAGAATCTTTTCGATATTTTAGATGTTTTTCGGCAAATATGTAACTCTATATAAATTTCATTTTTTCACTGAATTTTCTCTCAGTCATGATGGCTAAAAAATAAAATATTTTACGAATTTGTTTTTTTCAGTGAATAATTATTAAAATTTCCGTTTAAAATTTGTAAAAAAATTGTTAATTATATATTATATTAAAATTGATTATCCATTAAAAAATTTTCCCTCTTTAATTTAGAAAATTTAAATAAAATGAATTAAATTCCCCAAATTCCCCCACCTGCTGGATATTGTTGTTGTTGCGGTGTTGGAGGAAATGGTGGCGGCATTCTTTGATGTTGGTGAATTGGTGGTGTCATCATTTGTTGTGGTTGTGATGGTGGCATTGGCCCAGTGAACGGTGGTCTTGGCCCAAATGGATGCGAAGACGACGGTGTTTGTGGTTGGAATTGATTGTTGTTGTGTGGAGGGAAAGGTGCCGGTGCCGAATGATGATAGCCAAATTGCTGGTCCATCATTTGTTGATGATGAGGTGGCCTTGGGAAAAACGTTGATCCGTCAGAAGCACTAAATGCTGTTGGTGTTTGCTGCCGATGTTGTTGTTGCTGTTGGGCATCCAGCTTAGGCGGCGGTGGAGGAGGTGGCAACAAGGCCAATGATGGTGCAGAATTTGTGGTGTTGGGAGGAGGCGGCGGAGGTGGTGGGGCCATTGGGCCCAGGCCCATCATGGTTGGATAAAACTGTAAAAAAATGTGTTTTTAAATGATTATTTTAATTATTAAAATATTTTTTGTTGGGTAAATTTTTATTTTTAGGAGCTTTAGAAATGAAAATGTAACCAATTGGCTTTTAATTATACAATGGATATTAGTAAAAATATTTTAAATATTTATTAAATTCTTCTCTTTTACGTTTGTTATATTTTTTTAAAATACCTTCCTAAAGTAATTAACATGTCCATTGGCTTATTCAAAGAAATTTCAAACCGAAATTAGGAATGCTCAAAATTACCGAAATAGGAGAAACCGAAACCAACTTTTTTTTTTAAAAACCGACGGGTTTTCAAACCGAAACCGTCTAAAAGCCGACTCTGTAACCTATTAATAAGTAGCAATAATCTTAAAAGGAAATTATTAATATGAAAATTACTAAGAATCAATGGTTTGATAAAACCAGAAAATTAGAATTTTAAATGAAAATTTGCTTAAATGGAAATTCCACAACAAAACATTAACCAGAGAGAATGGAAAGAATCCGGGTTTGAAAAAATTGGAAAATTTTGGATATTAAAGGCAAATTTGTAGGAAAATTCCATAATTAATCTTAAACATAAACATACATTAATCGCTGCTGTAGGCATTATCGCTGGTGGTGGTGGCACTGGTTGTGGTTCTTCCGGCGGAGGCGGTGGTGGCGGCGGGGTCGCTTCCTTCTCGCTGGACATTTCCTTGGGCGGTGGCGGAGGGGGTGGGGGCGGCGGTGGTGGCGGTGGACGCAATGATAGCTTAAAGGAAAATATATTTTATAAAATTTAATAATTTTAAAATAATTAAAAATTATTCGAAATTAACATATTTTCTTTTTGATAGATAGGCTTCAGGCTGAAATTCGGTATTTTAAAATTTTTTAAAAATTATTCAAAAATTTTATTTTTTAAAAACTCCTAAAGCTAAAATTCAGTATTTTAAAAATAATTATTTTTAATTATTCCATTATTTATTTTTTTACATCGCTTGTTGGGTGAACAATTGGTGTCGCCGGCGTTTGTTGTTGTTTCTTTTCTGCCTCCGGTGGCCTTTTAAATGTTGGCGGCATTGGAAGTTGAGTGGCCATCAATCGAATTGGAGTCGATTCATTTTGAGATTGGACGGATTTGGTAGGGGATTCCTGAATTTTTATGGAAGGATAAAATTTTAAAATGTTCAAATTTTTCTTACTTTTGTTGGATTTAATGCTGATATAATTGTTTCGAAATCCTCTTCTTGTTCAATCTGATGAAAAATGAAGAATTATTTTTGTCATTTTAAAAAGGAATTTTAACCAATTCCAATTTCCAACTTAGTTTTGTACCAATAAACCAAAATGGGTCTAAACCGTTTAATAGCCTTTAATTAGTGACCAAATCATGCCAAATTAATACCATCAATGTGTCTTAACCAGCTCTATTCAAGGGTACTATTATAAATCTATATTAATAGCCCATGTGGAATTATTTTTAGTGGCAGAAAAAATGGAAAATTGGAGTTTTCTAAATCCTTAATATTAATGGATTTAATAGTTTTGGAAACTAATAAAATTTAATAATTCATAAATTTTTTATCAATAGGGAGTTATGAGACTATGGGTCCTCAAAGTTGAGAGTGAGGTAAGGTATTAAAATGGTAAAAAATTAAATATTACTCATTTTAAAAATTAAATAAGCTTAGAGATTAAATTATACAATAATATTCCCATTTTAAATTCCTACCTCATCCTCTTTGTTTGTTGTTCCAACAATGCCATCAATGTCATCGTCAACTTCATTTTCCTCTCCCAAAACATCTGTTGTTGGCTCTTTTTCCGTCACTTCATTTTCGACATCAATTTTTGGAATATTCGATGATTCATCATTGTTTGGCACACTTCCTCCTTGTTGTCCTTGCTTTTGAAGTGGTGCTGTCAATGCCATTGGGCTTTCCGGCGTGCTGATTCTCGATTCTTCAGCAACAATTTCCAATCGACTGGCCGAATGTGAAAATGGAGACAATTGACTGAAAATGAAATTGCAAATTTTTTTAAATAAATTTTTTTATATGTAATTCCATTGGGCTTTTCATTTTCATTGGTTAATAGTCAAATCCAAATTTTTTTCTCATTAATTTTTATCACTTTTTACTGTATTTTTAAATACTGTAGTATATATAAATGTCTAAAAATGATTACGAAATTAGAATAAAAATATTTTAACAAGTGGATTCGAATATCTAAATGCTGTCAAAGTAAAAGGGTCCTTGTTTTAGGTCGAAAAATTTTTCCAGAAATTACTTGAATTCGTTCATCCATTTTTATACCAACATAATCTCACCCACCTTTCTTCTTGATGTTCCATTTGTTCTGGAGAATACTGTTGCTGTTCTTGGTACATCATTGGTGGTTGCCAATGTTGTTCTGGCATATCATAATTTTTATTCATTTTTCCAGCAAATGCCATCATTTCGTTGCCATCGCCTCCAATTCCCCTTGTGAATTCATCATCATTTGGCGCAGTGGAGGACATTGCTGCCATTCTTGCCGCCTTTTTCTGCTTTTCCACATCACTTCGTGCTCGGACCGCGTCGGAAATGGTCATTTTGTCTTGAACGGACACTTCAGGATGAGTTTGTAGAAAGTTGTAAACGAGCATGATGATATTCCCTGTAAATTAAAAATTTTTAGGATATAATTATTTTTTTCTTTATTTTTATCCTTAAAAGTTTAAAATTATGTAGTATTTAAAATCATTAAAAATTTTTTCTAATAATTGTACCCGGTTTCTCGATTAATTGAATTGCCTCCAGCACTTCTTCCACCGATTCAACTTGTGGGAGTGGTTCGAAGAAGTCGTCTTGTTGCTCTTCATCCCCTTGTTGCCCTTCTTGATGATGATAATCCGGAGATGGATGTTGGCCACCGATGTCATCCTCAGCAAATCTTCCTTCCATTCCCATCATTCTCTCATCAAAATGTTGTTGAGGCTGCGATTGTGATGGAAGCTTTGGGGTGGATGTGATGATTGGATTCCCAAAATCAACGTAGCCTCGGCTGAAACGGCGTTGTGGAAAGGAGGTAGGAGTGGGCGTTCGGAAAGGTGAATTGTTGGTCTGGAAAAATGGAAATTTTATTTTTATTTTGATGTAATAAGAAAGTGTTTTTAGATTAAATGTGTTAGATAAAAATGTGTTTTCGGTTAGTTAAGAAAAATGTGTTTTCGATGTGTTTTCGATTAAGTTAAGAAAAATGTGTTTTCGATTTAGTTAAGAAAAATGTGTTTTCGATTTAGTTAAGAAAAATGTGTTTTCGAATATCTAAAAAATGTGCTTTCGAATAGTTAAAAAATGTATTTTCGATTATAAAAAATGTGTTTTCGATTAGAAAAGTGTTTTAGATTAAATTTGTGTTTCGATTAACTGAGAACAAAAATTCCCAGTAATTTTTGTCAGAATTAAAAAATTTTCAGCAAGTATTTATTTCCCCACTTACCGTTCGCGAAGTTGTTAGCAATGTAGAATCCACCATCCTATCTATTGATTGTTGTCGTCTCCAACCAGTTTCAGGGGTTTCCATCACTTCTTCCCGTCGTCCTCCCCGGTGTTGATGATGTGCCACAATTGGACTGATTTCGGCAAACATTTTTGGTCCTTGGAATGGGAAAATGCCACCGCCGCTGCCATGGATTGACTCATCATGTTGAAATCGGTGTCCACCACTGAAATTTGATTGGAAAAGGATTAGTGGGTGTTGGCAAATACCTTTTTGGGTTCATTTTTGGGCATCATTCACAACAATATCCTCTCATCCTCATTTCATGTGACTCAAAGTAAATCTCTTCTATATAATCCACTCATCCAGAGTATGGATTCAATTAGCCAAACAAAATACACAAGGAAATTTGGGAGGGAAACTCGTAATTCCGAGTTTAAAGGATGTGTGGAAAAAATGAAGGCAATTTTTATAATTAACTCTGACAAATTTAAATTTATTGTCATTCTCCCCTCTCTCTATCTCTCTCATTTCCCCTCACTTAAAGTCATTTCAAAATCCAAAAAAATTTATTTTTTATTTTAAACGTAAAAAAATAATTTAGTTGAAAAAAGCAAGTGATTAAAACAAAAATTAAAGTAGAAGAAGCCAACAATTAAAAGGCGTAAAAATGGCAAAATTTAGGAGGCGTGTAACAAAAAAAAATGAGGCCAAAATTTGGAATGAGATGTTTATTTTGATGATGGCAAAATGTGGAAAAATTGAATAACAACAAAAAAAGCAGGGTTTTGGTCAATAACATGAACAGGAAAAAAACAAATAAATATTTTTATGGCGGTGTGTAGTTTTCCTGTTTATTCTGGTTCCGGGGACTGGGGCGTGTCTGCCAAATCGGTATCTGGCTCTGGCGATTGAGGAGTTTCCGTTGTTTCTTCAAACAAATGGGTTTGCTCTAGGGAAGTTGTTTCTTCCTCATCATCTTCATTTTCTTCCCCCTCATTATCTTCATGGGGAATATTGGGCTCTTCATTTAATTGTCGACCCATTAACAGCTCATAAATTAATGGTGAGTTCCTGATGATTCTCGCGAGTTTGTAAATTTTGGAGCCCCGAGTCATTCGTTCATCCAATCTGGTGAAGAGGAAGGAATGGAAATGATTGGATTGCACATGGGGGAAATTGGTGAAAGTTTCAACCTTATTATTATTGGGTAAAAATTCTCGTTACTAGTTCTATCTCCTTTTTTGAAAAAAATATGAAAATTTATTTTTTGGCCCATAAAAATGTAAAAGTAGGTTTTTGAGATCAAAAATTCGAAATTGTTTTGAACACTAACCACCCCAAACTATTCAAAAATAGGTTTAAAGATTGTAGGTTTGATTTAGTGTTTAGAAGAGTAATATTTAGGCTTAAGAGAGAAAAAAAAACAATGAACAAAGGAAGTAATAGTTTCGAATTCACCTATCTGGAAACGAAAAATTTTACTCTTATATATTTTTAAGGTTGGAAATTTTTGGATTATTTTTTTGAATTTTTTATTTAATTATTTATTTGGAGAAAATTTATGGTTTTCTAAAAAAACAAAATGCCTGTTTTTCCTAATCTCTATTCCCATCCATGTGCAATCCTTTCAAAAAAAAAAACAAAGAAAAGAACAGAAAAAAAACAAAACAAATATAAAAAAAAAGGAAAAGGATTCAGAAAAAATTCCTAGTTAAAAACAGATATAAGAAAGGAAAAAATACACAAATTTTTTTGCCTAATTATGGGGTGGTTAGGGTTCATCACAAAACATATTCTTTCTCCCCCCTTAATCTTCCTCTCTTTGTAGATGGCGGTTGATATGTGCCAAAATGCGCAGAGGTTTGTAAATTTTGGAGCCCCGGGTTTTTTCTCCATCCAACCTGGGATCACGTGCCAATGCTGCTAATGCACTGGAGGTGGATGGGTTGCCGCCGCTTGATGAAGGAACCGGCTCCAATGGAATGTCACAGGCTTGATGAATGTTGCGTGCTCGCCATGTCTCATTCTCGGCACGTCGATGCATTTGTTTGTCTTCTCGATCCACTCGGCGAATCTGGAAAAAGAAAAAATAATAAGAGTATTTATATAATTAACAATAAATTGAAAATTATGTAATTTTTAAGAGTTATTTCTACTTATCGCATTTTGAATACCCTCAGACTGCTATGTTTTGCTATGAAGCATACCGTGATTTTATCTTTCCCTTAGGTCACATAGCCTTTAGATGATTCTAAAGGAATCCTAGGTTAATTAATACTATCAAAGAAGACTATTTATGTTATGAATTATAATGTGGTTTTATCTTTTCCTCAGGGAATAGAGCCGAGAGCCCTAAGATGATTCTGAAAGAATCCTAGGTTAGTTCTGTTCTGACTGAGACACTACCCAATAAAAGTGAAAAATTTAGTAGGTATGTTTAAAATTTAGTAGGTATGTTTAAGTTTATTCGGCATCTAAATTTTCTGTACTTTGAGGTAAAAGTAAGGTTTTTTTTTCTAAGGAATTAAAAATGTGGTTATTTTTAAAAGAAAACTTTCCAAAAATTCCTAAATTCCAATTCCAATTATATTTACAATTTTTCTAACTCTTAATTGACTCATTTAGACTAAAATTTATAAGTCAAGAAAGAGTACCCTAAAATTTTTAATTTTTACAAAGGAAATTAAAATAAGACTAAAAACGTACCAGCATGATCACAATTCCACCCTCTCGTTGACACCATTCTGGCAATCCGGGGCCATCAAAGGGTTGAAGAATTCCTTCAAAGTTTGAATAAATTTAGAGATAATCACAAAAATTTTAATTTTCCTACTTGGAAGTGGTTCCGACGGATTCAAGGCGAACACATATCCATCCTTGATTTGATTGTGATTGTTGAGGTCGAGAACGGCCATTTGTTGGGTTGCTTGGTTGTTAATTTTTTGATAGCAATGATCGTAGCGTTCACGATTGGATGGATCTGGAATAAATATATAGAAAATTAAATGGAAATTCAAACAAAAAATATTTTTTTTTAATTATTTTATTTTTAAAATTAAAAAAAATCGAAAATTATTTATTTTTAATAAACAAAAATTCTAAATTAATTATTAAATTTTGAAATAAAAAAATTCAAAAAAATTTTTAATTTTAATAAAATTTCTAATAATTATTTTTAATTTTTTAAACTCACCATTTGGCGGTTCCAACAAGTAGAGAATGACTTGTTTGTTCCAACTGTTTCGCAGCTGATCCACATAGTTCCAAACGCCCTTTGGCTCGGATTTGCCAATCACATAGAGGTCCCGGGGCAATTCACGAGCAGCCTTGAATGCAGCCCGATTGACGATGGCAATGAGTGCGGTGTCGAAGAAGAGCCCTTTGCTCCAAGTAAATGTTCCGTCCCAAGCTCGATGGTTTTCACTGAATAATAAAATTATTTACTATAAAGAAATTGAATTTGTAATAATTTTAATTTGCAAAAAATTTATTTGCATTTGTGAAATTATCTAAATCCCTATAAAATATCAGAAGGAATTTAATTTAACAATGGGATTTTTTCAATTAAAATTTCAAAATTTGGAATGTAAAAATTTGGCTTAATTTCCTCGTAATATTTGTTTGTTCTTTCGTGTTAAATAAATTATAAAAATTATTTTTTGAACTGATATTTTAGGATTAGGTTAGATTATGGTTAAAGCTAAGTATAGGATAGCAGCGATTATTGTCTGGTATGGTTTTTGGCCTTAAAATCAATAAGAAAATTTTGACTTTCGTTATAATAAAATTTTCACGCTGTTTATACTTATACTTACATTGCCCATGGATCGATTACTTCCTCTTCGATTATGGGCTGTTGTGGTGCCAAAGGTTCAGCAATCATTTGATGGGAGCTGCTTGATGGCTGCTGACGTTTCCAATTTTCGTCCTCAACATGGGCGGTTCGACGTTCGGCAATGACAGCAAAATTGGCGGTTCCACTGAATCTTGGGCCAAAAGTTGCTGATGATGACGAAGAGGGAATGTGGCGCTTAAAATAATAGTTATGATTTTAATTTTTTTTATATTAATTTATTTTTATTTAGCTATTTATTAATATTTTTTCATCGTTCTCCTTATCTACCTGATGCTGTTCAATATTTGGTGTCAAAGGCGACATTCCATGGTGCATTGGAGGGCGTTGGAAAATATTTTGTGCATGTTCTGTGCCGGTTCTCTTCATTCCCATTTGGACCATTTTGAAAGGTGGCGGCGTATTTTGATTTTGTTGGAAACCCTCATTGCCAAAATCATTGTTGCTACTTTCAATTTGCATTGGTTCTTCTGGATGAGGCTGAAAATAAAAAGTTAAATAAAATGTGAAGAAAAATGTGTTTTCGATAAGCTAAGAAAAAAGTGTTTTCGATTAGGTAAGAAAAATGTATTTTCGATTAGGTAAGAAAAATGTGTTTTCGAATAGTTAAGAAAAATGTGTTTTCGATAAGCTAAGTAAGCAAAATGTGTTTTATTAAGAAAAATGTGTTTCGATAAGCTAAGCAAAATGTGTTTTATTAAGAAAAATGTGTTTTCGACAAGCTAAGAAAAATGTGTTTTCGATAAGCTAAGAAAAATGTGTTTTCGACAAGCTAAGAAAAATGTGTTTTCGATAAGCTAAGAAAAATGTGTTTTCGAATAGCTAATAAAAGTGTGTTTTCGATTAGTTAAGAAAAAAGTGTTTCGATTAATTAAGAAAAATATTTTCACAAATTATTTCTTTTAAACACACCTCAAAACTATCATTAATTTGATGGGCCGATTCAAAATGGTTGTCCTCGGGTCCGCCTCCATCATCATAATCCATTCCTTCATCATCATCGCCGCCTTCATTATTGGTCCCATCGCCACCTCCTCCAAGCAATTGATCCGGTGGCAATGGGGCAATGTCAACAAGGCCCAATGGGTCGCGGAGTCGACGTTCCTCCTCTTCATCTGCCTCAATTTGTTCTAATCGTCGTTTCATCGTCTCTTGATATGCTTTGGCTGCGGCCGCATCACTGCTGGTTGGTGCCTCCGGTGTTGCTTCATCATCGGAATAGTCTTGATGATGCGAGGTGTTTGCGTGCATTGCGGCTTGGATGGTGGGATCCAGGTTGGGGAAATTCGGCGCCTTATTCAATTGGGCCTCTTCTGCCTTGCGCTGTAAAATGGTTTGATTAAATAATTTGTTTTGTTTCTGAATAAAAAAGGTTGACAATTAAAAAAATTTACTCTTAATAATGGTATTGTTGTCGAAAAATTGCAATTTTGTATTTTGGGATCATAAAACTTAGCATTATGCTCCTCAAAGCATAGCCCTAATCTAAATCTAAACATATTTCTAGATAAAAATTTTGAGAATTTCAATGTTTTACCTAATAATTTATCATGAATTTAATCAAATTCGCGATTTCCTTATGAAATTAAAGAACAAGAGTATTGGCTCCAAAAAAATCATTTTGATTTTTTCTATGGATTAACGATTCAATTTGTTTTTTGGTCAAATTTTATTAAAAATGGTGCACAAATTGGGGCGTGTTTTTCAATAAATCAAAAAAATTCATAAAAATTTCCCCACCTTTGCTTCCTGTTTAGCCTCCATCCGCTCCAGCCGTTCCTTCTCGGCAAATTTCATCTGGTTTTGTTTTTTGCACATTTTGCAATTGGCATCAAATAAATGGCTCAGATGTAAATGTGTGGTGTCCTTTGTGTTATCATCGCCAAGGATTTCATCAAGGGCAGACTAAATAGGGAAAATTATTATTCCTTACTATTTAATTTAAAATAATTAATTACAATTTAATTAATTATTAAAAATTTTAATTTCCAATAATTTTTAAATTAATTAATAAAATTTTTTCACCTTTCCATGATTGTTTGATTGATTGGTGACCGCTTTCTTCGCTGTTCCATGTCGACTGGTTGTGGTGATTTTACTGGCCAGCGAAGTCACCGTCAATTCTTCCATGCCAAATGAGGATAATGTTCCCGAATTTTGACCATCTATAAATTAAAATTTAATTGAGAAAATATTAATTAGCCCCGAAATTATTGAAGTTTTTAAATTTTTCGTGAAAAAAAATTAACATTTTTTGAGTATTTTTTCGAGGACTTAGCCATAAAAAAAATGTTTGTGTTTAGAATTAAATTTTGATTTAATCTAAGGTCTAAGCTTTAAGCAGGATATGACTTAAATAAAAAGGGAGATTGATATGACCCAATTTTATGGTCTCAAAAATATTGAATAAAATATTTCATCAATTGTGAAGATTTTCAAGGTCCAGAGTCAGAGGATTTATTAAAATGTGAGAGCTTATTATTAAAAATTTGGTTAAAATTGATATTTGCAATTTTTTCGGAATTAAATTTTAAAATAAAATGAAAAAAATTGAAAAATTACATTTTTAATGGTTTTTTGATCGAAAATCATGTTTCAGGATTTAAGAAATTTTTTTCCGAATTTTTTTTTAATTTTTTCGGAACATTTTCATGCATATTAACCCAGTATCTATCTCTGCTATTTAATTTAAATTTATGGCTTGACTAAATATATGAACTTATCGATTAAAATTATAATCAAATTACAATATTATTTTATCCAATTAAGCTAATTTTTTCTTAAAAATTAAGGTCTATTTCTCTCAAATAATAAAATTTCTTTATTTTTCACCTCTGTCCATTGCTGAGGAAGTGGAATCGGCGGCGGCCAAAATCAAATTGGAACCACGGGAGCTGCCTGCTGCACTTGTACCCGGCATTGGGGTGAACATTTGTTCGATGGACATTGTGACCAATTTTTTCACAGTGACTTTGTCGCGCATCACATCACGGAAAAATCCCTGAAAATTTATGGAAAAATTTAATTTGCTGAAGAGAAATGGTTCAATGGTTTATCCTAGATTCAATTATCTAATATTCAATCGATATATCCCATAAAGACGCAAGATTTGATTAAATTTTGGTCTTGGGGTTTAACCAATTTTAACCTAGTTTTGAACAATTAACCAAAATTGGTTTAAACCGTTTAATACCCTCTTTAATTGTTGATCAAACCATCACCAAATTATATACCATTCAATGTTTCTTGACAAGCTCTATTCAATTTTGGGTATATGGTTTGAGAATGTAGGACAAACCCACTTAAACCAATTTATTAAATTTTATCCTAAATTAAAAAATGTCCCAAGTTTCCTATTTTTTAAACTCACATTGGTTTCATCATTGAGTACGGTCATAAATTGTTTAAACCATCGACGATATTTGGCGTCCACATCTTGGTACATGGAGAACAGCGCCTTCTCAATGTCAGTGCCCATATCCTTGTAGCGGCGATTGGAGAAAATCATGTTGGCTGCTTTGGAACTGAAATAAAAATAAAATTAGAAATAAATTAAAATTTTTTAATAAATCATAAAATTAAAAAAAATAAATAAAATTATTTTATTAAAAATAAATTAATAAAAAAAAATTAAAATTACCGTTTTTGCAATGCCTGCTCAATGGTTCGCCGGCAATCCATTCGCATTTTGTCAATTTTCTTCTGCTGTGCTGGATCAATTTCACGGCGTGCCGCTTCCTCTGTTTAATTAATAAATTTACAAAAAAATGAAAATGGATCGAAATTTCTTTAAAATTATTGAATTTAAGAATAAATTTTGGGGTTAAAAAAATTTTGGTGACTAGTTTAAAATTTGACTAATCAATAAAGTATAAGCGGTAGTGGGCTAGTTTTAGTAATTTAGAAGAAAAAAATTAATTTCCTCTGGTGAATTCGAATTAAATAAGCTGGGAGGCAAAAATACCATAAAAATTTGTAGCCAGAAATACCGTAAAAATTAACATTGACACATTTTAATAAAAATTTAAGGAAATTTTTCGTTATTTTTGAGTTTAAAGATGAGAAGAATTTGATCCGTGGTTTTAAGATCTTGAAAAAAATTATTTTTTCGATATGAAAAATTTTGAAATTTTTATGGGTAAATAAATTTAATAAAAAATTCAATTTCTTTCCGACCAACCCATTTGTGCGGTGTTGATCACTGGCTGATATTGTGGTTGTTGCTGTAAGAAATTTTCCAAATTGGCAATGTTCACCGTGAAATGGTTGGCCAGCAGGGTGCCTTTCAGATCAATCAACATGATTTTCTCACCCTCAGCGACAAACTGTGCAAATTTTGGGGAAAATTTAATTATAAATTGAATTTTTTAGAGTAATTTTGGATATGTTAAATACGAATTTGCACTTATTTTTGCCTTTTTTAGTCATATCTTGGTTAACGAGATTTGAAAATTAATTACTTTTCTAAGGTAAATATATTGGCATTTTGGTTTAGATTGGCCTTAATTTGTCAAAATGGAGGTAAAATTATTGTCGGGCCTTAGGTGAATTACCTTTTTGATTTTTTTTTGAAAAAAAAAATTTTTTTTGGAGTATATTAAGATAAAAATTCCATAAAAAAGGAATTAAAATCATTTTTTCCTCAAAATGGCAAACATTATCAAATCAAAATCTATCCTTGGTGAATTTCGTAAATTGTTATTCAGATAATGGAAAATGGATAATGGCTTATCAGGATTGATACAAAAAAAATAATTATCAAAGTGACAATTAAAATGCTAAAATATACGCCTAAGAGGATTAAAATTAAACAAAAATTAATAATTATTTATGAATATTTTTATTCTAAATTTATATAAGGAAAAAATTTCAAAAAAATATTTAATTTATAAAAATTTTTTATTTTTAATAATTTTTTTAAACTTTTTCAACTACCAACCTTTCTGGTATGTTCCACCTTCTTGGCAATGCATTCCTGCGAGCAATAGGCAGTTTCTCGGCCTCCAAATTTCCCTTGGTTCACAATCAGCTCGCAAACGATACATGTCACAATTCGATTGTTGAAATTTCGCTTATGCGGTGCCTGGGCCTCGTCTCGGACATTGCCGCCTCCACCATCTTCGTGACGACGTTTGCGATCCTTTTTGTGCTCTGTAAAAATTTGGAAATAATAAATTTTACTATAATCATAAAATTAAAACATTTTTTACGTTTTTATTTGTTAAAAATTGGCATCATTTTTGACTGATTTTTATAAATAAAATAATTATAATTAATTTTAATTTATTTTATAGTGGAATCCGGAAAACTTTTTTATTTATTAAAAATTGTTAATTTTATTTTTGACTGATTTTAAAATAAAAATAAAAGACTTGTATTTTATAAGCAATGCAAAATTTTGGTGGTAAAAATTTTCTGAAATTATGCCAATTTTTTGATCCAAAAAATCATTAATATAATTTTTAAAATTTTATTAAAATTTTTCGCAAAAAAATTTTATTTTCCTCAGTATTCCTTATAGAAACATTAGCATAGAAAGCCTAAATAAATTTTTGAATGATAAAAAATCCTCCAAAAATTCCAATTTTTTAAAATTAATTATCACTAAAATAAATAGCTAAAAGCATCGTTTATAAAAAATTTTAAAGAAAAAATCCATTTCTAAAATTATTAAAATTCAAAAATTTCAATTTTAATTATAGTGTTTTGAAAAATAATAATTAATAAAATTTCCAAACTCACTTTTTCCAGCCCCGTGGTGGTGGTGGTCATCTTTGGCATCCGAATCTGAGTCCATCGCTCCACCGCCGCCTCCTCTTTCCTCTCTGAGCTTTTGCCGTGCCGCCTCCTTCTGTTTTCGTCTCTCCTCCATCTCCTTCAGCCGTTGTTCCCTTTCGGCCCGGATTCGGCGGCGTTCGGCGTCTTTTCGGTCACGTTGGAGCACAATTTCCAGCCGCTCGCACGGAATGTGAATTTGTGTGAATCCGTGGATTCGCAGCATCCGTCGATCCTCTTCCGCAATTGATTCGGCCATTCGGGCCAGTGGATTTCCGGTTGGGGCTGCTGCTGGCGTTGTGCTGCGACGTTTGCTGCTGCTGGTGCTCTAAAAATCGGATAAAAATTACCGAAAAAATTATGCCTTAATATGTTTTAAATAAGGTTTATCCTAAAATCAAAAACCTAATATACCCAAACTTGGATGGGACTTGTCAGGACTCATTGAATGGTATATAATTTGTCATGGTTTGGTCAACAATTAAAGGGTATTTAAACGGTTTAAACCGATTTTGGTTTATTTGGTTCAAAACTAAGTTTGAATTGGTTAAACCCAGAGTCAAAACTAATCAAATAATGTGTGTGCGTCTTGACCAGATCTACTAATCTAATGATTGCAGATTTGGTATACAGTTTATGTGTGGTCTAGGACAAACCATGACCCATCCAAACTTATAAAACTTTTCGGCAATTTTTGCTGAATTTAATATGTTTTGGCTCACGTGAGGACGTGAGAGTTATGAGTTGACCGGAGATCATAGCTCGGCAAGGGGGGAGGGTCGTCATGGGTGGCTGCGTGGTTGGTTGTGGGGTAGTTCCACCCTAATCTTTCATGCGTAGTCCCTATTTCGGCTTTTTTTCACCGCAGGCGAAAATTTAGAGCCAAAAACAACCCAGCAAGGCAAAATGTGACATAAAAATGGCCGCGCAGCGAAAAATTTTGCAATTTTTCCGAAAAATTTTTCAATTTTTTCCTTCCTCCCCCTGCTTGGTGCGTGGTTCCCGCCCGGTAAATCCCCTGATGAGTGCTGCGTTGTGGGGGGGGGGGGGGGGGGGGTACGCAACGAAATTCAAAAAAGGGCTCTTTATTTTTTCCTATTTTTAAGGAGGAGGGGGTGTGACATGGACATGGACTCCTACCCTCCTGTAAGGCCTGGTAAGTCATTTTCATCGGTTTGTAGTTCCCGTCCGGTAAATCCACTAAATGCTGCGTGTGGGAGGGGGGCGGTCCCCACCCCGCAATCCCCCCCCCCCTTGTCGAGCTATGATCGACCAGTTGGGACATCGTCCAGTTGACCGTGTCTCGATGAGTTTTGAGCTATTACCAAAAGGCAAAGGCTCCAAGTTGGCCAATGACAAATTTAGGCTTACATATATTGTTGATTTGATTTTCTATTTTTAACATTTAAATTAACCTGTTGTTCTTGTTCCGGCTGGAGAGGAGCGGCCGTTGATGTCATTGGGCTTTCCGGTGTGCTGATCCTCGACTCTTCGGTAAGGGCAATTTCCAATTGACCGGCGGCTGATTGTGAGTTTGATGGCGACAATTGACTGAAAATTTTTAAAATATTTATTAAAGTTCTTTCTATGATATTGTGAAAAACCTTGAGTTTTGGTTACCTAAAAACCTTGAGTTTTGGTTACCCAAAAACCTTGAGTTTTGGTTAATCAAAAACCTTGAGTTTTGGTTATCCAAAAAACCTCGAGTTTTGGTTACCCAAAAACCTTGAGTTTTGGTAACCCAAAAACCTTGAGTTTTGGTTACCCAAAAACCTTGAGTTTTGGTTATCCAAAAAACCTCGAGTTTTGGTTACCCAAAAACCTTGAGTTTTGGTTATCCAAAAAACCTCGAGTTTTGGTTACCCAAAAACCTTGACTTTTGGTAACCCAAAAACCTTGAGTTTTGGTTACCCAAAAACCTTGAGTTTTGGTTAACCAAAAACCTTGAGTTTTGGTTATCCAAATTGAGTTTTGTTAAAAAAAACCTCAAGTTTTGCTCGACAATTTTTCCATTTTCTTGGCTTATCAATTTTTAGCAATAATGTAAACTCATAAACCTTTCTTCATTCTGCTGTTGCTGTTGTTCCAATTGTTCCGGTGGTTGCTCTGATTGCTTCTGTTCTTCGCCAATTATTCCTTCTTCGGTTGGTGGCTGCGGTTCATCGGCAATTATTCCTTCTCCTGTTGGTGGTGGTTCTTCCGATTGCTGTTGTTGCGGCGCATTGTCATTTTCATTCGTATTTCCAGCTGCCATTGGAATTTCCGCTTCTTCGGTGTTGCCGCCATCCCCATTTGCCGTTGTCATTTCACCGTCATTTGCTGCATCGGACATTGAAATCTTTAAAACAATTTATTGTTTTGGTTCATTGAGTTTAGTAAACTTTATTTTCCCCGTACCTCATTATTATCTTTCTCAGGCTGTGGATCCATTTTTAAATTAATTTGATTGAAGAATGGAATGTATGGAATTTGTAAAAATTGAGATCTTTTTACTGATAATGGTTATACTAAATCACCTGTGGTGTTTAAATTAGAGGTTAGATCACCGATCACAAAATTATTAAAGTACTATACTAATTTTTATGGGATCGAATTTTAATAATGAATGAATGGAATGGAATGAGGTATTTTTTGCTCATGGAATGAGCATCAATTTGTATGTGTTGGAGATTAAAAAATATGAAAATGAATTGTGATTGCGGTTGCGAGTATCCGAGTATATGTATATGTCTCTGCTGTGATGTGGGTATTGGGTATTTGTCCGGCTCGGCTTGATCGATGAAAAGGCTAGGCTTTCCCTTTCATAAAAAATATCTAAGCTAAAGAACTAACCTCTAATATTGAGAAGGAAGGACTGAGAAGTTAAAATGGAAGAGACATCTAGGCTTTCACTTTTACGTTATAAAAAATATCTACGCTAGAGATCTAATCTCTAATAACGTGAAGGAAGGAAGGGAGGACTGTGAGAAAATAAAATGGAAGACTAGCAATTAAGAAAAAAAGATGTTCTCTAACTTAACCGAACCGGTGCCTACGTGGCTTGGCTTTGTTCTATTTGACCCATATTGTGTAAAAAATTATGAAAACCTTCATTGGATTTGAGAAAAATAATTCGGGAAAAAAACCAAGAAGTGAGCCGACCGAGGGTCTATTTTAATTAATGGGATATCCCGTTAACCAGTGCCCTCCAATAAACATGGATTTTGTTCCAATTGTAGCCTAGTCTTTCCCCATAAAATGCCATACATCCATCCCACACATAAACCATGCAAATTCGCTATTGTTCCTTTATGGTTAGCCAATAGCCATAAATTTAAAAAAGATTTGCCAAAAAATGTTCCAATTCTTTTATGGCTAACCATTCCCCCATTTCTCATCTCACATTAAAGATAAAACAGCAACAATTGAGATGAAATAATAAGTCACGGTCGAATTATAGGTCATTCGTAAGAGTTCTAAAAGATGAATAAGAATATGAGAAGACATCAAGAAAAGAAGTTATGGAAAAAGTGAAAGGACAAACCTTTTGGGTCGAACTTGAGAGTTGAGAATAAAGAAAAATTTTCGATGATTTTGTTACCAAATTAAAGAGCAGACTTTTGGCTATCTAACGATATTAATTTTATTTAAATCGGTTCAGAATTGATGAATTTGAGCCTGGAATTTAACCTTTATTATGGATTAGCCAAATTTTCCATGGTTTTTTGGGCATAAATCCATCTTAAATAAAAATTAATATCTTTGAATAGCCAAATGTCTGCTCTTTAATTAGATAACAAAATCATCGAAATTGGTTCCGTTTTGATGCCTCAAGATTGGGGCATATCCTCTATAATGGTCCACTTAGCTTATTTGAAATCTAATTTTTAAACTATTCAATTTATGAATTTTTTTTAAATTAATGATTAATGAATGAACCGTTTCTTTCGCTCCGGTAGAGCTCGGTGGAGCCGTTTCCGCGGAAGTTGACTCTTGAAATTGGGCCGCCAATCCTTCCAGTTCATTTCTGTCAACCTGTTGATTTATGATATTATTTAGTGGTAATTTTTTAATTTGAGAACTAACGTTCAAAAGCAAATTCGAAAATTCTTCAATTCTGTTGGATAATTGGCCAATTTGTTCATCTTCCAATTGTGTCGAAATATTTTGGTTAGAATTGATGATCTGCTTTTCTTTCTCTATGGCCATTCCATTTCCATCTTCATTAGCATTATCCTTGGCCATTTCCTCCTCATTGGCATCGACATTGGCCATTTCTTCTTCATTTCCATTTTTGGCCATTTTCTCGTTAGTTTCATCCGCACTATCTTCGACCATATCCACTTCACTGCCAGTCTCGACAACCTTCAATTGGTCATTTGATTCTTCGTCATCATTTTTCGACATTCTCAACAAAAGCAATCCAACTGATTCTGAGAAATTTAAAATTTATATTTCTAATTCCTACTCTTCACTTTCCCATATTTGTTTCTTTCACTTACAAAAAGGAAAATAAAGTACAATATTGTTTAATAAATGTTAGAGCTAATATTAAAAATTGGCTAATTGCTAAATTTAGTTTGACACTGGGCTATCTGATTTTATAAATCTCGGCTTCTTCGAAAACCAGCGATCCGAGTTTATAATGGATTCATTTGATTCGGCATGATCTATTTAGTCTATGAAATTTAAATTTCAACCCGGTATCAGCTTGTTTGGAAAAGCTAAACCCTTATTTAAACCTAAATCGGTTTTGACGAGCTTCTAACTAACCCAGAATCTAACTTTTCTAGCCAATTTCTAATATTATCTGCAATATATAAACATTATAACGCATTCAAAATACCAATAAAAAATTATTAGGGCTAAATTTAAAATAAAAATTTGACTTTAATTTCCTCTCTTGTGAGTGTTTTGGGATTTTAGGATGATCTTGAATTGTGTTTGATTAGATCCCTCATAAAAGATTTTTATTTGCCATATTTTGCACAAAATAATTTAGAGCAATTCCAAAAATTCCCAAAAAACCCACTGATGAGTTCCTTTTTTAGAAAGAAATGATCCATAATTTAAGGATAATATTTAAATTATCAAAAAAGTTAAAATGTTGAAATAGTATTAAAATTGTCAAAGATTTTAGAAGTTTTTAGACCTGAAACCATATACCAAATTGAATATAGCTGGTCAAGATGCATTGAATGGTATATAATTTGTCATGGTTTGGTCAACAATTAAAGGGATATTAAACGGTTTAAACCAATTTTGGTTTTGGTTTAAAAATAAGTTAGAATTAGTTAAACCGAAAACCAAAACATAATCAATTCATCCATCATGATCAGCTCTATCGATTTTGTTAATGCTAGTCGGGTTATGATAAACCATTAAACCGCATTTTTTGATAAATTAATTATTTTTCAAAAATATAATGAATACCTATTGTTTTTAAATTTTGATAATTTCTGGACTGCGCTTTTTTCTTTGGTCAAATTATTTAATCTGAAACCAAAAATATGGCAAGATATGGCAAAATTTAGGCAAAAATTTAAAGTGAGCTTATTCAGCACTTGTTCATTAAAAATGAAGGAAAATTAATTAATTTATTTATTTAGCAAAATTGAATAAAAAAATGACATTGAAAGAAAAGTACATTTGTGCGAATTTTGTCGAAAAATGAGTTGATATCAAAGTTCTCCTCGGCCGTTTAAATTTGCAAAAAAATTTTCCAGTTTCTCTATGCTCGAAACATTCCGCACTGAATAATGGAAGAATTCTTTTGAAGAGCATTGTTGCCAGATCAAATCTTCATCCGCCGATGGCCAATGACTTTGGAAGAAATTGAGGCTGAAAAGATGGCAAAAATTTCGTTAAGTTTTAATCTCGAGGGAAAATAAATTAAAACAATTATTGGAAAAGATATTCAGAAACTGTGGACATGTCGAATTTAGAATATTTTGCGCGCATTGATTATTAATAAAATAATTAAAATATAATTTAGATGAGACCTTCCCTCTCCCTCTATATTTGCCTCTCAATATTCGATTTGATTTTGATAACTTCCGATATTTACAAAATGAACTTTTACGTGAAATCGACATTTCATTTTGCTGGCACTTTGCACACTAATTCAGTGAGACCCGACATTTGCTGATTAATCCCATTAAGCCTGAACACCGCATGATGTTAATATTTAATACTCTTTTAATTCTCCTTGGAATTCAACTATATCAGAATGTGAAAAAATTATTAGAAGGTGTGGTATTAAAAGGATACGGTATCCTTAATCCTAAAATCCGACCAGCTTACTATGGCCCCCGACACCGATAGCTGCTTTCTAGCAAACCTAGTTCAATTCTTTTGCACTCTCATTCCACATTTTTCCCTGTAGGCTTTCGAATACTTTATAGTCTGCATATGTCGGAATCGAGCAATTGTCAGTTCTGTAAGAAACTAGTCTGCAAATATCGTAATAACACAAACACAAAAATTCATCAAAATGAGGGAGAATTTTGCTTTCATATAGTTTTTTGGAAGCGCATTAAATTCATCAATCAAAAAATTGTAATTGTCAGGATACTTGTCGCTTATCTGGGTTCAAACCCAGATTTTGATTACTTTATCGGTTATTCGAATCTAGGTTTTTTTTGGGTTAACTAACGAAAAGTAAATGTGATTCCTATGGCTCATCCGGCATAAGATTAAGGTTAATCAAGGATAGAGTATCATCTAAAGTACCTTAACCCTGCCTAATCATCTAAAGAGGGATTATGCTTCATTTCTTAAAAAGCATCTGGATAATTGATGTACCAATAATTAAAAGCCCTTAATAAGTCACTCCATGCCTTCCCTAAATTAGTCATTAGTGATGGTTTCTTATCATTATCTTATTAGGGGCCTTACAATATCATATTAAGAGTCCTTATTAGGAATAAGCTAATGCAATCTATGTCTGATTTGAATTATAAGAGTAGTGGAGTTCAAAATCTGAACCCGAATAACCGACAAGTACCATGTTTGGTATATAGTAATTCCAAACATTTGATTTCAATTCTGTTTAACACTGATCTGATTTAATGAAATTGGCATTATTCGACCATTTTGTTCAATGATCAAATATCAAAATGCTTTGCGAACAAAGATAGGCACACAAATTGACTATCAAAGAGTTCAGTTTTGGTTCATAAATCACATTAGATATGGCTCTACCTTTCTTGAAAACTGATTAAATTCCAGAATTGCTCCAATTTTTATCTCTATACACTTTTGGCCATTACCCATAATTCTTTTTATGCCCAACGATGCACTTTTCCAGGTCCCATCCCCGTACACCCACCCCGAACCTTATTATAACCAAAAACGATGGTGACATTTCTTTTTATATTGAATATAATTGTTCTACATTATACAGTAGGTATAAGATTGCATAAAGCGAACTTTGATCCTCTCTAATAAATACGCTATTCAGCAGAAGAGAAAGATCCCAACTTTTATTAAAAAAGGAAAATAAACCATATTTGTCTGTCGACATTTTTCGTCTTCAAATTGGCAACGGCATTGGCCCAATATTCAATGTTCAAATGAATTGTATCATTTTTGACTCCAATTGTTGATGACATTAATTGGGTCATTTGGGTCGAATTTCAATGTTAATTCTAAACATTCGAAACCTTTCGAAACTGCCGAAAGCCACGCAATTTTTCTGTCCTGCAATTTGACAGAGAACGAATTTTGACAGAGAATGAATAGATGAACAATTCTAGAAAAATTAAAATATAAAATAAATAAATATTCGAATATTTTATTTCTCTTCCTTTCATTGAATGGACACGTTTAAGTTTTATAATACCAGTTAATAATGGTTTTTTTTCCATTAACAATTTATTTATATTTTATGTCATCTTCGTTAAGCTTGGCTTCTGGCCAAATGTTCCAAATTATTCTAATTTATTTTTAAAGCTCTGGGCGTCCGCCTCATAATCCTCACAACCTAATATCATAGCAAAGATCCTCTAAAACTGCGAAAGCTTTGTTAGCCCAAAAATTCTCCAATCTCCATTGTTTAATTTTTTGTTATTAATTAGGATATAATTTGCTCCTCTCTCTTGGCAAAATATTTGCCGGAATAAGGATTAAGAAAATTGGCTGGATTTTGGACAATGTAATGTAAAAAATCTGCTGGATTTGTCTACCATATTATTCTATAAAAATTATCAAAAAATTAATTTTTCAAAAAATTGATACAATGACGGACATTCCCGATCCCAAAATTTTTTGTACAATTTTTAATCAACCAAAAAATTATTATTAACAATTAATCACCAAATAAGGAGAGATGAGACTAAATATAATTTCCCTTCATTTCCGGCCGCCTAATTTGTAATTTCCTTATCAATTCCATTCATTTGGCCACCCAAATGTTTTGTACGATTGTGGGAGAGAGTCTAAAGTCCATTGGAAATTTTTTGTGTAAAAAATTTATTCACTCGAGTCTCGACTAAAATTATGTGCAAACAAAAATGATTGAGGGTTACTTTTGGTCCATTTTTAGTCAAACAAAAATTGTTGTGATGATTATCAATGGGTGAATTTAGTACCTAGGCCATTCTTTTAGTCATAGCCCAAAAAGGAAGTAACCATCCAGGAAAGCGATAAGCTATTTGAAAACCCTAAAAGTCCTCTAAAAATGGCTAGTCGCCTTTTGCGGAACTGTTTTTTGCGGACCAAACTGTTTTGTGCTGATGACGGTAAAGTTGATGTGGCATTCTTTATGCCATTTTATTGGGCATAAAATTAGCTAAAATGACATCAAATTCATTGGCCAATATTGGGTATTCGCTGAGTTATGGCCAAAAAACCGTTGGTTTAATTAAATTTGAATTTCTAGCTGTTTTTTGGCCAAAACTAGGTGAATACCCAATATTGGCCAATAAATTTGGTGTTTTTTTAGCTAATTTTATGCCCAATAAAATGGTATAAAGAATGCCTCATAAACTTTACTGCCAACGGCACCAAACCGTTTCGTCCGCAAAAGACGGTTCCGCATGCATAATACCCTAAAAACGGCTTTCTATCTAATATGGTAAAGTTAAAAATTATAAATTAAGCAACTTTTCTTCAAAAAATGGGTAAATTCGATACCTAGTCTCGTACTTTTGCCCTTAGTCCAAAAAGGAAGCAACTAATTGGGAAGGCGATATGACATTTGAAAAAGCCATAAATGTCCTCTAAAAATGGCTTTCTACTTTGGTAAAGTTAAAAATAATTTGTAAAATATTTGGCTTTTACTTCAATGGATTAATTCGATGCCTGAGCCATTCTCTTGGGTTTTGGCCATAGTCAAACAAACAACTTACCAATTTCGAAGTGGGATATATCATTGGAAAGATGGAAAGCACTAAATTTCCTCTAAAAAGTGGCTTTTTAATTTTTTTAAAAAATTTAAAAAAAAATTTCCTCTAAAAATTAGGATTTATTACACTAATATGTAATGTTTTTGAAGTTAAATTTAAAAAAAATAAAAATACAAAATTTTTGAGAAACATTTTTGAGCTTTTTCTTTTGATTTAAAACTTTCCCAAATTAGCTGCTTCCTCACTGAGTGAGCTATTGTGAACCAAAATCGGGCTCAAATGAAAACCGAATCGTCCCCCCCTACCCGAGGTGGCAGATTATCAGCGGGAAATCATCGGGAAAAGTTGCGCGCAAAAATGTTTGCGAATATGCAAGATGAAAAGAGGAGAAGATAATGGTGAAAGTCCATCAAAACCAATCCAATAAAATATTACATATGTATTGACCAAATATTATGATGCCGTCTCAAAAACCGGTTCACTATTTTCTCGCCTTCCTTCCCTCATCATTTTCGACTCTCACAATTCTCGCCCTTCCTAATAAGTATCAAGGCCAAATTTTGAATCCAATTTTTTCTTGCGCTAAAATTTATTTTTGCATAATCTCTTTTGGATTTGTTCATAAAGATTTTATTAAATTTTATTGTAGGGAATGCTGCTCTCGAAATCCTTAATATTTTCAATTTAGAAAAGATCAAAAATTGCTGAAAAATGAATTTTTAAGAATTTTGAATATTTTTTATGCAAATTTAAGTTGAATTTTTTAATATATTCTAAGTAAAATTTTTACCAATTCAAAAATTTTTTCCCATTTTCAAATTGTTCCGGGACATTCCAGACACTTTCCTATTCTCCACATTCTTTAGGGTACAATGACCAATCCATTGACCCCCCCTAATGCTTGCTGTTCGCGCCGTAAAATGACGCACACAAAAACCATTCTATATTTTCTCCAATTCACCAAATTGTTCTTCCTTCACATTTTTACCTCTCTATCTTCGCTCATTTCTTTCGTACACATTTAGTAAGTATTTTTCCAAACTTTAGAGTGAGTGGCTATTTTAAACTGGTTTGGGTCTAGCCGAAAGGGTGTCTTCCATTGGGCGTGTTTGAGCAGCAGCCACCACTGAATTTTCTCCTTTCCAAATTTAATCGGCCACCAACGTTTTCCAATTTTGAAGGCGAAGGAATTTGCGCATAAAATTGTAATTTTTTAACTTAAAAATTACTTAAAAATAAAAAAAAATTTAATAACTCATAAAAATTTTTTTCAAAAAATGTTAAAAAATAAAAATTTTTAGTAAATTTTTTGAATTCATAAAAAATTTTTAAACTCAAAAAAATTTTAAAAATGCTTTAAAATTTTTCTACAATCAAATTCGAAATGGATTTAAATTTGTCGGCCACGGCTGCTGCGGCTTCCGCCTCTTCAAATTCCTCTCTTTGGTCACTTTTGTATGAACATTCGCAGACAGCATTTGGACAGGTTTCTGTTTTTTGTGACACAGAGTAAAATATATACTGGGATTTTAATGGGATTTTTGGAACATAAAAAAAATAAATTGGCTATTTTATCAATGCAGTCGTTACAGTACCTAAGCTATTCTTTTGGCCATAGCCCAACAAAGAATCAAATCAACCAATTTCTGAAGGCGATATGCCATTGGAAAGCCCTAAATGTCCTTATTAGAATATTTTTTCCAAATTGCTTATTATTGAAGAACAATAGCCAAAAGAATGACAGAGGCAGATGAAAAAAAAGTCCAACCTATACCTTTAATTAAGCAAGGGCATTGGATTTTGTCGATGGCAATAAAATAAATGGCGACCACTTTTTAACATTTTTTAATGTCCAAATATTCTACAATTTAAATAGATTTAAATTTCTAATTTTTGTCCCAGCTTTTCTCTCTACTCAACAAAGATTGGGTAAAAGGGCGTCCTTGTACATATGGCGTTGTTGGGAAGACCAAAAATGGCCCAGTTCGGGGCAAAACATTCACATTGGTTATAAATGAAAATGGAGGAGGAGGGGGAGAAGGACAACATCGAAATCGAAGGGTGAATGCATTTTTGGCAATTCCATATGCGCGGGCCGGCACAAAGGAAGAGAGGTTCAAAGTAAAAAACATTTTTTGTTTATGTAAAATTGAAAAATTGAATATTTAATTTACCGAAAAAACTGTAACTGTCCAAAAAATGCCGAAAGATTGTACGAGTTCGTTGGTTTATATCCCAGACCGGTAAATCTCAATGGATAGATCTCATCAAAACGCATCATTTGATTATGTTTTGGTTTGGGTTTAACAAATTCTAACTTAGTTTTAAACCATTAAACCAAAATTGATTTAAACCGTTTAATACCCTTTAATTGGTGACCAAACCATGACAAATTATATATCATTCAATGCGTTTTGACCAGCTCTATCCAAATTTTGGGTATATGGTTTTGTGTGGTATATGGAACAAACTATTAAACCATTATAATTATTTTGGGCGTTATTATATTCTTTTGATAATTTCAATGATTTTCCGGCAGATTAAATGTTCTCTTTATTTGTATCCGAATCCCAAAATGTTTCGTCAAATAATTGTCATCAAATTTTTTTCAGAAGCCATTCCCCGTTGAACCATGGCAAGAACCGTTGGATTGCACCCAATTCGGGCCACGCGCCATTCAATATGTTTGTTTGAATGTTCGGGAGGAAGGGATATTCATAATCAATTTAACCCTTTCGAGCTGAATAAACTAAAGTATAAAACTTGAATTTCGACTGTTGATTTTGTATAAAATTTGAAAATAATTTAAACCGCATTAAATGCCGTTATGTAATTATTAATTTATAATTTCTGATTTATTTCTGTGGTTTTATTAGTTATATTTATATCTTAAAGGCTGCAATAAGCCTAATAAAATACATTATACATAAAACTAATAAACCGTTCAATCAATTAAATTTTTGAAGGATTAAAAAAAATTAATCATCAGAAATAAATCTTTTGAAATTTATTTTTAATTTTTCGGATTTGTTATAATTCTATCTGATCCGTCAAAAATCCTTAAAATTATAAAAAAAATTACAAAAAAGAGTTAACATTCATTTGACAGGACATGTTCTGGGACACATATTTGACACCAATTCCCCAGAATGAGGAAAAATGCCTTCATATAAGGTTTTTTTGTTTATATATTTTGTAATTTTGTGTATTAGTGTTTTTGCACCCGATTGGGAATCCGTTCAATTTTCCGCCACCGGTCGTCCCGTAATGGTTTTTGTACATGGCGGCGGCTTCCTCATTCACAGTGCCGGCAATTATGGCGATTGGAATATGTGCCAGTGCGTTCAAAAATTTTATTACTATTTAATATAGCAAAAAAATTCTAAAATTTTTTCCAGACTAATAAATTTTAATTAATAGATCTCATTAAAATGTATCATATGATTATGTTTGGCATTGGGTTTAACCAATTCCAACTTAGTTTTGAACCAATAAACCAAAATTGATTTAAAACGTTTAATACCCTTTAATAGTTGACCAATCCATGACAAATTATATACACATTCAATGCGTCTTGACCGGCACTAACTAATTTTGGGTATATATCTATTTAGGATCTGAAAATTATTATTATTTCCAAATTATTTTCTCATTTATCCCCAATTTAAATATTTCCCTTTAAATTTTCAACAAAAAATTTCTTTAAAATTTGTATGGCAAAAATTCTTTTATACCCAATATTATATTAAAAATTCAAATATAATCGGATTCAACTGATTTTTCATAATTTTCCCTGACAGAAATCTTTGCCTCCACGATGTAGTGGTTTGTGTCGTCCAATATCGTCTCGGCCTTTTGGGCTTCCTCTCAACCGGAGATGACCGATGCCCCGGCAATTTTGGTCTCTGGGACCAATTGGCTGCATTCCAATGGGTTAAGGTAGAAAATTATTAATTTATTTATTTTTGCGCATTAATTTCTCAAAGGAAAATATTTCTTCCTTCGGCGGTGATCCAAACAATGTGACGGCATTTGGTCAAAGCGCCGGTGCTGCCTCCATTGATTTGCTGAGTTTGTCACCGTTATCCAAAGGTTGCCCCTTTTTGGATTAAAATAAGAAAAATTAATATTTTCCGTTTTTTTTTCTTTTGACGTTTTTAATTTTTTTTTGGTCGTCTTATTTGGTCATCGAAGCAATAGAATTAGACATTTGATTGAAAAAGCAGTTTTGGTTAATTTTAAATTTAATATATATATTTTAGTCCTATAAATTGCGGGCCAGAACGTTTGAGCGCCGCACATTTGAGCGCCAGCGACTTTGACAGGTCATAACTCAGCAAAGAAGAAACGGTTTGGTGCATTCATGGTATCATTGGATAGAGCTTTTCGAGCTCTATTGAATAGGCTATATTAATTTTTGAAAAGTTGGATATCCTCATAATTACAAGCTTCTAAATAAGAAAAACTGAGTTTTATTCATTTTTTCGACTTCAAGTCACTAAAATTTTGATTAATTAAAAAAGCTTTATTCACTATTTAATAGAGCTCGAAAAGCTCTATCCAATGATACCAAGATTGCATCAAACGGTTTCTTATTTGCTGAGTTATCGCCCGTCAAAGTCACTGGCGCTCAAACGTGCGGCGCTCAAACATTACCGACCGTATAAATTGGCTATTAAGGCAATAGGATAATAAGAAGATATTTTATCCAAATTTCCTATTTTTTTAATATAAAAGTCTTAAGTTATAATTTAGGAATTCAATTTAAAATATTTTATTAATTTGAGTTAATGAGAAAAAGCAGTAAATTATAATAAAGGGAATTTTAATTAATTCATTTTATTCAATTATCAATTAAAATTAATTCCCGAATTAAAATCTAAGGTTTATTCAAACGTGTGATTTTGATGGGCGGAAATGGAAGCACGGATTGGGCAGTTGTGAAGCCGGAACGCACGCAAGCAGCCGCAATTCGAATGGCCAAACGGATGGGATGGAAAGGTAATTTTTAAATTTGATTATATTTTTATTTAATTGAAAATATTTTAATTTTTTTATAATTTTTATAATTTTTTGTTTGGTTTTGAATTGTTTATAAATGATTTCTTTGCAATTATTTTAATGATTTATGAAATTAAATAACTGAAAATTTTATGAGTTGCATTTTTCCATAATAAAATGAAAAAAAAATTTAATTTTTTTTTCTATTCGATTTAGAGATATGTATATGTACCCCAAACATTAAAAATATTTAAAAATGTTTTCATTTTTATTCAAAATTTATTTTTATATTTTTTTGTTGAGATTGAATTCGGATAAATTATTTTAGCAGAAATCATTTTTCAGATTTATTAAATTCCTAAATCGAAAATTTTATGAGTTTCATTTTCTCATTAATTAAATTTTTTAATTATTTTATTTTTATAATTTTGTTGTATTTCAACATATTTTTGCAAATGATTTCTGGATTTATTTTTTGATTTATGAAATTTCTAAAATGAAAAATTTTATGAGTTAAAATTTTTTCCATTAAATTTCTTTATTTATTTTAAAATAGGTGCCGATTCCGATCTGGACTCATTGTTGTCCTTTCTTCGTTCAATGCCAGCCCAAAAATTAGCTGCACCACTCATTGGAAAATCCGCTTTCAATCGGCATCGAAAAGGATTGGAATTTTGCCCAGTGGTAGACGGCGAATTAATTCCAGCGCCAGTACCTGAATTGAGGCGTCGAATTAGCCAAGGGGATAGTCCAAAATTGGAGGTGATCATTGGTGGCACCGAATTCGAGGCATTGCTTTTTGGTGAGGAAATTACTTCAAATTAAAATTAAGAATTTGTAAAAATTAAATAATTATTAAATATAATTTTTTATTTCCTTTTTTCCTCTATAATTTTAAGGGAAATTTATTTGTAAATTTTATTTTAAATAATTTGATTTTAAAAAGTTAAAATAATATTTAAAAAATTAATTTTATTAATAAATTACCAAAAATTTAAATAAATAAAAAAATATAAAAATTTTTAAATAAATTTCCAAAAAAGTTGCCCTTGGCCGGAATCAATCGAATTTAATGTCATTGCGAAATTATTTGCGAATTTACATTTCCGATGGGCCTAATGGGACGACAATTGCGGAGGAGAGGAGAAAACAATGTGAACAAATGTATTTGGACGGAGTGGACATAAATAATCCTCTACAAATGTCCATCGCATTTTTACGGTAAATTTACGAAAATATTTTTTGGTAGTTTAGCAAATCTATGGTTTAATCAAAAATTTCCGACAAAAATGTAAAACTCATAAAATTTTTCCTTTAAATTCTTTTAAATGACGATTTAAAATGAAATAAAATTCTGATTAAAAAAAGAAGTTTACAATCCATTCAAAATGCCAAAAAAAATAAAATACAAATTATGAAGAACGACCCAAAATCCACATAAAATCTACACAGAAAAAATTTTGCTTTCAGAAAAATATTTTTATAATATTTCTCTATAGAATTTAGAGTGAATCATAAATTAGCATTAAAAATATTTATTTAAATGCTGAAATTAAAATATTTCAGCCTGCATAGCGATGTGATGATAAACAATTCGGTGCAGCGCTATTGCCAAGGAATGTTGTTGCCGGAAAATAAAAATGACCATAAAATATTCCTCTACAATATGACACATTTCAATGCGGATGAATTCGGTTTTGTTGGCCTTCGAATGCCATTCTATGCGGCCACACATTGCCATGATTTGCGCTATTTAATTGGAAAGGTCAATGAAAATTTGGAGCGTTTGGAATTTGGTTATTAGGTATTATACGCTGTTTTTTTATTCTTGATCCAATCGAGGCGGTTGATAGCTCATTCGAAAGAGCTCGAAAAACTGTGTCGATCTATGTGAGGATAAAATCCGATAACCCCTCAGGGGCTGAGATACATTATGCTGAAAATTGAAAAAGTGAATGGCCCGGCCCCCCTATGGGTTGAAATCGAAAAAATTTTTTGAATTTTTTTCGGTTATGTTAAAGCTCAATTGACGCGGCTCGATGAGAGAAGCTCGAATCTGACAGACATCGATTTTGCATAAAAATCAATATTAAAAAAGTTATGGCCATTTTTGTCTCGCTGGAATGTGTTGGAACTGCGGAGGAATGTAAGAGTGGACTCCGGAGTGTGCGTAGCCGAAGCGCGGGATCCACTCTGAAATGCCCACCGGAGCAGTTCCAATCCGTATTTCTTTTGCGCGAATTAATTCAAGATACTGTATCTCAGCCCCTGAAGGGTTAGGATTTCATCCTCACCTAGATCGACACAGTTTTCCGAGCTCTTTCGAATGAGCTATCACTCGCCTCGATTAAATCAAGAATAAAAAACAGCGTATACGCCCTAATTTTCGGAATTTTTTTTAACTCAATTTTTATTGAAATTTTATTTAAATTTTTTTTTATAAAATTTTACAGGGTCTCTACTCCAAATTTCGACCTAATTGGGACGATAAGCATATGATGCGAATTGTTGGCACATTGTTCACAAATTTTGCCAAATTCGGTGACCCAAATATTTCATCAAATCGAATGGAAAAAAGCAATGGCCAAATTGCCAATGGGAATGGCACATTATTGGCAAATGGAACAAAAATTGCTGAAAGTGAGTAAATTTTATTGGCGGAATTTTTTATTATATTATAATTTTTTTAATATTTAAAAAGGAAATATTTATTATTCTCTGCATAAATTTTTAAAAAGTATTTTTTTAATTTGCTTATTTTTTATAGAAAATAGTCGAAAAAATATTGAAACATTATAACAGTTTAATTTAGTAATTTGTCCAGAACTTAAACCTTTGGTATACTTGATCGATAAATCTCGAACTTGATTTAGTTTTGACTTATTAGGTTTAACCAATTATTATTTAATTTTGATAATTTTGAACCATTAAACTAAAATGGGTTAAAAAGGTTTAATACCCTTTTAATTGTTGACCAAACCCTGCCCAAATTATATACCATTCAATGCGTTTTACCCAGCTCCATCCAAAAATAGGGTATATTGTTTAGGGTTTGGGGTATAGGACAAAACCTTAAATTATTAATATTATAATCATTTTGGCATTATCAAATTTTTTTTCGACAAATTAAATAAAATCCATTTATAATATTTTAAATTCCCTAAATTTAGCATTGCCATCGGTCAAAATTGCTGTTGAATGGCTTCCAATCGACCCTCAGGACACTTATCGTCATTTGGAACTTTGCCTTGAGCCAAAAATGTGTTCCGATTATCAAGGAAGAAGATTTGAATTTTGGAAGAAAATGGAAGAAGAAAAGTGAACAAGAAGAGAAATTGAATTAATTGCTCAATTAAATTTGTACAAAAGCATTTCTTAAGCCAAATCTAACATTTTATCCATTTTATTCTTTAAATATCCTCACATTCATTAATCATTGATATTATCCAATTTTTGTGTCATTTTGATATTATTTATTTAATATTTGTAATAAAATTGATTTAAATTGAATAATGCCAATTCCCCAGAATTAGGAAAAATTCTTTCATATAAGGTCATATTCTTTTTAATATTAATTTAAATTTGTATATTTACTGTTGATAAGTGTTTTTGCACATATGCAGCCACAATCCGAATGGCAAAAAAGTGGGATTGAAAGAATAAATTTTCTTTAAATTAATTCATTTATTAATTTTTAATTATTTTTTTAATGGAGATTACAAAGGATAACAAATTATACATTTATATTTATACATTTATTTTTTTTTATTTATGAAATTTCTAAAATGAAAATTTTATAAGTTAAATTTTTCCATTAATTTTTGTTAAATTTGTTTGAGAGATTTTCTTTTTTCCTTTTTTTAATTTTATGTAATTAAAAGAAAATAAAAATTTTCTCTTTTTTAATCAATAAATTTTTAAATTTTTGTTGAATTTTTTTAATTATTTTATTTAAAATTTTTTATTGAAAAATGTACAAGTCATTTCTTATTTGGTTTTTAAATGATTTTTGCATTTATTTCTTTTATTAATGAAAATTTATTGAGTTGAATTTTTTGATTAATTAAATTTTTAAAATTTTGTTTCTTTTATTTTATGTATTCTAAAAATATTAAAAATCTAAATTTTATTCAAGATTATTTAATTTTTAATAATTTTTTTTTGTGTTAGATTGTATGTCGGCTTTTTTATATTAAATGATTTTTATACTTTCTTTAAAGGAATTTTTAAATGAAAAATTTTATGAGTTGCATTTTTTCCCATTAATCAAATATATTTATCTTTTTCAATTTGATTGTCATGAGAGATTCTTCTTCTTCTTTAATTTTTTTTAATTTATAATTTTTTGTCTGAAAATGGCGAAATTTTATAAATCATCACTTTTTTATGATTTATGAAATTTCTCATTTGAAAATTTTATGAGTTGCATTTTCTTAATTAATTTTTTTTAAATCTTTTTCCATTTGATTGATTGAGAAATTTTTCGGTGCATTTTTAATTTTAATTCAAAAAAATTTAAATTCTCATTTTTATTGCTTGCATTTGTTTATAAGTTTTTTCCGATCTTTGCAATTAATTTTCTGATTTAAGAAATTTTAATAATGAATATTTTATGGGTTGAATTTTTCCAATAATAATTTTATTTTAATTAGCCTTCATAGCGATGTGATGATTAATAATTCAGTGCAACGTTATTGTCAAGGAATGTTGTCGCCGGAAAATAAAAATGGCCATAAAATATTCCTCTACAATATGACACATTTCAATGCTGATGAATTCGGTTTTGTTGGCCTTCGAATGCCATACTATGCGGCCACACATTGCCATGATTTGCGCTATTTAATTGGAAAGGTCAGTCGAAATGTGTGAAAATTAATATAATTTTTTAATTAAATTTTTAATAAAAATTTATTTAAAAATTATTTAATTTTATAAAATTTATAGGGCCTCTACCCTCTACTCCAAATTTCGACCCAATTGGGACGATAAGTATATGATGCGAATTGTTGGCACATTTTTCACAAATTTTGCCAAATTCGGTGACCCAAATATTTCAACAAATCGGATGGAAAAAAGCAAAGGTCAAATTGTCAATGGGAATGGCACATTATTGGCAAATGGAACAAAAATTGCTGAAAGTGAGTGAATTTTTTTGTTGGAATTTTTCATTAAAATATAATTTTTAATATTTAAAAAGGAAAAAATTATTGCGAAATTTTAAAAAAAGTCAGAAAAAAAAATAAAAATACATTTTTTCGAATTTAATTTTTTATCATTTTGGTTTAAGCCTTTAGTTGTTTTTGTTGCGATTTTTTCATTTTTGATTTATATATGGAGGATTATAAAATAAAATTTTATGAGTCCAACTTTTTTATCAGAGTAATTTTAATTAATTAAATTATCCTTAAATCAATAAAAAAAATTATCTAAAAACTATTATCTCTAAATAGAAAATTTTTATATTAATATGGGATAATTTTTTGACAAAAAATGTTGAACTCATAAATTTTTTCCTTTTTAATTTTCATAAAATAAGGATCAAAAAATCGTTAAAAATGATATAAAATCCAAAATAAATCTCGAACGGGAAAACCACTTACAAAATGTGAAAAAAATTTAAAAAAAAAATAATTTTTGAGATTAGCAAGACATTTTTTAAGTTAAGGTCAATTAATTATCAAAAATTTCTCCTACAAAAATATTTGGTGCTCCGAATTTTCCGGCTCAGATTTTTCCGCCCCGGAATTTTCCGGCCAGAATTCGGACTTTTCCGGCCCATTTTTTTAAAATGAATTTTTCCGGCTCGGACTTTTCCGGCCCAAAATCGGACTTTTCCGGCCACAATTCGGACTTTTAGGGCCCATTTTTTTTCAAAACAACACTATCTAATTAATCCGAATGTCGGAATTGCCGAAACACCCAGAACTGATCGATACCGGAAAAATGATCAGGCTATTCGCATATTGATTCAAACTTTTGACCAGCACCACCATCAAAGAAATGATGGGGTTTGGATACATCATCTCACTACATTACAATTTAGATTAACTAAAAGGGGATTGAAAATTGGAACTAAAAATTTTTTTTGACACCCCAAAAGACCCTCTTTTTAGGGACCACAAATTAATGAGTGTGATTTATTTGGATGTTTTTACTCTTATTTGCCCTATAGGCATTTGATAAAATTGAATTTCATGCATTTTTTATTATTATATTTTGTTTAATTATTTTCAAAAAAAAAAGAAAAAAAAAGGTAAGAATTTTGAAAAAGAATGGACCGAAAAAGACCGAATTGTGGCCGGAAAAGTCCGATTTTGGGCCGGAAAAGTCCCGAATTGTGGCAGGAAAAGTCCGATTTTGGGCCGGAAAAGTCCGAATTGTGGCAGGAAAAGTCCGATTTTGGGCCGGAAAAGTCCGAATTGTGGCAGGAAAAGTCCGATTTTGGGCCGGAAAAGTCCGAATTGTGGCCGGAAAAGTCCGATTTTGGGCCGGAAAAGTCCGAGCCGGAAAAATTTCATTTTAAAAAATGGGCCGGAAAAGTCCGAATTGAAGCCGGAAAAGTCCGATTTTGGGTTGGAAACGTCTGATTTTTAGGTGGGAAAGTCCGGGGCGGAAAAGTCTGAGCCGGAAAAGTCATATAACCAATTCTTTATTAAAATAAAATCAGATTTAAAAAAAGACAAATCAAAATGCTAAAAAAATTAAATTTACAAAAATTTTTTAAACTTTGTTCGATTAAAAATTTCCCTGGAAAAAATGTTGAACTCATATAATTTTTCTTTTTTAATTTTCTTTTAACATGAATCAAAAATAATAAATATCAAATTCAAAATGACACAGCATTACAAATGCTAAAACAAATAATAAAAAAATAAAATATTTTAGTTTCAACTTGATATATTAATTTATGAATATAATTAAATATCTAAAAATTTTCAAAAAAATGTTGAACTCATAATATTTTTTATGTTTAAATTCTTCATATAACCGATGAAAAACGGAATAAAATCAAAATAAAAAAGCGAAAGCATTCAAAAAATATTAAAAAGAATTAAGAATAAAATAAAAAATTTTGGATTATTAAAATTCACACACATTACACATCTTAAAATCTTGAGGGAAAATTTAAAAAGGACAATTAAATATTAAAATTTTTTAGGGACTTATATGTATTTTTGTAAGATTTAAGAGTGAATAACAAAATTTACAATTATAAATCTAAATAAATTCAATAAAATTAAGTGATGAAAATATTTTAAAAAATTAAAAACATATTTCAGCCTTCATAGCGATGTAATGATTAACAATTCGTTGCAACGATATTGCCAAGGAATCTTGTCATCGGAAAATAAAAATGGCCATAAAATATTCCTCTACAATATGACACATTTCAATGCGGATGAATTCGGTTTTGTTGGCCTTCGAATGCCATTCTATGCGGCCACCCACTGCCATGATTTGCGATTTTTAATTGGAAAGGTCAGCCAAAACTGGAAATGTGGGGAAATTAATAGAATTTTTTAATTGAATTTTTAATAAAAATTTATTTAAAAAATTATTTTATTCAATTTTAAACCTTCCTGCTGCTTTTTATGTAATTAATTTTTAGCATTTATTTTTTCTGATTTTATTAAATTATTTTTAAACTAAAAATTTTGTATTTTTCCATTATTATTAAAAATAAATAAAAATTCCTTCTATCTCAATAGGTGCCGATTCCGATTTGGATACATTGTTGTCATTTCTTTGTTCACTGCCAGACCAAAAATTGGCAGCACCGCTCATTGGAAATCGGCCTTCAATCGACATCGAAAAGGACTCGAATTTTGCCCGGTGGTAGATTGTGAATTGATTCCGGCGCCGGTGGCCGAATTGAGGCGTCGAATTAGCCATACAAAATTGGAGGTGATCATTGGTGGCAACGAATTCGAAATTTAATGACATTACACAAATATTTGAATTTACATTGCTGATGGGCCTAGTGGGACGACAATGGCGGAGGAGAGGAGAAAACAATGCGAACAAATGTATTTAGACGGAGTGGACATAAATAATCCTCTACAAATGTCCTTCGCATTTTTACGGTAAATTTACGAAGATATTTTTGATATTTTATTAAATAAATTTTTTAATTTAATCAAAAAAAAATTCTTTGACAAATAATTTTGAACTCATAATATTTTTTTCCTTTTCAATTTTCATATAAATAGATCAAAAATGAAATAAAATCAAAATTTAATATTTGCAATTGTTTTACAATAACATAATAAATGCTAAAAAAGAAAAAATAATTTAATTAAATAATAAAAATTTTCTTTATTATTAATTTAAAAATTTCTCCTTCCAAAAATTTTGAACTCATAATATTTTTTTTTAAAATTTTTCATATAGTTCGTCGAAATAAATTAAAATCGGAATAAAAAAGATGAATGGCAATCAAAATTGAATTTTAATTTTACGGATATTTCTCAATTTTATTAAATTTATGGTTAATTTAATTAAAATATTATAAATTATTTGTAAAGTCAAATTTTTATTGAAATAAAATGCAATAAAAGAGGAGAATGCATAATAAAAATGCTAAAAAATCAAAAAAAAATAAAATTAAAATTTTCGGTATTAAATTTATAGTTAATTAAAAATTTCGGACAAAAAATGTTCAACTCATAAAATTTCCTTTTTAATTCTTTAAATAACTGATCAAAATTGAAATAAAAATCCAGATTAAAGACTCTCGAACATTTCAATCAAAATGCTTAAAATAAACAAAAAAAAAAAAATAAAATCGCTATTTAATTGTTAAGGTCAATAGAAATATGATGGAATTAATATATTTTTTTAATTGAATTTTTAATGAAATTTTTTTTAAATTGATTGAAATTTTTTAATTGAATTTTTAAAGAAATTTTTTTTAAATTTATTAAATTGATTGAAATTTTTTAATTGAATTTTTAATGAAATTTTTTTAAAATTTATTAAATTGATTGAAATTTTTTAATTGAATTTTTAATGAAATTTTTTTAAAATTTATTAAATTGATTGAAATTTTTTAATTGAATTTTTTATGAAATTTTTATTTAAAAAAAATATTAAATAATTTTTTACAGAGTCTCTACTCCAGATTTCGACCAAATTGGGACGATAAGCATATTGGCCAAACGGATGGGGGAGGGGGGGGGGGGGGGGGTTGGTGAAGATAAATAAATTATTTATTTTATTGAATTTTTAAAAAATATCTTTTTTGTTAGTTTTTTTATAGACCTAATAAATGATTTAATTGCAATTATTTTTACAATTATAAATTATAAATAGAAAAATTTTATAAGTTACATTTTTCCATAATTATTTTTTAAAATTTTCTAGTTTGTTGAGAAATGTATCTTATATCATTTTAATATTTAAAAAATGTTTTCATTTTTTTTATTAAATGCATTTTTTAAATTTTATTTATTTTATAATTTGTTCGGACAAATACACATCCATTTTATATGATTTTACACCAATTTTTCTGATTTAATAATTTGTAAAATGTAAAATGAATGAGTTGCATTTTCCCATTAATCAAATTTCTTAACTTTTTCTATTTGATTACCATGAGAGATTTTCTTCTTTTAATTTTTTGTATTAATTAATTTTATAATTTTTTGTTTGTATAGATGGTGAAATTTTATAAATGATTTTTGAACTTTTTTTGATTTATGAAATTTCTCATATGAAAATTTTATGAGTTGCATTTTTTTTCATTATTAATTTTTTTTCTCTGTATTTTAAATTTTAATTCAAAAATTTTAAATTCTCATTTTTATTGTATGTTTTATAGTATTTTTCTGATTTTTGCAATTATTTGTCTGATTTAAGAAATATTACAAATGAAAATATTTTATGGGTTGAATTTTTCCAAAAATTATATAAAATTTTCTTTTAATTAAATTTCTCTTTAAAATAATTCTTCTTCAAATATTTTCTGAATTGGATTCGGACTCCTATTTTTTGTGTTTCTTTTAAAAATTCTTGAGATCAAAGCAGTTTTTAACATTTTTAATTATTTTATTTTTTGTTGGAAAATATGGTTTTTAAAATTATATTTACACTTATTTCTGCTGATTTTATAAATTTCTAAATTGAAATTTTATTAGTTCAATTTTTTTATATTTCTTTGAGAGATTTTCTTCTTTTGTAAATTTTATGATTTCTATAATTTTTTATCCAATTGACCACAAAATTATATAAAATCACTCCATTTTTCTGATTTATGATATTTCTAAAATGAAAATTTTCTGAGTTCAATTTTCCCATGATTTTTCCTATTTCATTGAGAAATTTTCTTTTATATAAAAAATTTTATTCAAAAAATTATAAAATTTTTGCATATTTTAATCCGTTTTTTAAACGACATTTGCATTTAATTTTTTTGATTTACCAAATTTCTATAATGAAAATTTTATGAGTTGCATTTTGCCATTAATTAATATTTTTTTTCTTTGATTACGAGAGAGATTTACCTGATATTTTAAATTTTTTTCATTTTTATTCTTTTTTTTGTAATTATTTAATTTTTATACTTTCATAATTTTTATTTCACCATGCCAATGCCAACGGATTTAAATTAATTTTAACACTTATTTTTTCTGATTTTATTAAATTTTTGAACTAAAAATTTTATTGGTTATATTTCCATTAATTATTAAAAAAATAAATAAATTCCTCTTATCTCAATAAGTGTCGATTCGTTCAATTCAAATTTCCCTAACAAAAAATATTGAACACAAATAATTTTCCTTTTTTATTTTCATATAAAATGAATAAAAAAAGAAATAATCTCAAATCATAAAAATCACACAAGATTCCAAATGCTTAAAGAGTTGCATTTTCTCATTAATTAATTTTTTTTAAATCTTTTTCCAGTTGATTAATTGAGAAATTTTTCGGTGCATTTTTAATTTTTATTCAAAAATTTTAAATTCTCATTTTTATTGCACGCTTTTTTGTAATTTTTTTCCTATTTTTGTAATTATTTTTCTGATTTAAGAAATATTAATAATGAATATTTTATGGGTTGTATTTCCAATAATTATATAAAATTTTATTGTACATTCTGGCATGTTGGCAATTGATATCTCTCCGTTTTTCATTCAATCAAATAAATCTTCATTAATATTAAAAATAATTTGCCAACATTTTGCCCAAGCCCAATACACCTTTAGAATATTTCCCATTCAAAATTGGCACAATGCCCATTTACCTTAAAGAATGCTGTGTTATAATATAAAAAGGACGCCTTCAATTTTAGAATAATGCAAGCAAATAAATTTGATAATTCCCATTTTTTAAGTTCTTAAACAAAATCAAAATTAAAATCAATTAAATGTTTAGAAAAAATTATTTTTTAAATTAATAAATTGGTTAAAAATGGAACAACTGGAGAATGAAAAACAGGAGAATGAGAATGAAACTATTCGGCGTCGATTGCCACCCGAATTATTGGCCGAAATGCATAAATGTTTGCCATTGGCCGCTGCCATCCATGTTTTGGTGAATGTGCCATCCCGGGCAATTTACCAAAATAATTCGCCCAGAATGCGTCGCACGGTTCAACGGCTTAAAACGGTTTATAAAATTTATATTTTTTACATGGCCGCAAATATTTGTTGTGAATTATTTTATTATTTACACAAAAATCGGCCGAAAATATTGACAAAAAATATCAATTAATCAAATATGGCATTTTTAATTAAATTTTATAAAGGCAAAGGTGGTATTTAATTTGGCGATTTTAGCTGCGCCGCCATTTTTGGTCTAAATTTTTCACTATCGGGGAAGTTTTAATTTTATGCTTTTTTTCTCAACAAAAATTGCTCAAATAAGTAAAATTGCTTAAATGTGAAAAATAAAAATTTTTATAAGCATTTACTTTGTTTTTTTCTCGAGTTTTTAAGCAAGCAAGATTTTTTGCTAGGTTATAGAAAATTTTGCCGAGTTTTTCCCAGGTTTTTGGATGAGTTTTACAGGTTTTTGAGATGGCATCCCTTACCCTGGCTGTAACGCTATAATTTTTCCCCATTCAATATTTTTTCGCCATTTTCAAAGTTTTCACCATTTTAAATATATCGTATTTATTCTATTAGATGTCCCTGGGCTTATAATTATAAATTTCAGAGATCCTCTGAGATGGGAACTTTTCGGAATTTTTGAAACAAAAAATGCTTATTTCGGCTTAATTTCACTTAAAAATTGGTTCATTTTTGATATACATTTTTCGATGGGGGGCTTCTAATAGAGAGGGGAATTCTAATAGAATAAATACGTTCTCCCAAATGTTTCCATCATTTTTCCAGTGGCTAAATCAATATATTGATACAATGGTCTTTGATGGAAGGGATATAAATCGAGAAAAATTGGTTATTTACAATGAAATTCAATGGAAACCACAATTGGATTTGTTGTTACGTTATGGCGCCTGGTTGACATCAACTCGTCTTGTATATTTTTTTTACAGCATTGTCGGGATGCCCGAAAATTTTGTGGAAGATTTACTCCTGCATATGGCTAACTCAAGGTAAGCAATAAATTTGATATCATTTTTTAGTTAAAATTTTTTTAACTACAAAATTAATTTTTTTACCACCAAAACAGTTTCTGACTTCTTGAAAAGCAGAAACTGGTTTTAGACCCTACAAATCTTATACCAATTTGCTGGGAACTCATCGAGTTGCATCGAAGGGTATATATAATTTATTCACGTGGTTTGAGTCCAAAATTAAAGAGTTTTAAACCAAAAACTGAAAATTTGAGTTTAAATGGTTTAACTTGTTCAGTTTCACTAAACTCATAAAACTTATATGTATAGTATGTCTAGAGACGTGTCTTGATGAGATCTACAAATTTGTATAAGATTTTTATCTAAAACCGGTTACTGATTTATTAGAATGTCAAAAAATTGTTTTGTTTTTAAAAAATAATTTTGTCAGTAAAAAAAATTTTCTTTTTTTTGCTTTTTTATTCAAATTTCGGGAACTTTCTTATTTTTTTTCGATGAATTATTTGGTCATTTAATTCTATGTAAAAATTTCAGTTCAACACAAATGATGCTTCATTATGTGCAAATGAATTTTTTGATGGCACCTATTCCAATTCCAACATCATTTTTTGAACAATTGTTGAATAACAAGGAGCAATATCGGCGGATTGGGGACAGATTTTTATTCGAATCGATTCATTTGGAAACTGGCGATGGCCGAATTTTGCACATTTATGATGGAGAATTGAGTGAATATTACAATCTAAATTCCACATTGCGTTTGGTTTTGTTCAACAAAATGGATCGGACAAATTGGTTTGAAATTGCAATATTTTTGGATCATTCGAAGAAATTCATTTGGAAATTGGAATTCTCTCGATTTTCAATGCAGGTTTACACATACAAAAATTTCTGCAATATTTTTAACAATTTTACTGCAGTCTTTGGAGGAATTCAATGATCCATTAATCGAACAAAATGGCAATACTAAATTGGAGGCAAAAAGGAATATTTTTTGGAGCCACAATTTTGAATTGTTTCTGCGTCGTGGTGCAGCATTTACCCAATTTCGTCATTTTAAAATAAAGGAGGAATATGCCCTACTTCATGCAGACTATTATGCAGATTTTTTGATTTGCTCCGTTTCCAAATCAAAGTAAAATTTTTTTAATAATTTTAGGATAATTTGTGAATTATTTTTTTTTGATTACTATTTTTTTGCACTAATCCCTTATTATTGATACTAAAAATGTATTTTTGGCATTAAAACAGTTTTTGACTTCTAATAAATCGGAAACCGGTTTTAAGTCCCCTCATATCTTATACCATTTTGTAGATCTCATCGAGATGCATCGATTGGTATATAAATTGTCATGGCTTTGGCCTAAAATTAAAGAGTTTAAAACCAAAAAAACTGAAAAAAAAAGATTTAAACGGTTTAAATGGTTTTAATTTTGGGCCAAACCATGACAAATTTTACACAAATCGATGCGTCTCGATGAGATCTCCAAAATGGTATAAGTTTTGAGGGGACTAAAACCGGTTTTGGATTTATTAGAAGTCAAAAACTACTTTAATGCCAAAAAATATTTTCCTTATTTTTTTTATAGACATCCAGAGGAATTTCTTGAGTCAATCGAAATCAATTTTGACAAAAATTATTCCAATTCAAAATTGATCGAAAAATTATGGAAAGTTTGTTATGAAGGAATTCCGGACGGTATGAATAAATAATATTTTGTTTTCCGATGAATTTTTTTCATTTTTTTCAGATGGAAAATTTATGAATTTTGACAATGAAAAATTGCATATTCTTTCGGCAAAATCAAAACCGGAAAAGAAATGGTTGGAAGGTTCTTCTGTGAGTCCAATAATATTTGAAAATTAGGTATGAATCGCAATTTACTATGGCCAATTTGCCAACAAATGGGCAATATGTGTTCGATATTGATATTCAATTGGATGTTGGTGTGCAATCCGCCGGAGTAGAAGGGCTCGACCAAATTGTTGGAATTAAAATCCAAAAACGAAAGGTGGGGGGAAATAAGAAGCCTAATATTTATTTGATGATTTAATAATTGAATTTAAAAATGTGACTTTTTTTATTATAATCAGGCGGATTTATATGCAAATGCATACATATTTTGTTTACGCGTATGCTTTACAATGGGGATGGGGAGTGGGAAAATAAAATTTTTACGCCTAAATAGGAATTTTTAAACCGGTTTCAAAATGCATATTTTACATATTTTCGACATTTCCTACATATTTGTGCATATTTTCCAAAATTGCAAGAATTTTTGCCAAGTTAAAATTTGAAAATTTCTGAAAAAAAAAGTTTTAAAAATTGCTACAATTTTGCGAGAATAAAATTTCGGAAAATTTTCTTCATTTTAACTAGAAAATTTGAAAAAAAGAGGAAAAAATTACAAAAAAATGAAGAGTTTCCTAATAGGTCTGAATCAAAATTTTTTTAAATAATTAATTTTTTGAAATTTATATTATTTGCAAATTCTAAGTAAGTGGGAGTGATTAATTCTTAGGTTAAATAAATTTTTAATCATTTTTTAAACTTTTTGTTTCAAAAAATTGATTTTTTCCTGTGCATATATGTGCATATTTTAGAAATTTTTTTGACATTTTTGGTGCATATTTGAGCCTTTTTTGGTATTGCCATTTTTCGGTGCATATAAATCCGCTCAATATTTTATTGTACGGAATTTAAATATTAGAAAATTAAAAATTCCAAAATATCTATTCAAAAATTAAAGATTGACAAAATTGTTGCAATGAAGTGCAGCACGGCGGCCCGGCTCCCTTACGCACGCGTGCAAGCACGGAATGCCAAATTTATAATAAATTTAGCCAAAAGGCGGAAATTTAAAAATAAATGAATTGTTCTTCTAAAATTTTAAATGGAATTTGTTGGAAATAATAATAAATTTATGTATTGAATGGCATAAAAAAAAGTTTATTTTATTAACAAAAATAATAACAAAAAATTAGTTCATAAAAATAATGAAAAATGATATGGAAATAAATGAAAATTTTGAATAAATATTAAAATTCACCAATTAACACATTTTCTTCATTTTCATCTTGATTAATTTCAATTTCTTCGTCTTCTTCAATTCTTTGCTGGCTAATTTCAAGGCAATCGACCCATTGATCTCCAATTCCTGTTGTTTCGTCGAGGCCAAAATCGTGTAGTCCATTCAGCATTGATTGGAATTCGGCCAATTTGTGCAGAATTTTGTGCCTTTCTCCTTGATTTTGATATCTCGGCAACTGGAAATAATTTAAAATTAATACTTAAAAATAAAATAAAAACCAAATTATTCAGTTTTGAGTGAATATGTTCTATTGACTGCTCGCTGACGAGACTCCACCAATGATGCCGCATCAAAAAAGCTGGTGCATGATGCCAAAGCCAATGATGTTTTGGCGTAACTTTTTGCAATTTTTCCGCCATTGATGCGATGTGTTCAGCCAAATCCTTTATTTTAATTAAATTTTTGTAAACCTTGGTCAAGATTTAGTGAAATTTGCTGCCTCAGCCGTCGATTTTCGAGCGTCAATTTGGCATTTTCAATTCGTAGCCGATGATTCTCAGCCAATTCTTTGATGAATTGAGTGGTTGGCAATGCTTTGGCGGCCAAAAATTGTTTCCATTTGAGTGCCAATTTCCCTATTTTTCGTCCATTTTGTTAGTGTTGTTGCATTGTTTTTGTCGACCGACATTTCACATTGAATTGCTCTTTCTTTTTTGCCTCTCAAATTGAATTGTTTTGGTGTCGATTGTGGCGGAATTTCAATTGGGTCGGCCAGTTTTGCTGGAAAAATCATATAAAAAATAATGGAACATAAAAATTACCTTTTTTGGTTTCGCGAGCCCATTCCAATTTTTGTTTTTGTTGTTCTTTCCGTTCTTCTTTGTTTTCTTTTCCTTTTTTACACCATTCTGAATATTTATTTATTCGTTTTTTTGGAGTTTTAGCCATTTTTAATCTGAAAGTTGTCCAAAAAATTATAAAAATTTTCATTAAGTTGGCAAATTTTTGTATAAGTTGGAAAAATTTCAATTTCTAGCCTATTTTGTAGCCCATTAAATTCTGCACTAAACTGTAAGATAGCTTTTGAAACCTATAGAATGGAACAGAGTTATGGTTTCGTTTGCAAACCTACTCGCTAATGCGTAATTTTGGGATGAAAATATAATTGTTTTTGAGTAGTGCATACGAGAGAAAAAAAGAAAAAGAGAAAATATAATGTGAAGGAAAAGAGCTAGCTTAATTTGCACGCGTGCGTAAGGGAGCCGGGCCGCCGTGTGCAGCGATCAAATTGACAATGAGCTGGGAAAGAAGAGGAAAGCAGCAAATGAAGATGAAGATGTGCCAACATATTCTGGCAAAATAATGAAAAAATGATTGTGGATGTTTAAAATAAAATTCATTAATTTTCAAACTATGTATATATTTTACATTTTGACACATAAACTCATCTAATTATTTAATTTTACACTAATTGAATTATTGGATAAAATTATTTCTTATTAGTTAAGTAAAAATTAATTTGAAAATTTTTTGATTTCAGCATTTTATTTTATATGATTCATTACCTTTAAATAATCAAAAATAAGAATTAAATATTTAGGAAAAAATGAATACCCGTAACAACAACAGAACCAGCGCCAGAAAATCGAATAAACTCATCGAAAAGCAGAAAACAATTCAACTGGAAAAAACAACTCAAACTGATAATAATGAATTGGCACAATTTGAACAAGATCTGCTGATTTGGAAACATTAAGGTTTAAAAGTATTTTTTTAGACAGAACATTTTTTTTTTGTCCACAAATTTACATATTCTTTTGTCCACAAAACCAGTTTTTATTGGACAACTTTTTCATGCTTGAACCTAGACCCCAAAAACTTTATACCATTTTAAAAAGCCATCGAGACGCGTCTATTGATATATAATTTGTATCAGTTTGGCCAAAATTCAACGTATTAAACCGTTTAATCCATATCTCTGCTGGTTTTGGTTTTTAACTCATTTAGTTTTGAACCAAACCCCAACAACAAACTATTTATCAATCGACGGGTCTCGATGAGCTCTATCGATTGGATATAAGGTTTATAAGGCTAGAATTAAACATTAATAAGTTAATACGTTGTGGAGAAAAAGGAATGCGATTTTGTGGTCAAAAGAATGTAAATTTGTGGACAAAAAATTGGCACCCATTTTTTTTTGTCTTTAAAAAATTGTATTAGAGTTACAGTCAAAAAAATTGGCAACGATGCGAAAATTGAAGTGCTAATTAAGCGACAATCAATCCTATCGAAACATATCGCGAAATTAAGCAAAGAAATTTCACAATTGAAGGCCAAGCAGGCGGAGGATGAAGCGGCTCGAAAAGCCCGGAAAAGAGCCCATGAAGCGGCACGAATGGCCCGAAAAAGAGCCGAGATGAGCAAAGAACAGAAGGAGAAAGCGAAGGAAAGGGATAAATTGGCTAAAAGAAAGAGGAGAGCTGCGATGACTGAAAAGGAGAAAGCGGCGCACAATGCCAAAAGGGTGGCGAAACATTGGGCAACAAAGAAAGCAGCAGCCAAACAAAAAGAAGGAGATGAAGCGGATGAGGCCCAAGAAAATGAAGATGAGGAGACAAATGTGAAGGTGGAAGTGGATGATATGGATGAAGTATGAGGAAGAATCAATTGGAATAATTAATTTTTGTTAATAATTTCAATTTTATTAAATAAAATAAAAGTTTTCATTTTATTTATTTCGTAAAAATTTGGGTTTGATGAGTCACAATACGAATTGAAGGCATAAATATAAAATAAATTATTTTAATAACAAAAATTTGCTAAATTTCTGACGATTTAGAGAAAAATTTGCTGGCCAAATTCATCTATTTAGAATTGCATACTGCAAATCAATCCGATTTATATTTAATCCAAAAAATATTATTTAAAAAAAAATTAAAAAATTCATTTATAGATAATTTTGATGGATTCAATTCGATCCGCAGCACGCTGGAATTCTGGTTTCACGCTCAAGGGATTTCGCTTGAAATGAAGTTGCTTCAGGGAAGGCATCCGTGTCACAATTGAATCCAAATCCAATTCTGAAAAATGAAAGGAATATTTTTTTATAATTAAATTAAATAGTCAGAAATTCAACCTTCAATTCTATTTCCACTCAAGTCGAGCAATGCCAAATAGGGACAGTTGAAAAGATGTTCTGGAAAGGTGGTCAACTGATTATTGCCTAGATTGATGCCCCGAAGTCGGGTCAATCGACCAATTTCCTCAGGCAAAACTTCAAGTTGATTTCCTTCCAAATTGAGTACTGTAAAAAATGTCAAATAAATACAGTCAAATTTGGTCAAAAATTTGAAAATAAAGTAATTAAAATATTTTCACCATCCATATCTGGAAAATTGGTAATCAATTTGACTGGAAATTTCTTCAATTTGTTATTCTTTAAACTGCATCGTTTGATTTGATAGCCCTTCAAAACCATGTAAAGTGCATCGGCAATGTATAGCAATTCACAATCGGACAAATCTTAATAGTGTAAAATTTTTCTTAATTTAATTTTTTAAAAGAATTTTAAAATAATTTCGCACCCAAAAATCCCGACATTTTTGCATCCTCACAACGGTTCATCAGTTGGCTTACGCCACGAGCTGCCGAAAGTGCCGACATTTTATTCCTTTATAAAAATAATTTTGATTTAAATAAAAGGATTATTGAAGGATAAATCAATTTGGAAAATTTTCAAGAGTCGACATTAGATCAACATTTCTCGAGGTTAGAATGAAATAATTCAAGCAATCAATAAAAGAGAGGTGGTTGTAATGTAAAGCTATGAGAGGCTGATCGAAAGGACAAAAAACAGGGAACAAAGATCTCAATCTCGAGTGACTCACAAAGATAGAATGAAGAAGGAAAGCAGCATTAAATTTTTTTTGGCTATAGAAATTACTAAAAATCAGAACAGGCGGAATTAATTAAAATCAGAACAGGCGGAATTATTAAAAATCAGAACAGGCGGAATTATTAAAATCAGAACAGGCGGAATTAATTAAAATCAGAACAGGCGGAATTAATTAAAATCAGAACAGGCGGAATTATTAAAAATCAGAACAGGCGGAATTATTAAAATCAGAACAGGCGGAATTAATTAAAATCAGAACAGGCGGAATTAATTAAAATCAGAACAGGCGGAATTATTAAAAATCAGAACAGGCGGAATTATTAAAATCAGAATAGGCGGAATTATTAAAATCAGAACAGGCGGAATTATTTAAATCAGAACAGGCGGAATTATTAAAATCAGAAAAGGCGGAATTATTAAAATCAGAAAAGGCGGAATTATTTAAAATCAGAACAGGCGGGGGACGACTCAATAATGTAGCAGGATCATCCAGCAAGGACATTCAAAAATAAAATAATTATAATAATTAAATTTGGAAACATTTATATTAAATATTTGATGGAATTTGCTCGTTTTTGCCTATCAAATGCCACCAAAACATTCATCAACCACCTTCATAATTCATCATCATACAGTGTCGAAAATGGCTCGTTGGTGAAATACCTAAATGTCGATTGGAAGGAAGAAAAACAAGAAAATGGAATGCAAATGGGAATGAAAGAGAGGACACATTCTTTAATTGAATCATATTGTCTCTATTGAGAATGTGGAAGAATTCACTATTGGGGGAAAGTGAATAACCCCATTCTTGGGCATTCATTCCTTAGCCAATTTTTTAGCCAAATTCCAACAAAATATTTTCCTTTTTTTACGGATAAATTTTCACCCGTCAAAATGCATTTTTGTCGAATTTATTTGGCTCTGCTGTTTGTTGCCATTTTGATTGCCGAAAGTGCCGAACAATCTACTCGGGGAAATATGAGGCAACCGGCCTGGAAGAAATATTATGCTACACCCCGAATAAAATTACCGGATGATGATGAGGGGAATGGTTAGTCAATGGGCAATATTGGGGCGAAATTCATTCATTAAGCAAATGGCTCAGGACAAAGAAAGTGGAAAATGGCACCGGATGACAAATGGAAAATAGTGGATGATGGTTGGTTAGCAAATGTGCAATATTGGGGAGAAATTCATTATTAAATATATGCCTTAGGACCAAAAAAGTGGAGAATGGCACCGGCCGATGGAGATGAGACAACCAAAGCCCCCATTTCGAAACTACCATTATTGGAAGAAATGACCATTGTAACAAAACGACCTTTGGGCGAATCGACCACTCAAAACCCCCTTTTGGACGAAATGACCATGGGGCGAAAGGACCCTGCGCTGACTGATGGAGAATTGACCAAAACGAATAATGATGCATGGAATGGATCATCATCAACGCAAACAGCAACAAGTTCAGTATTCAATTGGGTTTTGGGTACTTATCCAGTTTGGGTCGGCTATTTTTGGAAAGTGCTTGGTCCCCCATATGGGTCATCAGGAATAGGGTTAAAGTCACTCAGGGTTCCTCAGGGATAGGTTACGGATATGATAGGGTAAAAATTAGAGACCGGCACCGGGCCGGATTTTTGCCGGATCCGGCCATTTTTGCCAGAATCCTGAATCCGGAGAAAAAATATAACTGGATCCGGTCCGGAATCCGGCACATTTTATGAAATTTTTAAAAAATCAGGCCAAATCCGGGGCTTTTTTGCTTGATCCGGCCCAAATTTACCCAATCCGAAATCCGGTCCGGAATCCCGCAGATGACATTTTGCCGGTCTCTAGTAAAAATCATCTTACGTAGCCCCTGACCTTAACAACCTAAGGGGCCCTTCACTTTTGCCCTTCTCAAGAAAAAAAGTGAACCCAAACTTGGATAAGTACCCAGATTTGTCTAAACCCCCTCTAATATGGCCATCTCCCCTCAATATAGCATCAATGGTGGCCAACGCTGCCGAAGGTTTCTCGGCCAGTCCTATTGGCGTCTGGCACATTTGCCTATTTCTCAATTTTGTTCTCTCAATACTGACTTTTCTCCTTGTCTTCAAGCTTTTCCTTCGCCATCGAAAAATTGGTGTTGAATCGCCAAAAAGTGAAGAATGACTTAATGAAAAGATTATCAAAAAATGGATTTAACTAAAGAAAAGGATGATGTTGTGATCGATTTAAATTGGTTTTGGTGAATAAAATAAAATTTGGTAAATGAAAAATCTTAATTGGACCAACCTCCCCCTGCTAATTTTCTTTCCTCATTTTTAAATTAATTTTTAATTCAACATCTTACTTTGTGTCCCATATTTCCCGAATGAAGTAGTTTCATTTTTAGTTTTTACACTATTTTATAAACAACAACAAAAAGAAAAGGAGCCATCGAGCCAATTGGCGAAAATTGGACAATAAAATCGATGATTGACTCTGCCGTAGGATTAATTATCCATGCGCGGATAATGAAATCACGGGTAACGGGTAGTACGGATAATCAAGGCACGGCTAAGGGACGGGTAGGCCATTTTCAAAAACGGAAAAACTTATTTGTCTCCCAAAATCGACTTATTTTTGCACCAAATTTTTCCCTCTCCCAAAATCGACTTATTTTTGCACCAAATTTTCACCTCTCCCAAAATCGACTTGTTTTTGCACCAAATCGGGGGAATTTGTTTTTCACGTTGTAAATAATATAAAACGATTTTGGGACATTCATGGGGTACGCGGAAGTCAAAAAGGAGGTGCTCGGGATTATGCCGGATATAGGGGGATTAATGTGGATATAGGGGGATTAAGGTGGATATAGGGGGATTAAGCATAGAAATGGATTGGAAATGGCTGGGAAGGCCACTAGAAAGTCGGTGAAGTATAATAGAGGCCCGGAAAGTGCGCGGGATTTAGCCGGATATAGGGGGATTTAGGTGGATATAGGGATTAAGATGGATATAGGGGAATTAAGCCGGATAAGTCTAGTTAGGGGCTAGGGATTAGGGTTATGGTCGGCATGGGATTTAGGGGCTAGGGGCTTAGGGTTATGGTCGGCATGGGATTTAGGGGCTTAGGGTTATGGTCGGCATGGGATTTAGGGGCTAGGGGCTTAGGATTAGGGGCTCGGAGCATTGGAATCTCGCGAAGCCGGAAGAAAAACAGCCTAAGACAGGACTCGAGCCCATTTTGAGGGACAATTAAGCTTTTCCGTATTAGATTTGAGTAGAGAAAAGAGGAAGTAAATGTGAAAATTCAAATTTCCGCCCAATTTGGTGCAAAAACAAGTCGATTTTGGGAGAGGTGAAAATTTGGTGCAAAAATAAGTCGATTTTGGGAGAGGGAAAAATTTGGTGCAAAAATAAGTCGATTTTGGGAGACAAATAAGTGGCACGTTTTCAAAAATTATCCGCGAATACTACCCGTCCCGTACTCGCTTGGCATACTGTACATTTTTTGAAATTTATTTACTGAAATTTAAAAAATTTCCAAAAAATATAAAAAATACATTTTTTTTTCTTTAAAAAATCCTTTAAATTATATTATTTGTTCCTAAATGACCATGTTGGGCATGGTTGCATCCCAAAAAAAAAATTCCGGCATAATGATCCAAAAAATGGTAAAAAAATCCGGTAAAAAATAAAGGTTGCGGGTAGACGGGTAGGCGGATAGTCAAAGTGCGGATAACGGGTAATTCGAAAAATACGGGACGGGTAGGCGGGACGGATAATTAGTCCAAAATCGCGCGAATACCCTGCCCGCGTACCCGTCCCGTCAACGGATAATTAACCCTACTCTGCCGCCCTCGATGTGGATTTTTTCAAAACCGAAATTTGCGATAAGAGAAGAATAAAAGAAAAGGCAATTTAATTATTTTACATAAATTATAAAATCATTTAATTAACCATGTAAAATCCTAGCTTATCCTTCCATCAACTCCGATGTTCCGACAACTCTACATTTTAATTTTGTAGAAGATGTCAATGTCATATGGCAAATAACATCTTTATCTTCTATCTTATCATTTTATCAGGAAAAGATTGTGTTTAAAGTTTAACGATATTAAAACCGTAAAACACTTTAAACATTTACTTTTTGATGTTTTTTGGATTAGGAGGGAATAATCTTTTTGATTATTAGTCATTTTCATTTTGATTTTCTAATGCACTCTGAATGCCTAACCTCTCTTTTCACCACTCTCCATCCTTTTTATCCAATGTCTATGTATGACTTAAAGCGCAGCGCTTTTAGTAGAGAAAAAAAGAACTAATAGACATTCTACATGCTTTAAAGCAGACTTAAAAAATGGGCAAGAATCTCGGATTTTCTTTGCGGCCAGTAATTTAGTTTAGATTTTCATCCATTCAAATCCCATCCCAAGCCTCCATTTCAATAATAAATCCACAGCAGCAGCTGCTGCTCTACTAGAACTAGACTCAACATCAACAACACATTTTTGAGGAGGTAGGTCCACACAAAAGGTCGACCTTGGCTTTTGCTCTTTCCCCTCCTCAACTTCATCTCATCAGTGTCATTAGATAGAAGAGAAAAGTTGAAAAGTCCAACCCTCAAAATCCCAAGCCTTCTTCATCGCCCACTTTATCTACTTTCTCGCAATCCTTCTTTATTCTCACATTTTCTTCTTTCTTCCTCCTACGCATTGTTGAACAAAAAAATTCGATAAGAATGGAAAAAGAATGAGAAAGAATAAGTGCGAGAATGTTGAATGAATCATTTTTTTCTCGCTCACAATTTTATGCCCAAACCCCAAATCATAATTCTTTGTAAATTTATCCAAACCGGAACAAAAAAGACCACAAGAAATCACACAAATTGATTTCTTAATTATTAATTTCCAATTTATTGATTAAATATTTGCGCTGTTTTATTTCACGCGTTTTCCACTTAACAATTTTACAATTTAACAGTTTAATTTTCAGCTTTAAATTAAATCGCCAAAATTGGTGGGAAAACTAGCAAGCAAAACAACGAGAAAATGAGCGCAAACGCCGATATGAAAAAATTCGAAGCATTGGTTGGCCGTCTCGAATTGATCACACAAAGGCAAGAGGCAATCCATTCGCAGAAACCGGGGCTGGCACCAAAACCGGCAACATTGGGAGCGGGAAATGGAAGTTTGTGAACTTTTTGAATATTATTAAAAGAAAAATTTAATTTAAACATCAAATTGGCAAATCACGTTTGGATAACCAAAACTTTTTGGATGACCAAAACTCAAGGTTTTTTGATTAGCCAAAACTCGAGGTCTTTTATTTAGCAAAACTCGAGATTTTTTGAATAGTAAAAAGTTCAGGTTTTATAGCTAACCAAAACTCAAGGTTTTTGGATTAACTAGCTATAGCTAGGTTGTAGAATGTGTAAAAGTGCACAAAGTTGTGCATCAGCCAAAGTCAAAAAAAATATTTCCCTGAACAAGCTGGTGCATCCCGATTCCGGAAGCAGATTATTTTGAAATGAATTATCACCCTTATTGTTTATAGGTGATTAGGATAGGATTAGGGTATAGGGTTACGGATAACTGAAGGTGATTGCTATCCCTGACTGATCCTAGCTCTATACCAGAACCGGATAATCCATATAGATCACTTTCACGTTTTCCCCAATAGACCTAAAAAATTCCCATATAACCGGATATCAAACAAAGTTAAAATTATCCATTTATATTGAAAATTTCAAAATTTTTTAAAGTGAAATCTCATCCTAAAGCCATAAAAATTGACCAAAAATAATTCAAAAAAATTTTTCATCACACAGCTTTGGCCCAGCCGCCCAGCATCAGAGCATATGACGACAATTTGCAAGGACCAATCAAGGCTTTCATGGATGTTTCCAAGAAAATTGGTGGCGAAGTTGCTCAAATGGTTTCTAATTTTAATTATTTTTAAAAATTTGAAGCATTTAATATGCTGTAAAAAGTAAACAACGCCAACGCCAAAAAATAATTAGGGAACAAGACCAACATGTCGTGGCTGGCTTGTCACCGCTCGCCTATATTAGCTCATTAAAGAGTAAAGACTAAACCAAACTTTATGATTTAGGTATCAAATTAAAGTCCAGACTCTAGGCTACCCAATGATATTAATTTTATTTGTATATATATTTCGAAATGATGAAATTATACAAGGAAAACCACTGACATGAGAATTCCGATAATCCAAAAGTCATTTAAATGGTTTTTTGAGTACATCTTATTCATTTCTGGACCAATTTAAATAAAAAATATCATCGGATAGACAAATAAAGTTTGATTTAGTCCTTAATGAGTTAGACAAGTTGGGATGTTCCCATTTCGACATTCCGTTATAATAATGGTTTAAGAGGAGGGTTTATCCTTACATTCCCAAACCATATACCCAAAATTGGATAGAGCTGGTCAAAACGCATTGAATGGTATATAATTTTTCATGATTTGATCAATACAATAATTAAAGGGTATTAAACGGTTTAAAACCAATTTTTGTTTAATGATTGAAAACTAAGTTAAAAAATTGGTTAAACCCAAAATCATAATTAAATGATGCGTCTTGACGAGATTTATCGGTCGGGTATAAGGTTTGAGGGTTTAGGATACGGTTCTGAACCGTTATAATCATTTCGGCATTTTTAATTTTTTCGGCAAATTAAATAATTTCCAATAAATAAAATGAAATAATTCAAAATTTATTTTATTAAAGGCCGAAAAAGTTGGCACTGCCTTCGATTTGCATCGCACTTTTCTGTGGCAAGCCAGTGGCCAGCCTGAACCCGACTCAGCGGCACAACAAAAAATGCTCGGGCCAATTGTGCATCAAATGGGCGAAATTGGAGCATTCAAAGATGCAAAGAAATCCACAAAAGTTTTCAATCATTTGGCCGCCGTCGCCGAAGGATTGCCCGCATTGGGATGGGTCAGCGTGGTATGCGAAATTCAATTATTAATTTTTATTTTGACCAAAATTTTTTTTTAATTTTTAAAAATTTATTTAAAATTTTAATAACAAAATTAAGAATAAATTTATCCAAAAATTTAATTTTATTCATTATTTTTAATATTTTAAAAAATCATTTTCCTCTCTTTTTCGCATCAAAAATTATTAAATTTCATTAAATTATTTAAATCAAAACCATATTCTAAAGGCCGATTTTCCCTTCTCCTTAAAAACGAAAATTTTTTCCCATCTTCGTAATTTTTGGACCAAAATGTTAGACCACAAAAAAAGTTCATTAAATTATTTCTCCAATAAAAAATATTTTGGTGCCGACTTGTCCAAAATTTATCCATCAAATCGCCATTTTCTATCAATTTCGATCAAAAATTTTTAAATTTCCGCTTTTTCTGGACAATTTTTTTTGCTATTTTTTAGTTAAATTTATTTAAAAATAAAAAATAAAGATTAAAAAATATTAAATTTTTATTGGCCAATTTTTTATTTTAAAAAAATATCATTTAAATGAATTTTAAATTATTTTTTGAATTTAAATTTAATAACAATTTTCCCCCTCCATTCCTTTGGCAGAAACCAACCCCGGGCCCGCATGTCAAAGAAATGTTGGATGTTTCAATGTTTTACGTGAACCGAGTCCGCACCGAGCACAAGGGTGGCGATCAAGTGCACGGAGATTGGGCCAAGGCATGGTGTGAAATATTCAGTGCACTTCAAGCCTACATCAAACAATGGCACACCACAGGGCTGGTTTGGAATTCGGCACCGGTGGGTTTTTTTAATTTTTAATTTTTATTTAAGTATAAATTTTTTAAATATAATTTTATTTGTCGGCTGCCTGGCCGTTCTTATTTTTAGTTTGACGCATTTTCCTAATTTTTTTTAATAAATATTTTTATATAAAAATTTTATGGGTTTCAAAATTTATTCCTTTTTTTTGTAAAAAACATAAATGTCACCCACCAACCACCGTCAAACGTCAATTTTAATTTATCACATTTTCTAAATTAATAATTTCCATTTTAAAAACTATTATGCATTGCAAAATTTTAATTTCTTTTTATAAAAAAATTTTTCGTTAATTTTAAAATTGAATTAATAATTAAGCCAGAAATAATTACGGTTAAGCTATTTTTTAATTTTTATTTTAATTAAATTTTCACGTCTGGAATCTCAACCGTTCTTTTTATAATTTGTCACCTTTTTCTTATTTTTTAAATAAATATTTTCATATAAAAATTTTATGGGTCTCAAAATTTAATTTCCTTTTTACAATATTTTTGACTCCATATTTTTATTAATTAAATAAAATGGATTTTATAAATTTTTGTTTGAATATTTTAATTTTAAATCACTCACAGGCGAGATTTAAAAATGTATTAATTAATTAAAGGCAAAAATTTTATTAAATTCATTTTTAATTTTATTAAAATTTTTAATATTTTATTTGACGAATATTTTGGCTGTCTTTTTTAATAATTTTTCAAATTTTTCTGAATTATTTAAAAATATTTTCATATAAAAATTTTATGGGTTTGATAAATTTTGATTTCCTTTTTACAAAATTTTTGCCACATAATTTTTTAATTTAATTTCAAAATTAATTTTTATTGGTTTTTAATTAAATTTTTGTATTTGCAGGGTTCACAACCTCCATCTGGCGCAGGCGGCGGAAAAAGCAGCAGCAAAGGAAGTTCCCCAGCACCGGCGGGTGGCGGCCCTCCTCCACCACCACCGCCTCCACCTGCAGGTGCCAAAAATATTTATTAATTTTTTAATTACATATTATATTATATATTTAATTATTTTTACTATGAAAATTTAAAAAAAAATAAATTATTTTCCTAACTTTTTATTTTTTGCAGATTTTATGGCCGATTTGACAAAAAACGGCGGAGGAGGAGGAGGCGTCGACAAAGATGGCCGTCAAGCACTGTTTTCTGCAATCAACAAGGGCGAAGCGATCACATCTGGGCTGAAGAAAGTGACGGCCGAAATGCAAACACACAAAAATCCGAATTTGCGAGCAGCGGTGAGCACTCAAAAATTTATTTTAATTAAAATTAAGGGAAAATTTCACAAATTTTTTTATATTAAATTTATTATTTTTTTAAAAAAATTTT